>JAREIS010000221.1:600000-1095588 GCA_030060385.1 Muscicapa striata striata | reverse complement strand
GGTCGTGGCACCGCCCTGCGGCCCCCGCGCGCAGGCGCAGTCCGTCCCGCCGCCTCCCCGCACGGCGCGGCCGCGTCCCGCGGTTTCTCGCGGCCCGTCTGTCCCCTCTGACCCGGCGCCGCCGCTGCTCCATCCGGGCCCTTGGCGCTACACAGGGAAGATGGCGGCGCTGCTCCCGACTGAGTGGATAAAGAACTGGGAGAAAGGCGGCAAGAGCGAGTTGTGAGTGCGGGGCCTCGTCGTGGGAAGGGATGGGGTGCTACGGCCGCAGGAGGGAGGCGGGAGCGCCTGGGCCTTGTCGGCCCGGAGAAGCTGGGGGGCGGCGGAGAGGACGTCGGTCGGGGCTGCGTCTTTGCTGCTGGGCGTAGGGTCGAAACCGTGATGGGAGGAGGGCCTGGGCCGCCCTCCGGTCCTGTTCGGAAGGGTGCTGCCGCCCTTCGCCGACGCTCGGCCCCCGTAGCTAGGCCGAGCTTTCCCGACGCCCCGAGCGCCCCCTTCCAGCCTCTGGGCCATATTTGTCGGGGGTCGGGCTCATCTTCAGCCGCCCCCCGTGGTAATACGGACCCCGAAGCGTTTCTGTGTCGCTGGCTCTACATTAGTGACATTTCTGGCAGAGGCCTCAGCCCCCGTTCCCACCTTTTTACCAATTCCGATGGGACTGGCCCCGTATTCTTTGACTCAGGCAAAATATAATTTTGTTCTATCCTTGTTCTATCTTACAAAGTAACCTTTGTGCACGGAGGGGTCCGGTTGCAACCTCTCAAATTAATCCAGGTGTGCCAGGAGCATTCCATTCTTGGCCTGTGTCTGTTTTATGCCATAATGTGGCAAGTTCACTAAATGTTGTGTTTCGGGAGTACAGCTCTTCAGAGAGTGATTCACCAGTTTGGGCATTTCATGTTACTATGTTAGTTTAAACAGGGGTGTCCTCTGCACTAACTATATGTTTTTTATATGCTCTTATTTTATTTTAATTCTTCCATGTGCTTTTGATTTTTGTTGTAAGTAAAAAATCCTGCAGGTTTAAATGTGAATGTTGAAGGAATTACTTAGAGAAACCCTTTTTGATATTTACTCATTTTATAATTTTCTTTTGTTTGTGTTTTCTGAAATGTTGTGCAGCTTTGGCAATGAATCTTTCTTGTGCATGAAGGAAACAGTGCACAAAACACTGTTCTTTCCAGAGCCACCATTTTGTAGGGAAGGGGGCCCCCTTTATAGCCATCTAATTTTTGTTTTGGATTATGCTGGAACCATTATCGTGTTAATATATGAGCTGAACATGTTGAGAGGTTATGTGGAGTTTGCAAGAGGACAAACTTTTCATAGCTGACCATGTAATGGCAGTTGTTCTCACTGGATTCTCAGCATTCTGAGCTTTTGTAAGAGGCAACTTACCTCAGCTTTTGATCATGATAAAACCTTTTAGGATTCGTTTCTCCCCTCAGAGCAGTACTTCTTAAACATGGTGGGAAGAAAGTGTTAATCTGCTATTGGACCAACAAAACAAAATGATTAGTTAGATTCCTGTATTTGTGGTACTTGCACTTCATTTGCAATACTGCTTAAAAGATGTTGCAGGCACGACTTAAAGAGCAGTTTGCAGATGAGACCATATGTTTTAAAAGAAATGTAACTGTCTGGATAACAGTTGTCAGGTTTTGCAGTGGTAGCTTTATAAATCCGAGGAATATGCATGAACTTGTATTCTAGAATCTAAAGTATATACATGTAGACAATATTTAGAGACCTTTTTAGGAAGCCAGCTTTATTGGAAGAGTCTTCAGTGTGTAACTTTTTGTTTCTTTTTCCAAAACTTCCTATCTCCTGATTTACTAGAGGAAACAGATGTAGGATGCTATCTTTTCAAAATGACACACATGAAATGTTTTTAAACATGAAAGTAAAAAGAGAAAAATGCAATAACACTACTTATTTTTATTGAATTATTTATCTAATACCAGTATGCCCAAGAATAAAAATTAGGTCTAGGCCTAAGTTCACTCTTGTTCTTGGTGGTTGAAAGTGAGGACGACTCATTATAACGATGTTAGAAAAGTGGGAAGGGGAAGGATGCTGTAGAAGGACAAAACTGACATTACTAGCAAATAGAAGAATTACAGAAATTTATAAGGTTTTTGTAGGCATTTTAAGGGGATAGAACTCCTTAATACTTAGTAGAAAAGATCAGTTATTATAGAAAAAGTGGTTTTTTTGGAGCATGAAATGGCTTACATGATCTGGCTAGAACAGTAGAGATAGTATTTTGGCAGTTAGTAGTTACCTAAATGAAAACACATTTCTGTGTTTTAGGGGAATATGAAACCATATTGAGAGAAATAAATTGTTTATTTTCATTTGGCATTTCAACTTCTACTGGCATTAATAACAGATGCTTAAGATAATTGCTCTGTTTTTTTTTTAATGGTGTGATATTTTTGATTTTGTGATCAACTTGTCATGATTTAACAGTACTTTCCAGAAATTAGAAAGTAAGGATTTTGTCTTAGAGTGTCATGATGTTAATTAGTAATGCAGCGGTGACCATTTGCTTCCAAGACATTGTTCAAAGACATTGGTCAAAACTGTATGAACTTTGAATTTAATTAATAAAGCTACTGATGTGTAATAGTGGCTAATGACAATATATAAGTATGGTAGTTTCAAGTGTATATACCTGCCAAAACTACATTGGTCAGGCTGTGGTCATCTTATATATTGCATTTTTGTTCAGATCGTTCTCTAAGTACAATTTACTAAATTATGTTCATTTATTTGCTACTGCCAGATACTGGTGTATCTGATGAAGTTGAAGTCTGAGGGTGACTACTTATGCTGCTCAGTCTGGACTCCTTGTAGACCTGCTCGTGTGTACTGTCTTTGTAGGAAAATCGTGTTTTTTCCACAACAAGATGCTGGTCTATGACTGCAGCCTACATGGACATTTATAACACTCATAGTAACTGGTACCTCACCTTGTTTTATGAGAGATTCAACACATTAAGAAGCCTTTAGCATGGATGGAGGGCTTTATTAAAGTACCTGCCTGGCAGTTTATGCAGTGTGTTAAAGCTCAGGATAAACTGAAGAAGCTTAACATTTTGCAAATGTGAAATTTTGAGACTGGATCTTTCAGGCGCTTTCATCTTGTTTGTTACTTTAACTCAGCACTGCTCGTGTAACATTGCTCATGCATGTGAAGGGCCAAGAACCAGCAAAAGAGAGTTTGGTTGTAATTGTGCCTTCCTAACTGCAAAATGCAATTGATTGTACTTCATCTCAACTAAAGAACTACCTACATCAGTTGAATTATTCATATACTTAAATGCTAGCAGGATCGTGCCCTTTGTGATAATTACTGCTTTAATCCATGTGTAGGAGTGAAATGGAGGTTATAGGACGTGGTGTATTAGTTGGGAGGGCTCAGTTCCGGTGCTGCCTCTGCATACAAACTTGTTCACACCACTTCAGAATTTGCGCTCTAAGTAAATCTATCCCATCATAGTCCAAAATAAATTTAATTTTGAAACTGTGGTTTTCAAAAGTGATTCTGTGTAGTTTTTAGAAATATGTTTTCTTTCTGGGTTCTCCTATTTTTTAATTGTATTCTACATGCATTACACAGTTTTACTTTCAGATGAAGTGATGTAGGTTTTAGTAGAGCAGGGAAAATCTCCATCTAAGCTTGCAGCAATGAGCTACTAGGTCAGAGTAATAAGTCAAATGAACACGTACCCGACTGTGTCAGGTGAAGGTGCAACTGTTTCAATTTTAACTTCGTGCACTTAGCTGTAACTAGGTGAACTAATCTCTCAGCTACTTGTTACTGGAAAGGAGGGCTTCTTGTCTTCAGTCACCAGGGTGCCTCAGTGGCCTCTTGGTAAGTGCTTCAACTTGCAGAGGTGGCTGAAGACACTTGGTTTTACCAGTTTTCTGCCAGGTTTGTCAGTTGGACTGATGTAGCTTATGGGGGAGCTAAAACTGCTGCTGAGAAGGCAGGAAGTGTTTGTGAATGTGTCCCATTTCTGCATCGACAAGCCATTAAATCAGTGCAGCTGTACTGCCTTGCAGCACTTACAGGAAAGGTGGTCTTCCTTTGAGAGAATGCCTCTAGAAAATAATGGAATAATAAAAAGAAATATTTTTGCCTTTTTTTTCCCTCCAATTTAATAATTCAGGGGGTTCTAATTGCAAATATTAAGCATGTTGTTTACAGATTAATCTTAGAGTTCTTTACTATATTGATCAAACAGATTCATGTCCTAAAGTAATGTGATTTTGTTAATACTATTTTGATACTGCTGGAATGGGAGTGGGAAAGGGTTGAAACTCTGATTTTGTATTAAGATGTACTTAAAAGAGCTCATCGATCCAAGCAGACAGGGTTGTTACTCTTGTAACCTGGTTGAGGATACCATCTTAGGACATAGGGGCTGAGGCGTGTATCTTAGATAATTTTTTGGAATCTGATGTTTCACTTTACTGTTCTTTGTATACAGAACTCAGAAATGAGTACTTATAGGGTAACTTCTTTAAGAAGGAGTTATTAAAATTTAAGAAAGTTGATTTTTATTTAATTGATACACTCTTTGGGGACAGCTGGGGGGAAAAAGATCTATTTAAAAAAAAAACCAAAACGTTTACTTACTATTGATGAAAAATAAAATACCTATTCCCCTGTTTTGCTGTCTCTGTTCTGGTTATTTCCAAATATATTGCATTTTCTTCAGTAACATTTGGGACATCTTAGCCATACCTTTGATTTTTGCTGAGGTTCTATGTTTCTGCAGATTGTTATATGTGGAACTCCCTAGTTTTCAGTTGTCTTAAGGGTGTGTATACCTTATATTTGCTAATTATAATCCTTTGATTGCTGAAACATTTGTTTAGTCCTGCTAGAGAAGTGGTAATCTATATAGGATTCAAATAGTATGAGTAATAGATTGCTACAGAACTATTTTTACTGTTATTTTTTGTGATAAACCTCTAATAATTGTACATATCTGTCTTTTTTGAGATAGCTTAAAATGGCTCCTACAGCACACTGTAGTCTTGCCATCTTATGTAGGAATGAGACATAGCTCCGATACCCTCCTCAGTTTCTGCACTGAGAGATACTTTGAAAAATATATGAACTTTTTGTTGAAAATGTGCAAATGTGACAAAAGTTCTTAAAATATTCCTTGGTGTCTGTTATGATAAATTACTACCCTTTTTCAATACAGTCACTTTTAAATATGAAACTGCTTTTGAAACCCCATGCTGGGGTGACAGTAGTGGTAGAGAAAAGGGAAGATCCTTGTATCTTGGAAACATGTTAATTTCTAAGGCTCTCAGGGTAGTGAAGAAGCCTGTTCTTTAAGCATTTATTTTCTAACACAGAGAGCTGTGAATTTTTCTCATGTAACAGTACTTAGAGTGCTTTTTGCATATGGCTGTTTGGTTGAGGGAGCCCTGGGAGCAACCAGGGCAACAATGCAACATGACAGGTTTTTGCTTCCTGTAGTGGAATATTTTAGGGACTAGAATAAAGAAAAATTCTGTCTTACTCTTGGTAAAACATTGCATGAGAAAATCATGCACATAATTTAATGTTAAAAGTTTTTTACATGCAGGAGTTTGAAAATTACCATAGTCATAGTAATTCTATGAGAAGCATTTCCTCATTGGGTAATGACAGTAGGTTATTGCTAGGACTTCCATGCTTTCCACATTGCCTCATGTTCTTACTTTTCTCAAGGAGGTGTAATGTTAGGAAGAATATTTACACGTGTATGAGATCTATTTGGAATCTTGTGTTTCTATGCTCTGTAAGTTCTTTGAATTAGGGTTAACTTTGGGAAAATTGTCATCATCTATATAAACTGCCCAAATCTGAAGCTGTTTTAGCCAGAGCATCAACCAAAAAAGAACTGCTAAATGTGCATGCTAATATCTAATGATTTTTTTTATTTGTTTTATTTTAGTGTGCAGCTGTGTCGTGCTCTCAGTGAAAACAAAAACCATGATGTGGGTTTCAGAGGTAAGTTATGTGGTTTGTTTGTTGGTTTTAGTTAAATGAAAAACAAGCCTGGAAACAGTTCATTATGGTACCTTTGCATGTATGTGCTTGGAACATGTATGGTGAGCATTAGTATGGGCAAAAGGTGTATGCTACAAATACAAACATCCACTACAAGGATTGCTTTCAGACATCCAGGCATTTCTTTGTAGTGGGTCGAGGCAACATCGTCCAGTATTTGATCTGCACTATAGAAAATGCAATTCCATTTTGCAAGCTCAGCATACAACTAGATGTTATTTTAAAAGTTAAAGAGAAGAATCCTAATGTGTGCAAGTGTGTAATTATCTATTTAAAAAATTAATTATTACAATTTACCCACAGTTATCTGTAGTCACCACATTACTGACTACATGATTTAAGGCATTAAGATGTATATAACTTGTTATTGAATATAGTTTATTGACCAAACCATGTGGTAAAAACATAAGGTTTTGGGTTTTTTTCATATAGTAAAAACACAAAAATTTTATGTATTATTTAAGAGCCTTACAGGTTTCTCACAGCTGGTTTTGCAACCGCCATGTTTACATTGCAAGGTTTTTCTCAAGTGTAATATCTGCTTAGTGCTTCAGCTTATTACAAGCATTTGTAAGGTTGCATTCTTGAGTTATAGGAGACTTTCTTAAAAATGAAATGAAAAATAATCCTTATCAAGTATTTTTTCTCCAATTAAATCTTACTTTCTTCTAGAGAAATGGGTTTTGAAAGCATATCTGTGATGAGACATGACTAGGAAAGTACTGTAATGTTTTCTATGTATGTATAATATGATATTTATGTGAATTAGAAGGTGTCTTAGCTAAGCCAACTATCAAGACTCAGTTTACTATATGCAGGATGGTAATTTTTCTTCCCATTTTACTGTTACTCCATAAACTCTCCAGAGAAAGTAGAACATTGCTCACTTTATGCCTGTGTGAAATCATGGCTATTGCTGATCTGTTTTAATCCATCAGCGATAACAAAGTTATCACCCTTTATTGGTGAGGGAAGCATATCCTCTTTTGTTTTCTGTTGTCTGAAGTCTGCAGCATTACTGTAAACATTGCTTTAACAGTTAGAGGATTAGCTAATATAGTCCTTAGTCATCTCTTGTCTTTCAACAGATATTCAGCAGGCTTTGTATGAGCTTGCTTACCACGTTGTAAGAGGAAACTTAAAGCATGATCAAGCTTCTAATGTTCTTGGTGATGTCATAGTAAGTATACATTTGTAATAATTACATACTTAGTACAATCTTCCTTATAAAAGCCCAAATGAAATCCAAGCAGGAAAGTATTCAAGAGATTTTTCTTTGACATGTCTAAAGAGTCATTTTTGTCAAATTCTTCATTTGTGTACACTTGATATATATGTATACTGCCAGGGTTTCATTTTTTGTCTAGTTTTCATGGTGAGGAATAGATGTTTCAGGATAAATTAAATAAGTCACTTTTTAAGGGCACATGAAGACTGAAGTTGTTAATAAATAAGTTGTTAATAAATGCTAGAAATAAGTGTCACTTCCTCATGCATCACATCTGTGATGCCACCTACTGGTTTTTATAACAGTGTGACAGTGTGCCATTTTACTGTTAGGATATCCCAAGTTCTGTGATGGCCCTTGAAATAATGCATTAGACTTATTTTTTGCTTGAAAAAAAGTTTTTCTTAAAGTTCTTTGAATAAGTGGAGAAAATAGGGAAAAGAGTAATTTCCTCTAAACTTCCAAGTGTACCAAATATTGCTGTTTCTTAAAAAAGCAAACTAGGAAAAATGCATTGAACATCTTTTAGAAATGATTTCTGAATTTTGCTAAGTTGTTGTTTTGACATGTATGGAACATTAGGAAAAATGGTTTTTTGCAATATTTTTGCAATAAAATTGCAATAATCTAGTGTAACCTTTTTAGGTTTTTTGAATTTGAGCACTGGTGTTGAGGGAAGGTGAGGCTGTAGGGCACCTTGCTCTTGGGGTGATGTGTGAAATGTTGGATCTTTGGTTGCCGTAGGAAATTGTAATCTGTTTGGTGTCTGAGGAACTGCAGGTCACTTTCTGGGCTCCTGTTCCTCACACAGGGCTAAGAGATGGAGGGACTAACCAGGGGGTTTTGTCCCTGGTCACAAAATACACTTAAATTACATTTCAAGGTTACAGGGTTTCACTACATATCAATAATTAAGTGCTATAATCAATAGCACTTACCTTAGATATTAATCAGTAATTAAGCATCTTCATTATTAATATGGATTATTAATAATATAAATAATACACATTACTGATTAATCTGAACTTTATGATGAGACGTTGTTTTATATAATGCAAAAATTTTCTAAGCATGCATATTGGAATTTCTGTGTTCATTAAATGGGATCTTGTTTTTTCTTAGGAATTCCGTGAAGACATGCCATCTATCCTAGCTGATGTATTCTGCATATTAGGCAAGTTGGGTTCCTTTCCTTTCAGCATTGCAACAGATTTAGAGAAATTCATGTTTTGTGTGTCTACTTGTTGACTTCTTCAGGAAATTTCATTAAATCTGTAAAGCATGAATTCTCTTTACAAAGCATGTGTTGATTCTTCCTCAGTGTATCTATACCTCACTTGTTAATGTCTTTTCATTCTGCTTTGTTCTGTTATAGTTTCCAGAAGTTTGCCTATTAAAGGCAGTGGAAGTTGATCTGCCAAGAATAGTTAAAGGAACTAGCTTGTAAGAATGTTGGATGTTAGCTAATGGAATCAGTGACTTAGTGATGTTATCATTCTTAAATATTTTAAATAAAAGTTGACTTACTGGTAGGTAGATCCTTTCTCCTCAGAATGTGTTCTATAAATATTTTTGTCTGTACAGTCACTGTTAATGAAATGGAGCTTATGCTAATTTTCCAGAAATCTAAAGGCAAATGGCATTAAGTCACTATCTGCCAGCTGAGCAGGCTTTAAAGATGTGCACATCTTATTCTGGTGATAACTTCTGGATTTTTATGTTGTAATATTGATCCAAAGCTTTTGCTCTCATGTCTTCCAGCTCTAAATGCCTTCAGTTTCTGTCTTGTTCCATGTCTGTGTTTTTCAACAAATTTCAGAAAATTCTTTTTGCTGGCCTGCTCATCACAGATCCTGTGTGTTCTGTGTATTGAAGGAGTGAGGCATCTTCTGTGCTCTGCTTGCCTGTGAAGAGAGGCACCTCATTAAGTTTGCGTGTGCAGCCTTGGTTTTATACATCTGAATGATAATTTTTATCATTTATTATTGACTTCACTTTATTCATACTGTTTCATTCTGTGTACTTGTATCATCATTTTTTAATAATTAGTTTTCATAATGCAGTATTATACCGATGTCCTTTCCTTTTAAAATCTGCATTAGAAGATTTGAATTAGCTGCTTCTTGAACTGTTTGAATAAATGAAACTAGTGCATCTGTCTGCCTTTTTCTATTTATTTTTCTTTTCCCGCTTTCCTTTAAATTAGTGTGTAGTCAAATGCCATGCTTTCACTAGTAGCAGGGAATAGTATGGCTAAGGAGCTAGTTTTCAAACTTTGGGACAAAGGACATTTGTCAATTTCTTGCTTATTTCCTCTAACCCCCTTTTTTACTCTAATCAGTATTTGCTGCTGTCAATATTTTTTTCCCCAATTGTTTATGTTTTTCAGTATATGAGAATTTTGTCCACTCATCCACATACCCTGGAAATTTTTTTTTACTGCAGCTTGTTCTTTGGCTGAGAGTCTTGGCTGCTAAGGTCTGGCTGGTACAGATCTGTACACAGATCTGGGTGGTCTGTTGCCTCCACTTCTACCCTGCTATATCACTGGTTCTCAGTCCCTTTGGGATCTTCTTTCTCACATTTTTGTTGCCAATGTTTTCTCTGTGGGTCTGATTTTAATATGGGTATGTGTGGTGGATTTTTTGTTTGTTTGTTTATTGTAATGTCTGCTTGCATTCTTTTATGGAGTTTTCTACTCCTCTGGCGGCTCCTCACTTCTTATAATTATGTCCTTTTTTAAAACTGCTTTAGAAGGTTTGTTTTCCTGGCCATTGTTCCACAGCCTGCCTTCCCATAGGAGCAAATTGCTTTCAGTAGTAAATAACACAGAAGAAATTAATGGTAATACAGAACCATAGCTGGTAAAAGACTGCAGACAGACAGTAAATGGTAGTTCTCTGAAGCCACAGAGAAAAAGATTAGAACATGACTTTAAGGCCAGGATCATGCAGTTCTCTTCTGTGGTTCATATTTCTGTTTTTGTGCTTATTGATATTTAGTGCTTGCCATAAGTGTTATTGCAGCAAAGAGAATGGCAAGAAGAATTATAGCAGCATTCCTCTGGTTTCTGTGTTACCTTTTCATGAGACTTTTGAATTTGTGGGAATACCATCAAAATATTATGTGAACCCTATTGGGGATGAGTGGATGGGAAGTGGCAAGTAGCTGCCATGTTACCACTAAGTTTCTTTGACTTCTGTTCTCATTAACATTTATCAGAATAGTTACTAAAAGAAGAAAGTCTCGAAATATCACTAGTAAAAATTACTGTTTTCTCCCCTATCTTTTGTAGATATTGAAACAAGTTGTTTAGAAGAAAAAAATAAGAGGGATCATTTTACACAACTGGTATTGGCCTGTTTGGTAAGTTAGACCTAGGAAGACTTTTGGCAAAATTGCATGTCGAAATTTGACAAGAAAAATAAGAGCGTTGAAGCTTGATTTTTTTTTTCTTCCTTCAGAAAAGACTCAGAGTGTTTTCCAAATGCCCAAATAATTAAAAGAAATTGTCTCCATAGTGTTGCGATAGAAGAATATAGTACAGTTCCCCCTTGAGTTCTTTGAAGAGTTTTGAGAGAACTTAAATTTTTCCACCTGCACATCATCAGAAATTTTGCTTCTGAAGGATGCTTTGGGTTGCACTTCTTTATGTAACCTTGTGTTTAGAAATAGCATTCCTAAATGCATGGAATAAGCTTGATTTGTAGGGAAGTTCAGCATATGAAAATAAGACTTTTTAAAAAATAAAGAATAAGCTTTGTAAATATGCAGTTCTTGTTAGTAATGTCCCTGGATGCTATGCTATGTATACTTGGTAACCAGCAATTAGACTCTAGGTCTTGTTTCTTCAAGGTGCTCTTGTATGTAAAATCTACTACTGTAAAATTCCAGTTTCAGTTAATAGTGTGTCAGTTTTGTCTGCTTTTGTATTTGAAGCAAAATGCAAACTTTTTTTCTGCCATAGTCAGAATGCACACGTAGCATAAACTAATACTTGTGGGTTTCTATGTCTCTGTAATTGACAAATTTGATGTGTATTTTTGGTGTTTTTTTAGTATCTTGTATCTGACACTGTCCTAAAGGAGCGTTTAGATCCAGAGACACTGGAGTCATTGGGACTCATCAAGCAGTCTCAACAGTTCAATCAAAAATCTGTTAAAATAAAGACAAAACTATTGTAAGTTTTGGGGCAAGGGTTGTTTGGGGAGTGGGTAGGGAGGGGCAATGATGATTAGTCTGGTAAAGTTTTCTACCAAGTACTCAGTTTTCTTTGGGAAATATGTTTTGTTGCACTTTACTTTGGCATTGACTAAAGAATTTTGTTAGCCCTTAGTTTTCAAACTCTTGAAAAGTATAAAATCTTTCTCATGCTAGCTATGGCTTTTGCTGCAGTGATTCCATATATGCAGATTAATTTTTATTTGTGATATGTGAATTTACAAAGTATAAAAAAAATTAATTATTGCTCTTGTATCAGTTAAGAATAGATTTTGTTTTCATAACTAGACAAACATAGTTATATTAATTTTGGCAAGATGGGTTATAGTTTTTTGGTATATGTTTGGTTACCATCTCTGCATCCAATGTTTCAGTGTCAAAGAACATCACTTGAAACAAGAATAGGTTCTTAAGCATTGACTGCCACAGAGCAGTTCTCCAGAGTAGTGTGTAGAACAAGATTTCCTGTTAGGCATAAGTCTAATCTTTTTAGTTGTCTGCATTTGAAATAAGAGCTGAATTTGTTTGGAGAGTGCTTGCTACCTTACAGGTATTCATATGCTGCATTTAATAGTTTTTGCAGCAGCTCAGGTAAATAACAAGTTCCTAAAAATGTGTTCAAAATTAGCATTTTTGTATAACAAATTGCTAAGAGTATAAGTAAGCTTCACTGGATGCATGTTGCACAACAGTATTTAATTTCCCTTTATTTGCAGTTATAAGCAACAGAAGTTTAATTTGCTAAGAGAGGAGAATGAAGGTTATGCAAAGCTCATTGCAGAACTGGGTCAAGACTTATCTGGAAATATCACTAGTGACTTAATCCTTGAAAATATCAAATCTTTAATAGGTAAGGAATTTATTGAAAGAATATGGGCATTGGTTTTCCTGTATGATCTTATGACTACAGAAAGTCGATCACCTTGGATAGAATTATGGTGTCTTGACATTCCCATTTCTGTGGAAAAATTAATTTTGGGAATGCTGTGTAGGTATAGTTAACTTAAATACTGAATTTGTGGTATAGCCTCAGATATGCATGCTGTGATTTTAACATCTTCTGAAGATGTGCTTGTCAAGCAGATTGAAGCATAACAAAGTAATGCTTTTTGCTATTGAATGTGTCAGTTCAATGCATAAACATTCTTTTATTCTTGTAGATATTGAATGAGTGATTCCTTGTGAAGAGAAATGAGAAGTAGTAAATGTTCTTCCTTTATCTTGTTATTTTAATGATTTTTTTTCTGTATTTCTAAGTTGAGTCATTATGAGAATCTAAGTTGAGTCATTATGAGAGTCAAAGTAGAATGTTAAAATGTTAAAACCAGGAAATATCTGTAATTACCCTTGTTTTAGACTTTGTTTTTGAATAAAGAATTCTGTACAATATATTGATGTTTGTACTAGTGGCAGTCTCATATGGTGCCGGTGCAGTAATGGGCAAAAGGCTGTGCTGCCATTTTACGGAAAAAAAAGAAAAAAAAAATCATTTATCAAAGTGTTTTGTTCCAGTGTCAAGTGCCTGTAACAATACTTGTTTTGGGAGAGATCAAGAGAATGGGATAGTTTTGCTACTTACTACAGTGAAAAAATACACTCATTTTGAGGAATTTTGTGATTTTTGTGATTTTTTTCTTTCTGGAATTTTATGAATTGCAAAAAGACTTCCTATAATATGTCAAGTCTTTTAAAGTACTAACTTCAGTAGGTTCTGGGGTAATTGAAGTGGTTTGTGGAAAGGAAAGACTAATGCAGTTACATATCTACATAGTGGATGTGCCTGGATAAAACATGTCATGGCACAAGAAAGTAGTCTAGAAGTGGATTTTTTGGATAAAAGTAATATTTCTTCCTCAAGTATGCCTCCTGGAGTTCTGGTGAAAAAGTTTATATAGTAAAATACAGGTATGATTTCAGCATTAGCTTACCTGATTTGTATCTTTGCTCTCGCTCCCCTTCAAATAAAGAAACTTCTCTCTTCTGCTGGTAATAATGCTGAATTGGCAGGGCAGTACCACCAGGAGGATAAGGATCTAGCTCAAATCAGAACAGTTTGTGGAGTGTAAAATAATACTAGCTGACTGGTTTGTGATACTGAATGACTGTATGTTGCAGCGCAAGGGAAGAAGCAGCAGCCCCTGCATTTTGCTGGCCCTGTGGTGTTGGGAAGGTCAGGTTTTTAACTGTTAAATGTTCCCTTTAGGTTGTTAATTCCTGCTTTTACTGTAAACGGCATTGCAAGTCCTGTTTAGTATTTTTGCATAGTTCAATATTCAACAAGTCGAAATTATTTGTGCTGTACTTACAGGGGATCTAGATTATTTTGCTATTGATAAATCAGGTTCAAGTTTAACTGAAAAGAATGAATTGTAAAAGTTAATGCATTTGTGTTTTTTAAACAGAATAAAGATTAAAATTGACAATGTTAAACTTTACTGCTCTGTCCTCTCCACTAGGATGTTTCAATCTTGATCCTAACAGAGTGTTGGATATCATCCTAGAAGTCTATGAGTGCAGGCCTGAGTATGATGATTTCTTTGTACCACTGATAGAATCTTACATGTACATGTGTGAACCTCAGACTCTATGCCATATCCTTGGGTTCAAATTCAAATTTTATCAGGTAATGTATTTTCATTCTTAATTTTTGGGTTTTGTGGTTGGTGGTTGAACTGCAGTCAAGTAATAACAGATTTTCTGCAGGTGATGTGTTTTTTGTTGTAGATTTTTTTGCTTGTTTGTGGGAATTTTTTTGGTTTTTTTTTTTTTTTTTTACACAGAAATTAGTTTTTAAGTTGTAAAATTCTGGTATTAAAAGCAATAATTTTTTTATTTGAATGGAAGTCTCTTACCATATTTTACAGGAGAATGCTAATGTTCTCTTAAAAGAGCTGAAAACAATCTTGATACCTTCCACTTGAACTTGTACATTTTTGTAAGGACTGGCTTGAACAAAGAGACTGTACATTATAAACAAGACTTATCCCCTGGAGTGAGGAGCATGTTTGCAGGGGAATCATGGTTGATATTTGATAATGTACTCAAGGGGTTTATTTTAAACATGTAGTTAAGAATTGCATACAAGAACCATAGGGTGTGAAGATGAAGTTTTTGTTTCTGAAAATACTGAATGTGTATTGCAGTTAAGTCTAGTGACTTGGAAGTAATAGCAGTTAAATAACATGGTAACAAGGAGAACTGTGGGTTAACAGGTTTCATTTGAGCAGGAATTGAGTGGTTCCTGTTTTATAACCTTCTGCTGTGGTCTGATTGCTTTTTTTCTTAAATTTCCCATGTTGTCAATTTTAGGATCCAAGCGGTGAGACACCTTCCTCCTTATACAGAGTTGCTGCTGTCCTTTTGCAACATAATCTCATAGATTTAGAAGATCTTTATGTTCATGTAAGTGACAATACTGCTCTGCTAGATGCCAAAGCTTAAGGATATTTAAAAAAAAAAAAATCAGATACTTTACCCTCTTTCTAAATTTTCAGATTCATGATAATCTCTGTAATACTAGTACCTGTAGGTGTACAGTATGTAGTGACTCTTAAAATTTTCAGTGCTTTTTAGTGCCACATATTCAAATAAGCACACGTTGAAATATGAATGCTGATAAACTTTGAATTATTTCTGTACCATCCTTCAGATTGTTTACCTTCTGGCAGAGTAGGAAGTTGGAAGTAACCTTCCTTAAGAGTTAGACCTGTCCAGTTTGATGAATGGTTAACAGAATGTTGTAGTTATCAAATTAATTTTACATTATACAAGAATTTAAAATTTCAGAATATCCATAGATAGTCTTAAGATAAAAGAATTAAAATTCAACTCTTCCACTGAAATCAAGGAAATCTAGTTACATCTGTGGAAAGTTTGGAAGGTAGTCCTGCCATTAATTTTTGGGGCATTTCATAGCCTTAGTCACAATCTCGTCAATATTGACTCATCAATAACTGTCCCTGGCTTCATAGGAGTATTTTGGCTGAAAATGTGTTGGGTGGAGCAAGAGTAGGAGTGCATGTCTCAGATAATTGGTGTGGAGTGAGTAATGTGTGATGATAATACTTGTTTTTAAGATAATGTTTGTAAGCTTGCAAAACATGCTCGGACTTGGAGTTACATTTGCCTGTGCAATCTCAGCTCAGACTTGTGCACGTATGGGCATGTTTACTGCCAGTCTCACAGCTTGAGGGTCCCTGCAATCATTTGCACAATTCACCTGCATGATGGTGATTCTCAGTCTCATTCCAGAATCTCTCTGCCAGTCTCTCTGTATTTGCATGTTTGGGATGGTGTATTGTTTTAATATCTTTTCAATTCAGACTTAATTTAACTCGCTATGGAAAGTTTCTATCAAATAATTAGCATGTAGGTGTTGAGTCTGGAGGGGTGTTTGTTGTGTGGCTCCCATATGAGAGCACTGCCCGGGTTATCCACTCGTATTAAGAATGCTCTCTCCACCTCTGGCCTTCATGCCCTTCTAAGCCTGTAAAAACTGTTCTCAATTAGTGTATTAATACACAGAGCCATATAGAATGTATGGCATCCTGAAGATACAATTTACCCATTGAAATTCCATGCTAGGTGCTTCTTGGCGAAGCTTAGTAGCTTTCCTTAGTTTTCAGATGGGAAAAGCGCAGCTCCTTAAACCTTTTACCTTTCCATATGGGATTTGTTCTTCCCGAAATTTCTGTGAAATGGAGGAATTCTTTCCTCCTTCAGTGATCAGTTTGGGCAAAGAAAATCCAATAAAAATCTTCTCTTGTTAAAAACATTAGAAGAAAAGATGAGTGTATCAAAGAGGTGACTCTGCAATAAGTTTTGATTATTTACATGCAGGGAAAGTGTGATTTTGGTTTCAGGAGCTAAATTGAAGTTTGGCTTTGTCAGAAAAGGAGCTTTTCTTTTGTCTCACAATTTGGCCTTTTAATTTCTGAGTGTAGGTTATATTCCTCACCGTGATTATTCTCAAGTACAAGACTATGCTGAGGTTTTTTTCATACTGGGTACTTTATCTAAGATGATTTTGGATGAACAGATGTTAATATATTTAACCCACATTGCTCATAAATAAAAAATTTGGTGAGCTTTAAATGGTGTTTCTTTAAAATAAAGATACAATCAAAGTGTGTGGCTAAGTAGGTTACCTGGTTTTCCTTGATGATGAAATTTTTCTTCCTTTTAGAAGAGCAATATTCTGAATATTCACTTGGATTAAAGGCATTGAGTTGTGTTAATGTTACCATGGACTATGTGTGTAATTGTCACCATAAAGCTACAGCTAAATGGCAGATTGGAGGACAAGGGGTCTCAGACAACAAATGATTGTGAAGAAGTAGAGTGGTGTTATTTCTCATGAGGCCTTGATTTCAGAATGGTCTGCTATTGGTGTAATTCCCTGTTTGGAATAATGGCAGCAAGGAAAAGAAACTGATTCCCTGAAAGACTGTCAGATTAATAACCAGAAAGGACAAAGTTCTTCTCTAAGCTTGGGTGATCCACAGTAGCAGTTGGTCACTCCAGTTTTCAGATATAATGTTCTGTTTTTTCAGCTTCTACCAGGGGATAATGCCATCATTGAGGAACACAAGCGAGAGATCATGGAAGCTAAACAAATTGTCAGAAAACTTACAATGGTGGTCTTATCATCTGAAAAGACTGAGGAAAAGGAGAAAGAAAAGGAAAAAGAGGAGGAGAAAACTGAAAAGGTGTGTCTCAGTAGCTTTCTTTTCAGTAAAATCATTTAAATTACATCAAACAAAACAATTGTTATGAAAACATACTTGTATTTATTTGAAAAACAGTTACATACTTCTTGGATGGCTTGTATTTGTCTTCTGACTGCACTTCTGTTATATCCAGTGTGCAAAAATGTTTGGTTTGGGGTTTGTTCTGGATTTCTGTACATGAAATATTCTTGGTTCAATGGTAATTGATTTCTTCCATCCTTTTTGTTGTATTGGCTCCACTAATTATGCCCCAGCGTTTATGCACTTCACAGCCTTTAGCAACTGCACTTCTAGGATTCATGGTAGTATAATCCTAGTTGATTTCATAAAAATAAGGACATTAGTTCTCTCAATCAAGAATTGGGACGTAAAGAATTGCCAGACTTAGGAATGTTGGTATAATTATCCTGCATTGTAGAAAAAACGTATAGCTGAAGGGTTTTAGTTGTAACTGCTCACCATGCTTTTCTTTAAGTCTGTATCTCCAAATGTGTAAATTTATACTCTTCATTTAAGTTCCTGTTATGTCAGGGGTCTGGTTATGCCCTGGGTCTGGTTTGATTTAGTGTGTCCAAACCTTATTTTAGAAAAAAAATTATTTGATGTCTTAGAGGCCATTCTGTTGTCATCTTCATTTGAGTGCTTAAGTACTTAAACACTTAATTTAAAGCAAAGGAAAAAAAAAAAAGAAAAATAAATGCTTGATATGTGCATTTTTAAGTTGCATGCTGGAGTGAGGGGAGTGATCCATCAGTCTTGATGTTTTCCTTTTATAAATTTCTGTATCATGCTGCATTCCTTATCAATCTGGTTTATATACCTATTCCTACTTCTTCTACTCCACCTTGATTCCATTAATCTCTGGCCTTCCTTCCTACTTTCATTTTTCTATCCTAGCTTGAAAAATCTAATTCCATTTTCTTCCCTCAGGCACCTGATAGTCACTACCCTCTGGCTCTCAATTGCAGCCACAGCTGCTGCTTAAAGAGATTCTTTTCACTCACTTTAAATTTGTGAGCTCCCTCCCTTTTGCTTACACCACCTTGCTTTGGCCCACCTTCTCTGCTGTCAGATGGGGCTGCCCAGAATTTTTTGAAGCATGCTTGTCACTCTGTTCCTTTGGAAAAATAAACTCTTGATGGAACATGGGGAGTGTATGCATTGCAAGTAATGTCAGAGGAATTAAGATAGTTTTCATGGCTAAGCTTTAGAATTAAGAACTAGGGAATTTTAAGCTCTAGCAGAAACTGCAGCATTTTTCTGAAGGATAAGAATCTGAGCCTGTGTGATGGGAAAATTAGGAGCTGTACTTAACAGAAACCAATCTCTGTGACTGCACACATCATTATGCAGTGCATGCTGTGTCTTGAAAAGCTTATTTCTGTATTAAAAATATTTTTGTATGTGCTTAGCTGTGCACTTCATAGCAGTTAGGGAAGTAATTACATGTTAAAGCTGTTGTTAGCCTAAGTTTAGGCGCATTGTATCCAACGTGTCATTTTAATGTACTGTTTTTAATAAAATATCATGGAATAAATGCCTGCAAAAGGAAAGCAGTGTTTAAAAATTATTAACCTGACTTTTCATTTAAATCCACCAAGTGCTTATTTTGTGTGGTTAAAATGCATTATTATGTCATGACTCTAATATGAATAATTTAGTCTTGATAAATGTGCTATCTACTTTTGCCTTTTAAAACGCATTTGCCATAACTGTGATAGGACATCCAGGCATGTCAGAGTGTGGGTAGCAGAAATGGGTTTGACAGCAATTCCAGACGGACCCCTCTGTGCCAGACATGTCTTGGCTCTTGGAGAGCTCGTGTCAGACCTTGCTTACTCAAAAGGCAAGCAGCATGTGGGCTTTATAAGTTCAGCATGAATAGAGACCTTGGTTTTGCTACGGAGCTTTCCTCTGCATATTACCATTTGCTATCCCATTTTCTGTTTTCAAAACTCTCAGAAAAATATTTGCCAGTGTAAAAGTTTTAAAAGGAAATAAACAGCACTAAAACCCCACAAACTGTAGAACCACAGGAGTGTCTTTTTGTAATTAATTATTATTCTTGTCAGTCGGCCTTCTCTGCTTGTATGATTTAAATAAAATTATATTTTGCTCTAAAATAATAACATTTTGTCTTAGACTTGTAGACTTCCTTCCCTGGGTGTAAACATCATCTTAGGCTTGTAGTTATTTACAGCTAGTTTTCCTTACTGTTAGTCACTTCAGAATAGACTTTTACCTTGGGGGCCAGGGAAAACAAATTTATAACAATGAAGTATGTCAATACCATGTCACTGAAAAAGTGCTTCAAGGCATGACCTTAATTGTAGAGTTCTGTTTTCTCCTATGCCTATATTGCAAAGGGAATCTTTGGAAAACTTTGTGTAGAATTGCACTTAAAGCCTAGAGTCTCCTAGAACAGATGCTAATATGAAACTTACCGTACACGCACGCTAGGACAGAGAAAGGGTTTGTGTGTGGCTTAGCCTTTTTTTTTTTTTTTTTTTTTTTTTTTTTTGTAATCTGCTTTTGCAAGAGAAGTTTGTGCTTTTAAACCCAGAAAAACATAGAGCATAAATTATTTTTATTTTTAAGTGATTGCATTGTGCTTAAAATGTCCTGTAAGGAAATAAGCTGCAATAGCGTGTGACTGTTTGAAAAATACATGATCAGACAACTTTATAAATTTCTGGAGATTTTTTGAACTTTGATCCAGATGCTTAATTTTTATATGGACTAGTTTATAATTTCTTTTGAGGTTTGTTTATGTCTAAATGTCTAACTAAGTTTTATTTTGCATATGTTTTTATGACATGGTTGATACACAAGGCTTTTTTTCCTCTAGCTATGGATCGCAACTGCTTAAGGAGAAGTACTGAGGAGACTTTATGAACATACTTTTTCTTTATTATCTTGCAGCCTCCTGATAATCAAAAACTTGGCTTATTGGAAGCCTTATTAAAAATTGGTGACTGGCACCATGCACAAAGTATTATGGATCAGATGCCTCCATTTTACTCCACTTCGCACAAGCCGATTGCAATTGCGCTTTGCCAGCTTGTCCACGTGACAATTGAGCCTCTGTACCGCAGGTAAAGTGACAGCCACACTTCTGCTGCTAGACAGTGGAAAAACAATTTTTTTACAGCGTGAATTCACTAATAAGCCTAGTTATAGATAAATTTCTAAAATTTTCACTTCTATTTCATATGAAATGTTGCACATTTTTATTTTTCAGAGTTGGTGTACCTAAAGGAGCTAAAGGATCACCAATTTCCTCTTTGCCAAATAAGAGAGCACCAAAACAAGCAGAGAGCTTTGAGGAATTGAGAAAGGAAGTGTTCAACATGCTTTGTTACCTTGGTCCTCATCTGTCCCATGATCCCATTTTATTTGCAAAAGTAGTGCGCCTTGGAAAAGCATTTATGAAAGAGGTTGGTATGACAAAACAGCTGGTCAAACGTGAAAAATACCAATTACTCTGATATAAAAAAATGCTTGTGTTGCTAATTGTGTGCTGAAACAAAAGAAAATTTTGACTAAGGGGTAGTAGCTGGGAGAGTCTTATTTTAATTTTTTATTCTATTTTATGATCTATAAACATTTTTATGAACAACTTAAGGCACTTCAGGTTTATAACCACGGATATTTAGTGATATCTAATTTCCCGTTATGGTATTTGAAGTATCATCTCTGTGTGTATAATTAAAAAACCCAACAGACATATGGTACTGATTGCCTGGAAGCTTCTACATTGTTACAGCTACAATGTCGTCAACAAGGATTGATGACCTAATACACATGCAGTACAAATAATTTCAGCTTTCTGTTCCAGCTGTTAGGTTACTTGGGAAGCAAGGGATGTTGCATCCTTTTACCTCATGTTCTTTCTCCCTATTCTACCTCGTTAAAATCCTGCTGCGATTGATCTTGTGTCAGTGACAAGTCTTTAGATGCTGCTAAGAATGAGTTCAATGTGGAAATTGCTTCAAGTTGCCAACTTGAGAAATAAACTGATCTCTTGAGATGGGTTACCATATCTTTACCGTGTGTCTATTGAAAGATTGGCAGTATGACCTGTTGTAAAAGACTGCAAATTGAATTTATATTCTAAACTCCCTTACCATGTACTCGGTTGTTCACATTGAGGCTAATGATTTCTTTTGCTGCTTTTCTGGCAATTTGCTATTTAACTAGCAGTTTCGGGTTTGTTCTTAAGTCAACAATAGGAGTTCAATTTTTTTTTTTTTCCTTTAAACAGCAGCTCAGAGAAACTTTGGAATAAATAATTTGTAAATTGCTGTAATTGTCAATGAACAACCAGTCCCTCTCCCCAAAACTTAATAATCATAGTTTCTGTTACCCAGCATTTTATTTTAACTTATGACAGAAAATTGGAGAGGTTGATTGATCTAAGTGGTACTGGAGGGGAAGTTTTCAGTTTTATAACTTTTTTTTTCTTAAAAGTATTTTTATTTCAACTGGAACTAACAAATATTGGAATGCTTATAGTTAATATACCACCTAAGGGGAGGCTTTCGTGTCCAGCTGTATCTGATGATGCAGATCTTAGAACACAGGTAATTCTTGGGATTGAAGATCTTTTTGTTAAAAATAGCAGATTTTGTCAAGAGAATTTATTCTTGTTAGGTTCCAAGATGCAGTGGTAGGCCTACAATTTTGGGTTCCATGTAGTCTTTTAATAAAATCATTGAAATTTTCAGCTGTTGCCCTACTTCCAGAATGGTAAGATTTCCCAGTGGTAAATACTCTGACTTTATAGCTCATTTCTTGCTGGCCAGTGAGAAGACTGATGTCACTTCAGGGATGGCTATTTTGCACTGACAGTGCAGTTAAGTTGGAAATTATAATTTTAAGGGACTAATGCATTTTATTGCTGTCAGCAGACTACCAGGAATACTTTGTAATTGAAGTTTTGAAGGTTTGTGAGAAAGCCCTGTTTCTGAGCATATGTACACTGGAATGAAGATTACTTGGTTCTAGGAATTTCTTGTGAAGGTTTACTGTGAATATCTAACAGTTTAATGTGTTTCTGACAAGAATGAGCAACATTTTAGCTATTTGCTCTAGGTTGGAACTGTGAAGAAATTCGTCAGTGACAGAGTGGCTAAGGTAACATAGGGAAAGTTATTTTTAATGCATTATTGCCATCAGCATGTTCCAGTTGTGAAACTACATTTAACACCCAGTAGAAATACTTGTAACTGAGGGTAATTTGACTCTAAGTTAACCCATACAGTAGTTTAAAAGTTAGACTACTAACATTGTACTGCAGCTTTCATGCTAAAGTGTACCTTTAAAATAATTGTGCACTTACTGTTGTGTTAGCTTAATATGCTTTTCATGGTGAGTGGAGCAAGCAGAAAGAGTAATTTAATAATGAAAACTAAAAGCTTAAGAGGGTGTTAACTGTGAGAGAAAGATGGGAAATAATCTGTGGCTGTTGGTAACTGCGTTGGAAGTCCTCAGATTTTTTAGGTAGTAAGTGAATGCTTAGGCATTGTTTTTCCTCTCCAATAAGAAAATTCAATATTTAATATGTAATAGCAAGTTTTTTTGTAGCTTTAGCTTTTTTTTCTATTTGGACAAAATAGTACAAAGCCCCTCTATATGTAAGGAATGCGTTCCATCCATGCATTTGAATTTCTGTTTAAAAATACTTTAATGCTGACAGATGTGGCAGATTAAACACTGAAGAGATGCTTGGCGCTTCAGGTTTATGCTTTTGCTGAGATAGCCCTGTGCTGAAATTGTAACTGTTACAGTAACTGTGCTACACTTAACATGGGTTGTCTTTGTTACAGTTTCAGTCTGATGGAAACAAACAGGAAGATAAAGAGAAAATGGTGAGTTTATTTTGGAGGAAGGTTTTTATGCATTTTTATGCATTTTTATGCAAATGGTGGCCAAATGTGCATTTTACTTCTTATTTGCTTGGAATGAGCTGGAAATCTCCAGCTATTTATTCTATAAATATACTTCATGATGGGGAAAAGCATAGAGAAAATGTTTATTGGTACAGTGATTTTTTTTTTTCTTTATAGTTGCTCAATTTAATTACTTCAAAATTTTCTAATTTATTATCAAGATTGTTCACAATGAAATCCAAGTATCCAGTAGAAATTTAAATTATAAAATCCAGTTTTTAAAAATTATTAATGATGGGAGTTACTTCTAGGTTCTATTTAGATTTTTGTTCTGGAAGTCTTGTGGTGTACTTGTTTTTTTTTAATCAAATTTTCCATTCGTGCATTGCGTGTATAACCCTGCTTCTGAAGCACTTCCTGATAGATACGTTGGGGTTTTGTCTTTATCGTAGGAAACACTGTTCAGCTGTTTGTTGAGTATTACTGATCAAGTCTTGCTTCCGTCTCTTTCCTTGATGGACTGCAATGCATGCATGTCTGAGGAATTATGGGGAATGTTCAAAACCTTTCCATACCAATACCGGTGAGTAGAATGATTTGTTTCCATCCTTTGGAATGGGCTGTTGAATTGTCAGTTCTGAAATTCCTTTTCCTGTATAACTTTTCCAGGTACCGTCTCTATGGGCAATGGAAGAATGAAACATACAATAGTCACCCACTTCTTGTGAAAGTTAAAGCTCAAACCATAGACCGAGCCAAATACATTATGAAGTAAGTAGTCTATTCCCATAAATAATTATGAACTGTAGTACAGTGTTTTGCATATCACCAGCTGGAGAAAAAAAGCTTGACAAATACATGCCCTGTCTAATGACTTGGTAGTTTTCCAAATAGTCTTTGTTCATGAAGTATTTAATGTATTGTATTGTGATTTAAAAGCATCAGATAAGCAAGGATACAGACCAATTTGTCATCAATAAGGATATATAATCTCTGAAAAATGTCCCATTAAATGATTTAAAACCTTTTCTGTGGCTAAGGTTTTTGATAAATTGCTTTGCTTATGAAGTGTACCAGTGCTATGTATTTCCTCTAGGAGTGGAGACTCTCCAAAGAGTCTCAAGAATTTTGTCATGTTCTCTGTAGATCTGAATGTGTGGCAGTAAGTTGAACAGTGTTTTATTCTCATCCTTGAGTGGGCTCACAGCAATTTCAGATTTACCTCACATTTGATGTCACTGTCATGAATTAGGTTCTCCTTATCCCAAAAGCAAGTGGTGTGGTGTTACAATGTGGATCATCAGCACCTTTCCATATATGCAAGACAGTAATTGCTTCTAGATAAAATACTTTGGACTCAGAGCTGTGAAAGCTAGGAATAATTGTTTTGATTCCCTTCTGACTTGCTGCATACACTATAAACCTTTTTTCCCCTTCCCCTGTGCAACGCATTTCAATGGGGCAGATGAACCACAGTGCTGTCAGTTGTTGAAGATTGCTATGTGTATAATTTACTGTCAACTTCAGGTTTCAGGCTGAGCTCAAATCTTCAGTAGGAAGTGCTGTGAAGCTGCAACACAAAGAAAGAAATACTGTTTTTCAATGAGCAGAACTCAACAAAAACTGACTGATCTGTGGCTAAGTTAAATTTCCAGGAACAACTAACAGCATCACGTGGCAGTTCGATGCATGTGGTACAGGTTTCACTGAGGACTTCCAAAAGCAAAATGTTCAAATTGAAACTAGAATGTAGTCCATAGTAATAGAGGGACAACTGGATTGGTTGTACTGGCTGCATCTTGGAGGATTTCTCAATTTCTGGTTCTCAACAGATTAGTATTTCTATGCTGAGATGTCTTGAAAATGCATTTGCTAGTGGCAGTTTAGTCTCTGAGACTAACAAACATGTTTCTTCACTGAAACTACCCTGTTCTTTTAATATTCTTCTAGCTTGTCTTTTGTAATAAAATATGTCCTCTTTTACAGGCGGTTAACTAAGGAAAATGTGAAACCCTCTGGAAGACAAATTGGGAAGCTCAGCCACAGCAATCCTACAATTTTATTTGATTATGTATGTAGCTCCATATATTTGAATGCTGTTTCATCCTGACAACAGATAATTGAAGTTCAGGAAGGGAGCTACAGTTCTAATTTCATTATTTTTTACCTTTGATGCAAATTTTAAAATAAAGTAGTTTTTTAGTAGCACACTTAGTAAGGTACTAGACAGGACTTAATAATGCTTAGTGAGATATTAAATATGGAAACATTTCTTGAATAACCAACTGCAAGAAAAAATTTAATTTGAGACAGCAGAGGTGGGTCTCAGGTACAGCGATGGCTGATCAGCTTATGCAGAATGCAAATTCAGGTTAAGTTGCTCTGACAGTTGTCTATGAGTGGGGTGGAGATGGAGCAGGATCATTTAGAAGAAAAGTTAATGCTTTGGAGTCTGAAATACACCTATGGAGTTGACAAGGATTTTTAAGATTGCTTGGTGCTATTGAGTGCTGGAGAGGTGTAAAAATGTGTTGGTGGGCTTCAATCTTATTTACATGTGTGATCTAAGGTATTGATTTACCAGTTTTTAGACTTTACTTGAAGAAATTACTGCTGCAATGTACACACGTGTGTCATGTACCAAAGAGAACATCCTAGTATTTAATTATTACAGCTTACTTGTAGTCTTTTATGACCTAGATTTATGGTTTTGGGGTTTTTAACTAGTAGTCTTTTACTACTGTATGTAGCAACAGGAAATCTTGATGCTGAGATTTAGGATTCTTAAGAAAGACTAGGAAAATTTTTTTTCATTGTTTTATTTGCTGATAATTGAAAAGAGAAATTATACAGAATTGTTTTTAAATGTTACACATACCATGTTTCGCTGGTATCTTTAAGATACTAGATAGATTGATGAGATTACCTATGTACTTTAACTGTTGTTTTGAACCTTTGGAAAATTAATTATAAGTATGCTTTGTGTAGATTTTGAAGACGAGTATTGTTAAATGCTTTTATAATGTGAAAGATAAGGAATACTGTCCCTGTTCAGCTGAATGTCTGTTGTAACTTGCAGATTTTATCGCAAATACAAAAATATGATAACTTGATAACTCCGGTAGTTGATTCACTGAAATACCTCACTTCCCTGAACTATGATGTCTTGGCATGTATCCTTTGATGTAAATTACTGCATCACTTATTGATAAAGCTGCAGTTGTAGCCAGATTAAATCTGTTATTGTGAGTAGATATTGTTCTTGTTTTCTTGCTGCTTTTTGTGGAAATTTTAATGAAGTTTGCAAATACCTTTGCACTTGTAGTGGGTTATGGAACCCCCTCTATTAATTCTTTCATGCTATGAAAATTATCCTTTGTTTTTACTACTTTCACTCTTGAAGGCATAATGGTCTTGTAAATTGTGAAGTAAATACTGTTTTTAGGTTACTATGTAATGGTTTTGTTTTTTTTAAAACCATAACTGTGTTAGTGTTTGCTGTACTTACGTATCTTGTTCATGTATTAAAAAAGCCAGAAAAACGGGTCTCTAACTTTTGTGCTTGTAAGTTGAGGAAAAATACTCTCTTTAACTCCACTAAAGATTGTATCATTGAAGCATTGGCAAACCCTGAGAAGGAGAGAATGAAGCATGATGACACTAC
This sequence comes from Muscicapa striata striata, assembly GCA_030060385.1. Classification (NCBI taxonomy): domain Eukaryota; kingdom Metazoa; phylum Chordata; class Aves; order Passeriformes; family Muscicapidae; genus Muscicapa; species Muscicapa striata. Next base: position 1,068,773 of record JAREIS010000221.1, on the reverse strand, counting down.
GATCTCAAGCTGGCTGCAGAGTTAGTATTCTTGTTTTATTTATTACAATAATGTTTAAAATACTTAACCCCCCTGCCTTGGTCTTTTCAACCATTGATCATTATGATCAGTATTTGACTTGCTCCTACTGGCTAATATTTTAAACAAAATGGAGAGCTGGCAAGTTTAATCAACAGGAATTTTTTTTCTTCCTTTGTATTCCAGAAATGCATGTATTGCTAAGATGCCATATGCACTTTGTTAATGTTTATTTAATAAAGAGGTGCAGTCACAGCTGTTTCTCTTTGCTTTAGGTCTGGCCAGCTTTTGTGGTGCCGTTTTCCGAAAATACCCAATTGAACTTGCAGGCCTCCTGCAGTATGTAGCCAACCAGCTGAAAGCTGGCAAAAGGCAAGTATTGCACAATGGATCCTTATAAACTCAGTTTGTATAAGGTGTTATTTCGGTGTTCACTGATAAACAGACACTCAATGTAGTTGTTGCTCTAGCAGTGGTAAACTCCATTCATAGCACTGGTAAGATTAAATAGCAGAAAGAAAGAATTATACACTCTTTAGTACTTAACGTAAAGTAGTACTAAAGTACATTTAGTAAGTTTTTCTCTAATTGTGTATCTGTGACATTCTTGAAGCACTGATTTTTTTCATCTTTAACTTACTGTAATGGTTTTCTTAACAGCTAACCAGCCAGTGTGTAATTTCATCCTAGATGTTATTGTATGTTATTTAAAAAATAAGTATCCATTATATAAGGCAGTGTGACTGTTAGTTTTTCTTTTCTCATAGTGTCTTCTCTGCAAGGATGACTCTTAACATTTTAATATTATTTAAATACACCATCCAATTTATTTAGCGCTAGTTGAATTGCTTCTTCATGTGTCAATGTCAATCATAACTCAAAATAAGATTTCCAATTTGAGGTTTGCTTTTATCTTTCCATTGTTCAACACTTTATATTATTGTTTCATTTACTTACTTAATTTTAATTTTATCACATAGGTGAGTATCAGCTTTCTTCTATTAGAAATCCCCATATGGTTATTGAAAGGCAGCTTACCAACGGTGATAACACAGCATGTTATTTTAGTGTAGTTACATTGAGAGATGTAGTTTTTTTCCCTTCCCTGCAACCTGGATGTTCAGTCTCATATGCTCCTCTGTCCCTACTTTTTGTTCTGATGATGGCAATCACATTGAGCTGCAGAGGAAGGGTGAGTAGTGTTTATTGTCTTTCCCCAAAATCATGGCTGTAAGTATCTTAGGAAAAAAAAAGTTTAGTACTTGAGATCTTAAAAATAAAATTGATTTACCTGTATGTATAACCAGTTTCATAGGACTGCCATATTCAGGTATTTGAATTGGAGCTTATGCTGCTATTGCACAGTTCCTAGACAGAAAATATACTTATGGTTGGAACAGCAAACAAAAATACAGGCCACATGAATTATTTAAAGATTAAACTTTGTTTTGGAAGGCATTGGGTCAATGATTTTATAAATAAGTCACACAAATTTCAGAAGTTAACTGGAAAACATTTGTGTTTAGTAAATTGTATCTCAATCACATATACTTCTGTTGAGGAAAAGTTATTGTCCTTACGGTATTCGGAGCAGGAAGTAAAACCTAGTCTCTGGGCAGGATGATTATTGGAGTATTTTATATTCTGTGTTTCAAGTAAAAATAAGATGTTTTCCTTGTTTCCAAGTAACCTCTCCAGACTAACTTTGCCAGTACATTTCTACGGCTATATACTATTCTAGAAACTCTTAACAATATATTAAATATTCCATATTCATGAAATAACTGTACAGTTATATGAAATAACTGATACAGTTTTATACTTGGAAAGCAAAAAAGGGAGCAATAAACTTTGATTAATTTGCTGATACTTAATAGCACCACATTCTCTACCATCTTCAAAAACAAATTGTTCTGAATGGGTTCTGAAATCCAGCTGATGAATGACTGCATTGCTTTTAAGTATTGGCTTTATACTTGCAATAAAGAAATCCTTGCGCTTGATGTACCAGTCTCTTCTTGAAAAAAGAATGAAAATGTTGTTTAACATGCATTGTGGTGCTGCTATGTAATATATATTTAATGTCATAGCTTCTGGTTCTTAAACGAATTGTCTTGTTTTTACTCCACTTTTCTGTTTTCTTTGCAGCTTTGATTTGCTTATTTTAAAAGAGGTAGTGCAGAAAATGGCGGGGATAGAAATTACTGAAGAAATGACGATGGAACAATTGGAAGCCATGACTGGTGGAGAACAACTGAAAGCTGAGGTGCATTTGTGTTACATTTAATAACTATTGCTTTTTATTGGTGGTTCTAAAGACTCTGGTTTAAGAACTCTGGCAGCATAGCTGAGAAAGATGTGTGCTTTACCTTTTTTGAGCTTAGAGGCCTTGAGACAGGCAGTTGAGGCAGTGTAGGTGTGAACCTTAATTCTTGTGCATCACAGCGTCTGATATTGAGGAGAGAGTGTTACGTGACACATCTCTGCATTGCAGCAGCCACTTGGATGTGGTGCAGTCCTGCTGGCTCCGCCCTGCTCTGGCAGGGAGCAAGAACTAATTAAAGTAGGCAAGACTGGTTAGTTTCTGATTTTTCTGTACATGAATTTTGCAGTACAGGAACCAGAGAGTTTTAGTGATGGACAGGAAACTCTATTGCTGTTAATTTATCAGTATTTCTGCAGTCAGCACACATCGATTCTGTTTTTTCTGTACGGTGCAGGGTGGATACTTTGGCCAGATCAGGAATACAAAGAAATCGTCTCAGAGATTAAAAGATGCGTTATTGGACCATGATCTTGCCCTCCCACTGTGCCTGCTTATGGCTCAACAGAGAAATGGTGTCGTCTTTCAAGAAGGAGGGGAAAAACATCTGAAGCTGGTGGGAAAACTGTATGATCAGGCAAGTAAAAACACCTGTGTTTGAGATCCCCTTCTTTTTATTAACTTCTAGTGTATCAGCATAATATGTAAGGATTAAGTGCATAAATAACAAAATCTATAGAACTATATAGGAGAATCCAGTACAATAAATACAAATACATATGAATTTTAAAGCTAATTGCAGGGTTGCTCTGTTAAAATAAATGGGTATATTAAAAGTATATTGACAAGTGACCTCTGAGTAAAAGAACAAAAGATCCTTTGTCATAAAAAGTTCAATTCTTATTTAAGTGTCCATTGTGTTTTTATAGTCTTACTTTGGTAGTGAAACTTGCTTTAAAAAAAAAAAAAAAAATTCTTTCACTGCTTTAGGTAGTAGGAACTAGTTGCATTCCATTCTGGTAGAATAGAATGCTCTTGAGTTCTGCTGGCTTTTCTAGGTGGGGCTTTTTACTTTATTGTTCTTCCCTCAAGAGAAATTTTTTGCTCTACTCTTTGGAGTTAGCATTTTTAATGAGAAACAAAAAGGGAAAATAAAGCAAGCTCTGAAGCTCTCCCTAACTTTGTTGTTGAACAAAATAATAATGTTCGCTAACTTTTTGTGTTTTTCACTTGTAGTGCCATGACACCCTGGTACAATTTGGTGGGTTTTTAGCATCCAATCTAAGCACAGAGGATTACATAAAGCGAGTGCCTTCTATTGATGTTCTTTGTAATGAGTTTCACACTCCTCATGATGCTGCATTTTTCCTCTCAAGACCCATGTATGCACACCACATTTCAGTGAGTACAACTCTTCCATTTGTCTGCTCGTAGTGCTGTTCTGGTACCTATTGCCAGTACATGTGGTAGGTTCCAGATAAAGTTTGTTTGCTAAATAAAACTTGCAAAGTTTTGTGAGTAGAATTGGAAATAGAAGCTGTGGGCTGGAACAGGTAGTCCTTGATCGCCTAAGAAAATACTGCCCATGTGTCAGCTTTCTCACAACTGACACAAGTTGTAGCTAATGAAGTCACCTCTTTGGATATCTTGGGTTATCAGTAGGAATTCTCTCCCTCCCTGTTCCCTCAAAGGTGTAAGTTCTTCTGCAGGTGTTTTAGATGGATTTTTGCTGTGGAGGAAAGTGTTGCAGCTGCCAAATGATGTGCTATCTCAGGAATTGTCAGAAATGAATTTGTTCCTGCATCTAAAAAGTTCTATATGCAGAGTCGTTTTTACTTGGTGTAGTATAATGTGTTACTATAACAACAGATAGCAGCATCATTGAAGAAAGATAAATCCATCTAATAAGAATGAAGACTAAAGGTTGTGTATTAAGTTCTTCAGTGCTTTATGTACTGACATTTCACAAGTAAATGTTGTATAGGAAAGTTTTTGAGAAAAGTTAAATTATATTTTTAAGTTCAATTTTTGTACATATAGATTAAAGTTGGTTTTTTTTTTTTTTTTTTAAATCCACAGTCAAAGTATGATGAACTAAAAAAAGCTGAGAAAGGAAATAAACAGCAGCACAAAGTTCACAAATACATTACATCATGTGAGCTGGTGATGGCTCCTGTTCATGAAGCTGTGATTTCTCTGCACCTCCCTAAAGTTTGGGATGACATCAGCCCTCAGTTTTATGCTACATTCTGGTCTTTAACGATGTATGACCTTGCCGTGCCACACAGCAGCTATGACAGAGAAGTCAATAAACTTAAAGTCCAGATGAAAGCCATAGATGACAATCAGGAAATGGTATGTTGATAAAATATTGTGGTCCAGTTTAAACTTTCCAGCCTCGAAAGTGTTTATTTTTGTGAAGTATTATATTAAGGTTGTTTAGATCTGGGAACTTTTGTCACCTGGTTCATAAATCAGTTTCAGAAAGCAGGTCTTGACACCTGTATCTGTGGTTTTTCTGTTCACTTTTTCTTAGCTGTAGTCACCAGTGTTCATAGAATCAGCTCGTTATTAGAGCAGAACATTTTTGAGTGAAAAGTTTTTCAAGCATTCTTTAGTATTAGCAGGAATTTACTGCTCTGTCTATAGCAAGTTTTAGTATAATACTAAAATGAGTTACACTGACATTTTATAGCCTCCAAATAAAAAGAAAAAAGAAAAAGAACGTTGCACAGCTCTACAGGACAAGCTCCTTGAAGAGGAGAAGAAGCAGTTGGAGCATGTGCAGAGGGTCCTACAGAGACTGAAACTAGAGAAAGATAACTGGCTTCTGGCAAGTAAGTGTGTCTATGGGAAATCTTGTAGATGTTTTTGTACTTGCCACTGTTTACAGAACTTCCTTGTACTAGTAACTCATAATGTTGATTTGAAAATTTGATCTCTTTATGTGTTGACGTCTCTTAGCAGGGTAAATTTTTAGTTAGAACATAACGTGTCTTTGTAAATGCTGAGTAGTTGATTTTCATAGAGAAGTTTTTATTTTTCCTGCCATGTCAAGACCTTTTAAATGTTGCCCTAATTTAGAAAATAAGTTAGAGATTGACCAATTCAGTGAAAATTTGTAATTGCAAGCTGGCTTGTACATGCTAACTGCAATTAGAATGCTGCTAAGTTAGTATAATTACTTCAGGACAAAAAATAGGCATGTAAAGTCTCAATGATTGGTTTGAGTTAACTTGTTTTGAGTCTTGTGATTAGGAGCAATATGCCAGGGTTTGGGTGGTGGCATAAACTCTATTCCAATGACAAGATGAGTGAGTGGTGTACCAGTCTAACAGCCCCATGCAGTGAAACAGCATGCACATATTTCATATGGCAGATATGCAGTAAGCAGAATCAAGTTTTTTCTCCTACCAAACGTCTGTAATGTTTCATGTTGCTTGTGAACTCTGCTGGTATGGTTAATCTGAAATGTTTTTCTCTGGTCAGTTTTCTTCTCTGGATGAACTTTGAGTTTGTAACTGGAAGTAGTAGTTCGTCTGTCCCAAGAAGCCTAGCATAATCCAGTGGAAAAGAGTTTTGTTGTCCAACTCATGTAAGATCCATCCAACTGGTTTAATGAAGAAACACTGTTCCCTAGAAATATTTAATGTACTCTAGCAAATGAACTATAAGAAATTACTGGTTGAAAAATTCCTGATTAAGACTTGGTCTAGAGATGACTTGGTAAATTTGTCTACTTAAAGAAGCACCCAGAAGTGTGTAGAAAATAGTTTGCATAGGTATACACGTAACTCTTTGTGGGATGCTGGGAATAGCTTGTTGCTGGCTCTTGTGCTTAAGCTTCAGCTAAAGGAAGTTTCCCAGCATTGTATCCAGAGGCAAGCTTAGTATTTCAGCAGTTTGCCCATTAAAATATATAATCTGTACTTGTACTACAGTGCTACATGAGGAACTAGAACAGCACATCTAGTGTAGTAGTGAGGTTTATTATTATTTTTTTAATTATTGATATTTATTTATTTTTTTAAGACTGGCTTCCTGTCTACAAACTTTCGATGGAGTGTTTGCACCCTTGAGAATAGCTAATTTTTAACAAAGTAGCCCAGTAGTTTTAGCAATTGGAGACTACCTATTCTGACTGGCTGTTCACTTGCTTTGTTTGTACACTTCTGGAGCAACACCTACTTGATTGTCCTATGAACTGTGATTCCTTTGTTAGATGTTTTCTTTTTTTTTTTAGGTATCAAATGTTTGTTATAACCTTTGAGGGGTAGATGATAAAATTAAACAAAGTCAACATGAAGTTTTTAGCTAAGTAAAAGCTGTCAGTCCTTTCTTAAACAAGCTTTATTCCATGAGCATCACAAAATTGCAAGTAAACCTTTGGGTATTATGACTTGTGACCTGTGCAAAACCACCATTGGCCCTTGTGAGGATCATGACTGTTCTTCCTTTAAAGCCATCCACTTGCAGTCTTTAGTTCTGTACTTTCCTCTGACCTTGCTTTCGTGCTGTACATTCCTCTCAGATTGTTTTTATACTCATTGTTGCCATGGGACCAGTTTGTGTATGTTTTGTGGAGTTTAGCAACCCATGGTTAGTCAAACAGAAACAGGTAACTCTTGAACTTGATAATGTGCAGTCTTTTACTCAGTGGTAGAATGAAACTTTCCCAAAATGTGTTGGTATTGGGGTGGTGGTTTACTGAAGGCTGTTCTTTAAATTCCTCTATGTGTTTGATTAATTGGAGAAATGATTATTAATTGATTCTGTAGAGACAAGAGTGTTCTTCAGTTTTGAAGGGAACCAAACTGAAAAGTCAGCCCCATGTAGAAAGATGAAAAAAAAGTGTTCTAGGGAAATAGCAGGTGGTATTTGCTTTGCTGATAAGCACAATTTGAGCAGGTGGAGAAGTTTACTGAAAGTTTCCCAGCTCTGTTGTGTGAAAGAACAATTTTGCCAATAAGAAATAATTATTTGCTACATTCACCCTGCTGTTCTATCCTCACTCTCGAACAGTTGAACTTACATTGACTTTTTCTGGTCAATGCCAAAGATATGTCTGAAATATAAGTGTATTGTATTTGTACAAATGTACAAACACCAGAATTTCTTGGGAAGAGAGTAGTTGAATGATAAACCATTAATTTACTGTATTTTTCTTTTTCCCTCTCAACTTCTGTTTTTTGAAGAATCAACCAAAAATGAGACTATCACCAAATTTTTACAGTTGTGTATATTTCCTCGATGCATTTTTTCGGCAATTGATGCAGTTTACTGTGCTCACTTCGTTGAACTGGTGCATCAGCAGAAAACACCCAATTTCTCCACACTTCTCTGCTATGACCGAGTAAGTAGCTATAACTCTGTGTGTATTTTCATCATTACCACTATGAACATCCCAAACTAGTGTCCCCCCCTGCCTCTCAAAAGAGGTAAACGAGATCGTTACTTGTGTTTAATTCTAGAATCTGTGACAATCAGAAATTTACTTTTGTAATTCAGATCTTCTGATCAAAGTTTTCTTAAAGCTTCAGGGGTTTATTTTCAAGAAATATTTATGTTTTACCCTAGTGAGTCTGGAGTTTCAGAGCAAGGTCATTAGCTGTCATAGGAGTTGTTTTCAGGTTTTGTAACCTTTAAGTGATCTGCATTTCCATGACCTGCTCTCATTCCTCCCATTTAACTGTGTGTGCTCTTCTGCTGTGCAATTTTCTTATGCTTGTCCCCTACCAACAACATCCTCAGGACCCTTCTGACCCTGGCAAATGATGTTACAGACAGCAGGCTTGTTTGTCACTGCATCTGCTCTGATATCCAAAAGAGCATTTCTACTCAAGTAGCTCTATCTGATGCACCTATGTGGGCCAGGAAAAAAAACTTTTTGCAATAGCTTGGCTAGATGTTTACTTCTACCAGCTCAGATCATTCTTAATTTGAAAATAAAAGTTATATCAATGAAGACACTTAAGCTGTCAAACAGTGTGTCAGCAGCAGCTGTATGTTTGGGTTCTGGGCTAAGTGTGAAGGACCAGCAGTTGGGAAACTAACAATATTTTATAAACAGTGTCTGTTGTATTTAGAAACCAGCTTAATGGTGGTTTAGATGAGAGAAATTTATAATTTTTGTTAGGTTTTTTACTTTTGTAATTTAGTAACGTCATAGTAATGTTTTCTTGCTCTATTCACAGGTTTTCTCTGATATTATATATACAGTTGCAAGTTGCACAGAAAATGAAGCCAGTAGATATGGCAGGTTTTTATGCTGTATGCTGGAGACCGTGACCAGATGGCACAGTGACAGAGTCATATATGAAAAGGTATAGGAAATGACTAAAATGAGTTTGCTCATTAGAGTATGTACTAACCATTTGTGTAATTCAGCCCAGTAAAAATGGATTTAGTGAAAAATGTTCCATTTAAAAACAGTGCAGTTGGATTTTTCTGATGGCATAATCATAAAATTGACTTGTATTTTACTACAATTCATGTAGTTTTGATAGAAGTAATTTTGTATGGTGTTAAAAAATATATTTGCTAAAAAAACCCTTTGCATTTTTTGATTTTCACATAGCTTAGCTCAAAGATAATTTAGGGAGCATATGGAAACTCTCTTAATACTTCTTGCACCAGCTAGTTAAATTATGAAAAATCCTTTCTCTCACCCACAACTAAAATTTCAACTTAAATTAGCTAAAAAAAATTATGTGAGTGTTGTAAAGTGTAATCATGTCTCATTCTTTAGAGTTTAGAATTTAAATTACCAGTTTTGTTTCCTGAAAAATAATTTTTTCCTCTTCTTTGATGTGCATGTAGGAATGTGGCAACTATCCAGGCTTCCTGACTATATTACGAGCAACTGGCTTTGATGGTGGAAATAAGGCTGATCAATTGGATTATGAAAATTTTAGACACGTGGTACACAAATGGCACTATAAATTAACTAAGGTAAATAGAGATGCCAAAAACCTTACGTTTTTTGAGTGGTTTAAAAAAATCCCCAAACTTCATTAGATTTGATTTGTGTTTTAGGCTTCTGTGCACTGTCTGGAAACAGGTGAATATACACATATCAGAAACATCCTGATTGTGCTGACCAAAATCCTTCCATGGTATCCAAAAGTGCTGAACCTGGGTCAAGCCTTGGAAAGAAGAGTACACAAGATATGTCAGGAAGAGAAAGAGAAGAGACCTGATCTATATGCATTGGCTATGGGGTAACAACAGCTTATTTAAGAAAGTGGTTAAAAGTGGATCATGAAAGGCATCTAAAGACTCGGAACTGTTACGGTCCTAACATTTGATTTTTACCTTATCACAGAAGATTTCGCTATCCTGCATCTCGGTGCTGGCAGTGTGAATGAAAACATTCATTTTGTGCTGGATGATCACTAATTTCCTTTACAAGACTCTAGTAAACCCCTTAAAATAGTAAAGATTTCTACTCACGAGAGCATAGCTTAATTTTAGAGAAATAATATAGCAGCAAAGAGATAGGAGGGATAGTAAATGGAAGAAAGCCAAGGGCTATTGCTGCAGGACTGGTTAGATATTGAAAGTGCATATGATTTTTAAAATGCTTAGTTACATGTTACATCTTCCTGTGGTGAATGTGGAATCATCCTTGTATGCCTGAGGGGCAGTTCAGGTGACCCTAACAATTTGAAGTTTTGTCAGTAGTCAGTTTGTTCTATGTGCTTGGCCAGGGAGGTGTGTGTGTGGTGGTGAGGAAGAGGATGTGGAAGTAGGGCTGCTTCTGTGTCTACTGGGTTTGTTTGTTTTTCTTTTGAGCTCATCAATATAGGGGGAAGAAACTGCGTATCAGTTAGGAAAAACTGTGAAATAAATAACAGATGAACTGTTAGATTAGATCCACATTTAAGATTCAACCCATGTTTTGCTTTATGTTTCTGCATATTTAACAATCTGTGCGACTTGCAGCTATTCTGGACAATTGAAAAGTAGGAAGCCTTTCATGATACCTGAAAATGAATTTCACCACAAAGACCCACCAGCCAGGAATGCTGTACCTGCAACAGTACAAAATGGGCCAGGTGGTGCTGGGATGCCTACGTCTCTCACAATAAATACAGTTAGACTGGAAGAGGGCACTACTGAGGAGACTGGTAAACACATCTCTGATTATTATGTTTCTTTTTAGAATTTTTCTGACATTACAGGCTTCTCTCAAAATTTTCCTCATTAAGCTAAAAAAAAATAAAAATGTGATACTAAATAGGATCAGTGTGTGCTCTTTATTTTTACTTGGTTTTGGGAGAGAGTGATTTGCTACCTCTTTTAGCTGTTAGCTATACATGACCTAACATGAGTATGCTCAGCTACTTGTATTTTAACCAATATGATATAGATTAACTTGTTGAAATAGAACTGTTCTCTTTCTTTTTTTAAGCAGATAAACTAAAGGAGAAGTCTCAGGGTGTGGTGAAGGTTATTAATAAAGCTGTCAATGCTACACCGAAGGTGACAACAAGCAATGGAAACAGTGCATCTAATAGGTGAGAAAAACTGTTCTTACACATTCTACATTTTCTTCCTTCCAAGCCACAGAAATACACTTGAAAATGACCTGCCTTTTATTTTTGCTTCTGGGTTCTGTATAAATTGTTTCCATTTATTTAAAGTTTAAAAAATGGCATTATTTCTTTCAAAATACACAGTTTTACTGATAAATGTGTTTTATTTTAGCTACAAAAGATAAATTAGAACATTTGCTTATTGCTGTTCTGATAAAGAAATCTTAGTGTCTGCTCCAGGAAATTCTGTCTAACATTCAGGAGTAAAACTTCTGTGATAAAGCTAGAGCTGTGTTTTGTATCCATGCTAATTGTATGCCATTTTCTTTTTGATGCAGTAAAATTATTAAAGAGAAAGATGACAAAGAAAAAAGTGGGAAGGAAAAGGATAAAGAAAAAAAAGACAAGACTCCAGCTGCCACTCCGGAGATGAAGGCACTTGGGAAAGATGGGAAAGATAAACCGAAGGAAGAACGGGCAAACAAAGATGAGAAAGCAAGAGAGATCAAGGAGAAAACACCAAAATCTGATAAAGAGAAAGAAAAAGTGAAGAAAGAAGAAAAAGCTTCAAAGGAAGAAAAATCCAAGACGGTTGTTACCATCATCGAGTCAAAGTCAACTGTAGAAAAGGAGAGAGAAAAGGAGCCATCCAGAGAAAGAGATCTAGCAAAGGAAATGAAATCCAAGGAAAATGCTAAAGGAGGAGAAAAGGTGCCAGTAGCTGGGTCCTTGAAGTCACCTGTTCCCCGATCAGAAACATCAGAATCTGAAAGGGGTAAGTTTGAATATTTAATTTCTGTTCTTGTCTAGAAAAACAGAATGTGTCTAGAAAATCACTGAATGTCAAAAAAATGCTAGAGAAGTTGAGAGAGAATTCCTATATAATAAGTAAGATTTTGGCACTGGCTTTTTTTTCAATACAGTCAATATCTAAAGGAGGTGGTCAGAATATCTCCAAAAGGCAAGCTATGTGAATGTGTGCACTTCACATATCTCTAGTGAATGCTTGTTCCCACAAAGCCTGACATTTTTAAAAATTTAAGTCTAAATAGTCTTTTATTAAAATGTATTAGTACAACTTTGACCATGTAAGTTTTGCAAAAGTGTAATGCAAAAACTTGGTGTGTACTTTGAGAGCTTCGTGGCAAATTTTGAATTGGAATAAAACAGGAAAAGTGAAAGATATAAGCCTTTGCATCCTTAAGAAGGATGCAGAAAGCTTTATCAGTCTCTTCTTATATTAAGGGTTAGCAAATCCTTAAGTTATTATCTGAGACTGATGTTGTTATATTTGTGCTGCTTAAGGCAAACCACATAAGGGAGGGCTGTAATACTTTTCATATGGTTCACCCGTTCAGAATCTTTATAGCAATTCTGAAATTCAGATACTGACTTTCATAAAATGGAAGTTTGGAATGAGCATAATTTTGCAGCAGTTTGTTCACATTACACTTTTGCTGCAAACTTTCATGAAGATGGTCAAGGTGTGCTGCAACTGTAGATAGCTTAAGGAAAACAAAATTCACATAGTGGCAAGAAATCTAGCTGTAATTGTTGGTACTTCAGAAAATGATATTATTTGATTCTCCTCTTTGAACTGTGTTTTAATAATGCCATTGTTCTGTTCTTTCCTCAGAACAAAAACGTCGCAAAGTTGATACACATTCTTCTCCATCACATTCCTCAACAGTAAAGGTTAGTATAGCCTGAGGAAGGCAGCACCCATGTTAGGCTCACAAGTTTGGGATGCCAGTATTCGACTTCCTTCAAGTTTTGTGCCAAGTATACCCTGGAACCACTGGAGGTTTTATGTTGCATTAGAAAATGCATTCCTTTTCTTTATTGGCGGACTGTCTTTTTTTCTATAAAAATATTTTTTAATTAACCAAAATAATGCTTCAAGGACCTAGCACAAATTTTGTAAAATAGTATTTGGAAATTTCAAGAGAATTTTTACACAGAAGTGCCTCATTGCTTTAAGCAGTCAGTTTTTTTGGAGTGCAATGGTAGCTACAAGCAATTGAGTCTTTGCAACAGAGTGGAGCATATTTTTCTGCACTTCTTTGAAGAATCTGTAGCACTGAAGATTCCTGGATGATATGGGATGTACGATACCTCTGAATTCATCAGGCTTCTTGATGAGCATCATACCGATATGTGCCTTCTAAGAGGAGTCTTGAAAGGAGTTCCATTTTAAAGTCTCCTTGGTGATCAGTTCTCCTGTAGTTGTGTATATTCAGTGCGCATGCAGCTTCTGTTGTACCTTCCCTTCGAGGTTTGTTTATTTCCAATGGGTTCCCACCATGTTGAGCCCTGCGTTACGATAAAACCAGATGTGGCCACCAAGCCTCCTACCCAGCAAAGAGAAACCCCAAGCACTCAAGCGCAGCACAAAACCATGGGCGTAGCCTACTTGAAGACTCAGGGTAGCCATTCCTTGCTCCATATTTATATTATTTCTAAACCATCTATATTCATGGAATCTTTGAATTTGCAGTACGTTGAACATTTAAAACTGTAAGTTACCAATATTTCATCAAGAGCACTCTGATGGATTATGTGGGTCTTTAAACTTCACCAACTTTAGAACGAGCTCTTCTCTTTTTTCTGTTTTTTCAAAGTACATCTTTTTCTATGTAAGAATTACTTGAAAGATTTAACTTAATTTTGGAGAACTCAATTAACTTTTGCTAGTTTTGAGGAAACAGGTGACAGTGATAACTACTCAGTGATTAAGTTATTTATTAATGGCAGCATAAGGTAATTCTGGAGTGACTTCTACCACATTTAACTGAAAGTGGAGAAGATACAGGTTTAAAAGTATTTTAAACCTGTTTCACCTGTTGCTCAGCTATATTTAGAGTTAAGACTACTTTTTCTTTATTTTTTTTTTTCTAGGCAGGAGAGTGTGTTTTTACTGTTCTAGGAAGAATTAGATATGGACTTATTTTTATTTTATTTAATAGCAGAGTCTAGAGAATAGATAATGACTGTCTTTCCCGCTCCCACACTTTCTTTTTAAAAAGTATTTCAGTTTCTAGATTTATTCAGAGTATGGTATTAACATAAGATTTATTCCAGAAGGAGTAGCTGTTTTTTTTCAAGGGCACGGCCGTGCTTCCCAAAGTCCTTCTGGTTTCTGAAAACTATTCCAGCTCACGTATCATCTCCGTTCATTTTCTACAGGACAACCTCAACGAACTCAAGGACTCTTCAGCAAAGGTTTGAATCTTTTAGAAACCAGCCAAGTTTATTTTCATGTTCTGTTGCAGAGAGAAGATAACTTTTGCTCTTGTGGCAAATTCACATCAGAAATTCAAATTCCATTACTGTAAATACAAGCATCATAATAGAGAGATGGCAGTTTTTTGTCCTGGTATGCAAATCCTCTGTACAGGAGGGATGCTTGATAATGTAGAAGCAACATAACAAAAATCCCATGAATTTACCTTTCTGTCAGTATTTTGAAGAGACGGGATACGTCAGTGTCTCTTTTATCCCTCTCTAAAGCTTGTGAGTACCCAGAAACATCCTTATGATTAAGCCATTTGTTTGGCTGAAAAGCTAATAGAATAGCTAAAATAGTTGTTAGAATTGTTTGAGTGGTTTTGAATATATCAGTTAAAGAGCAGTAGTTAGTTAAAGAGTATTTGAGGCGCCTTTGGAATGTTGATAGTCTTTTCCCTTACAACTGTATTTGTGTTCTAGTACTATAGTGTTGTCTTTCTAAGCATCAGTGACAGCTTCCTGAATTATCATTTTTGTGTATTTGCTTCTTGTAAATACACTTCAGTTTCATTATCTTAGGAGAGGGGATGCTAAAGAATGCTCTCAGGAGTTCATAGAATTAGAATCGCAGGTTAGAAGGGACCTCAAGAATCAGCTGGTCCAGCCTTTTTGGCAGAAACATGGTGTAGGCAAGATGGCTTAGCACCCTGTCTAGCCATATGTTACAAGTGTCCAGTGTTGGGGAGTCCATCGCTTCACTGAGGAGATACTCCAGTGGCTGATACTTCTTGGTGTGAAGTGGTTCCTTCTTGAGTCCAATTGAAATCTTCCCAGGAGTAACTTGTATCCATTACCCATTATTTTTCCATGTGACTCCTTGTTGAAAGGGCATCTCCTTTGGTAGCCACCCTTTAAATACTGGGACATGGTGATAAGATCTCCCCTAAGCCTCCTCTTCTCATAGCTGAGCAAACCCCATTCATGCTGCCTTTCCTCTATGTCAGGGTTCCCAAGCTTGGATCAGCCTTTGTGGCCTTTTCTGCGCCGTCTCCAGCCTGTCCACATCCCTTTTGTATAGCAGGGACCAAAACTGAGCCCAGTGTTCTCGGTGTGGCCTAACAAGCACTGGGAGTGTTGTATTTTGGACAGATTCTGTAACTGTTTTCTTGCTCTTTTTAAAACTCAGACACATTGTAACTGTTGTACAGTAACAGTCACAGCCACTGCACACCTGCTGATACATCAGGGGATGTGACTGATAGGAAATGGATCAAACCTTCTAAAGTAGCTGTTAAAGTCTATGATTACACAATTGGTACCAGTGAGTAACTAAACTGCAGAAAGGTTTATCACTTGGAAAATGCTGACCATTTGGACTTTTGGGATACTTTTTGGGTTTACCTAGGATTACTTATATTCACCTTATTTAAAAATGTTATGGATTTCCATTTTCTATTGTGTATTTACACTGTTGTTTTAGTTGTAGTTATCTTTATGCAAAGTGTTCAGAACACTTTGTATGTTTTAAATCAAAATAGCTGTGATTCTGTCATGGACACTTGCAGGTGGATTTTTTTTTAATTGAATCTTTCCAATACCAACTCTATCTGATTATAGGGATAGTGTATATGGGAAAAATCCTTTAGTCTTACCATTGATGGAACTACCGTGCCTGTAGATTTAATTTTATGAATACTTTTATGAATCATCATCATATCTTGTATATTTTTTTTTTTAATTAGAAAATGATAGTATTTGTCTTGAACTTACCTCTGCTGTGAAGGGAAGTATATGTGAATCTGTGAAATCTCACTTTTCCCTTCTTACTGTATGAGTCAAGATTCAGCTGATTAATTGAAATCTTGTTTATGTTTTCATTATTTAAGCTAAAGTTTTATTTTAAAATATTTATTTTACTTATTAGCACATTGATTTAATTAAGCAGGCAGTGCAACTATTTGTAATTAAATTAACAGCAAACAGCGTTATTTTTCTAATTAATTTGAAAAGTTATGTTTTAGAATTAACTGTAATGTGTTTGCGTAGACTTTAGCTGGAAGTGTATTGCAGTTGTGTGACTTTTTAATGGATTTTTCTTTAAGTGTTTAGGGAATGGGGAGTGTCCAACCCATTCCTTCTTTTTCTCAATTCACTTTTCTAATCTTTCTCACTTAACGAATTAATCTTCACTCTTCAGTGCTGTTCTAACAGACTTAAAGCACTTCATGACAATGTTCCCTATACATGGTGTAAGACAAGTTAAATGTTCTTTACTTCCATGTACTTATTTGGGGAAGGGATGGGATGTTCAGAAGCCTGTAAGATTTATGACTTCAGCTTCCACTGAAAGTTAGAAGTCTAGTGCTGTTGTCTGCCTACAGACTTTCTTTATTCCTGACTTGGCTCAGTTTCTGGAGCCAGAAAATGGAAATAGTGGTTTACACTGCAGGTTATAAAATAAATGGTGCCAGATTTGAGTTAGGTTGTTTTTTGCCCCTTGCTTTGGCATTTGTCCAAGTTACAAACCACACCAAAGCACCCAAAATTTGATGTGTCATCAGTTGACAGCATTTCTAGAAGCAAGTTGATAAAGTCTTTCTGGTAAAAGTGGGGGAGGATGGATATGGTTTTCCAAAATTCTGCATTGGAATGGTAGAGGAGTAGTGGAATCTGTTGTGAACAGTCATGAGAACACAAGAAATGGAACAGGAGAAAGCAGAGCTATGAGTTTGCTTTCTCCTGTGGAAAGCAGCTCTGGGAGACAACTGCATGGGTCTGTTTAGAGAAAACATACTTGCATGTCATTGTCATTGTAGCAGAGAGCAGGAATAAATTTAGTTGTGGAATGGGATGGTAAGAAATTGAATAAGAAATGAGGAGTGATGGAAAAAGAAACACCTAGTGCAAGAAGTATTGAAGGTGCAGTCTCTGTTGTAGGATAGTAAAATTCAAGTGAAATAATTAAAGGAAAGAGACCTAAATTTTGTCACTGTGGCTTTTAATATAGGATCATTAACATCAGCTTTTGGTAAATTAAGCATTTACTGAAACTGAGAAAGGGATTGCTTTAATTTTGAATGAAACACTCACTGTTTGGTTCAAGTGATACCTTGATTTTTTTAAACTAATCTTCCACTTACCTCTTTTGTTGGTGTCCTTTTAAGTAAGATGTCTCTCTAAAAAGAAATACACAGAACAGTTTAATAAAAATATTTTAGTCCTCAAATAAAATGGTTAACTTACGGAACTGGGGAAAGATTAAAGTATACTGATTGAATCTGTGTGCTGGTGTAACTTAAATACCAAGGGAAGTGGTTTTAATTTAAAATATGCTGTTAGTATATCTTAGATCTAACTATATAATTGTTTTTAAAAAGACCAATATCATCACTGTAATATATCCATATTTATGCAACACTTGCACTACCTGTTCTATAATTGGTTAGAAGAAATAGTGGAATAACAATCTAGAACATATTAGACAAAGAAGCAATTCTTTTCTATGTTCAGTTGTTTTTCTCATTTAAAGGTTAGAATTTAGGCTAAAAGACATTATTCAAAGTATTATCTTAAATACGTTGTTGATAAAGATTATTCTATAAAAATAAATTATAGCTTGTTTAAGCAGCTGATTCCATTTGTTTGTTGCAGGCAAGATTGCAGATGTTAACTGAGTCCAGTAACCTTCATATCTGTATTCTGTCTGATTTGTGTTCATGCATCCAACTATTCTGGTGAACAGTGTTGTGTGTATTAACATAAGTGTTTCAGTTCAGAGAAGGTAATCTTGAATTGAGTAAATAAGCAGTAGGTTAAATTATGTATGATGAGTTTGAATGTGTCTTCAATTACTCTTTATTTTGCTAATAAAATATTTATGTTTAGTATTTGAGCTAGATCGGATGTGTTTAGAATAAGACTATTTTTGTTACATGTCTAGGAATACATATTAATATTTGGTGATGTTGCCTTAATTTAACAGCACTACATAAACCATACTACTCCAACACTGTCCAAGAGTAAGGAGAGAGAAGTGGAGAAGAAAGATTTGGACAAGTCAAGGGAAAGATCCAGAGAGAGAGAGAAGAAAGATGAAAAGGACAGGAAAGATCGAAAAAGGGTTAGTGACATTTTTAATAAAGTAGTTTAGACAGTTGGTATGTGCTTGGAAAGCTTTGTGTTCCAAGCCCTTGCAGTAGTAATTTGCTGTACAGCCCGTCTGGGCAGAAGTGATCTATATCAGATGTGGCTTTTTTGTTCTGTTATTCTTTGAAAGGTTGGTTTGCAATCATGTATTCTTCTCCCCCAAACTGATCTCCAGAAACTTCACATGAGATGTAACACCTCAGTTACATTCTTAAGGATTCAAAAATTAGTTCTCCAAAATAAGAATGCAAGCAGGTGCTCCTTCAGAATATGTTCTAGTCTGCTAACATCTGCATAATTGTGTTTGGTGCCAGGATCATTCAAACAGTGACCGAGAGGTACCACAGGATTCAACTAAACGACGCAAAGATGAGAATGGCACAAGTATGTATTTTACTTTTTTGTGTGTGTATTCATCAGGCTTTTACTTGTGAATTACAACTTTCTGTTCTGTTTATAGCTGGTTCTTCAAAACACAGCAAAAGCGAAAGTCCTTCTGATTCCCCTCGCCTAAATGAAAAAGAGAAAGAGAAAAACAAATCGAAATCTTCAGGAAAAGAGAAAGGTGACTCAATCAAAGCAGAAAAGATGGAGAAGAGCTCCTCTGGTAGCAAAAAGGTAAAATAAGCTGTTCTCCTCTTGCTTATTTGTTGTTGTTGCTGACAGAACAAGCTGATATTTTTTCCTAAAATTTATTGCTGCTTTATGGCCTAAATTAAAAAGATATGCTGTGAATGTGTAAGAAAATGCTTCTGAAAATTCTGGTATCTTGTGGCTTAAAATATCTCAGCAGTCACTCCTGACAGGAGTAGGATAGTTTGGAGGACTAGTTCATTTTGGCAGTAGCCAGGAAAATTCAGAACTTATACTTTAGGTTCTGAATAATCTCAAATATTTGCAGACTTCTTTGGTAAGCAAGTAGATGAAAATAGGCTTAACTTATATATAAACTAGTCTGTCATTCAGATTTCCATGTGCATGTGTCAGCACAGCTGCTTTTGGTGAAAGCAGCTATGTTACAGTTATATTTGTATTCACCAAACAGTGGTTCCCAGTTGCAGCTCTGCTGCTGGCACTTGCCAGAGAACTAGATGAGAAAGACAAAATAATCTCAGAGATCATAGAAGCTGAATACTGTCATTTTGAGTGATGATTTTCTTTTAGCTATGTCTAATGATAATGTTAAATGTTATAGTCCTCCTAAATGTCCTGTACCCATAATAAGCTATTTCCCATATGTGTATTTTTAAAGGAATCAAGACATGATAAAGAAAAAACAGAGAAGAAAGAAAAACGGGACAGTACTGGGGGAAAAGAAGAAAAGAAACAATATCCTTTTAAACACTGACATTTCAGAAAATTTCTGCAAACGAGCTTCCCTTTTTTATATATAGCAAAATATATTTCTTTTTCCTTAACACTGAATTTACTCATAAATCTTCAGACAAGCATAGATAATGAAGATTCTTTCAGGAAAGGTAAAAATGTTTGTTACTTTGTTTGTTTTTTGGTATCTCCCATGGGTCCTGTTGACTGGTAAAGGATATACAGACAAAACAGCCTGAAATCACCCAGGGTGGTAGGGTGGTGTTTTGGGGGTTTTTGGTTGTTTTGTGGGGATTTTTTTTTATTGCTGGTGTTACATATTTGGACATTCTTATGGGCATGTGTGGTTTTAGGTTGTTTTTTTTAATTATTATTACTGTTATTTTTTAAATATTATTACTATTATTATTTGTAAGCTTTTATTACTACCCCAGGGGAAAATATTTCCTTATCATCATCACAGAGATTATATAGAATGCTCAGATTTTTTGGGGAAAAAAAAAAGGAGGCGGGGAAAAAAAAAGAGGCAGGGAATATGGTGTGTCAGCAGAGTTTGGTGGAGTTGTGTCTGTTACTTTTTCTGAGAAAAATTGCCATACAGAAGCTGAGGTGGATTCATGTCATTCTGACAGTTATCACTCATGATAATCTACATGTTGCTTAACAATATCTTGCCTAATATGTGGCAAACTCATGTTTTGTATCTTCTTACTTCAAAAAAAGCAGTAGCTTTTAAACCACAATGCTGCATAATGGAATTGGTCAGCTCAGTGTCTCTGCATAATCTTTTTTCTGGTTTGATCTGAGGAGGAAGATGAAGGTAAACTTTGGCATGGAAACATGGACTATTTAAAGAAAGAAAAGAAACTTCAGGGTATTTTGAGTAACCCTTATTCAGATTGGCTCTTCTGGAAAAATCCATTGTTCTTTGAAGTTGATGGGGCTCTGAATGGTTTGGGGTTTTTTCAGACCTATGCAGCTGTGTGGACGTTTAAATTTTTTTTTATGGGTATGAGGGTAGGAAGTTTTTCTCCTCTACATTGAGCCATGTCAAGAGTCTTGAAATGTTTTGTTTTCAGTTATTTGGAAAGGAAAGTGTCCCAGTGAACTTAAATTAGTTCACCTGATGTATCCAACTTCAGTCACAGACTGCTGTTGATCTTTATATATATAAGGCTGTGTACAATTTTACATGTTAAGGAAAAGAAAAAAAAGCAAAATCTGGATGTCTGAGGAAAGTTTCCACTCATGGATTGTGACCTCAGAGCAAAGGGGGTTATTTCGGAAGGGATCTTGTGTCCCATTTGGTGTCAAGGCTTATTCAGCCACGGCAGTCGAGGGCACATAACTGAAGGGATTTAGGTAACAAAGCTTGTGCTGGTACCAGGTTTTTGGTGGTAGAAAGATGGGAGTTCAGGTTATTGCTTTTTATCTTCTTGAAATAATGAAGGATAGTTCTGTGAATATATTACAAGTATTCTCTAGGAAGAATTTGCTGGATTTTTCTTGACTCTTTTTCCTTCATAGCTGTTATTGTTTTATTGCTGTAGAGGGATCCCAGCTTTTTCCCTATTCTTCTAAATGCTACTTCGGAACAAAAGAAAAAAGGCAGTCTTGGTAGATGAAGTTCACTACTGAGCACTTACAGCTTCTTTAATAATAAAATACTAAGTTTTGTCTTGACTAGCAATTCAATATAAAGTGAGGATTGTCATTAGTTTAAAAAGCACAACTGTGTTCTGCTGACTGTAAGTAACAAGTGCTCAGGTAAATGTCAGTTTTACTGTGGAATTCACATCCAGCTGTGTAATGGGCTGGAGCTTCTGGCGTGGAACTGACAGCATCCCACTGTGTGCATAGTGAAGTATGAAAAAGTGCTTTGTATAGCAACACAGTTGAGGAATCTCATCCTGTGCTCCTGTTAAATCTTTGATATCATTCTTCCTAATGTACAATGTCTGCTTGACTGCATTTATTTCTTGTGTAATAGAGATAGTAAGTTTTTGGGGAGATTGCACCTCTAAATGAGTTTATACTCTCACAAGTGACCACTTCTTTCCTATTTGTGTGTTTAGATCGGCACTTCACTACTTACTGTGCACTGCTGATAGTAATATAGTTCTTGCTGTGGAATAAGCTAGAGTTAAGGAATGATAAAAATAATTTTATTTCCCTCCTCATTCTTTGACATGTGAATGGAATAAAATGTGAAGTTGTGAGATCAGTCTTCATTTGAACATCTAATTCTAATTACGTACACCTTTGTTGCAGGTGACATTGAAACGGGAAGATATCCATTATATCCAAGATCTGTGACCAGAAATGTATTTTCCAGAGTATAGATTGCACAGAAAATTGTGAATGAAGAGGACCCATCTGCATCTCCTTAAATTATTCAGTTCTCTGCTTTATTTCCCCGTGCTAAGGACTTAATTGTTAAGTTGTACATTACTGTATTTTTAACTTGTTGCTTAGTTTCTTATACATTTATTTTCAGTACCTGGCTGAAAGTGTTACCTATTCCATATTTTAGCACAATGTGCTGCAAACAAACAGTTGCCATAGTGCAAATGAGGTTTCATGTGTACATAGTTCCACTTTAGTTTGTTGAAAATACTGCCTGAGTTTAGTAATTCTTTCAGTTTGAAATTGCATTCTTTTAGATGTTTGAAAACCACAAATAAACAGTTATTGAACCTTTTTGGATTTACCTCATTTAAACTCAGTTTTTATTTATTACTTGGCCTGTTTTTAATATCAGTAACAAAAAAAGTTAAGTGGGAGCACTGTTTTCATGCAATGCTTAGGGATTATTTGTATATTGTGTATAACGTTGACTTGTTTAAAAAAACAATGAATGAACCCTGTCCCATCCCAATCTAAACCTGTGCTCAGTTGTCCCCTGTCAAACTTTTTGTTTGTCATGTTGTTTTTAGATTGATTGGAAATGCTCTCTTCAAAACTGAAATAAATTAAGTTTCAGTTACAGCTACAGGATCTTTGTATTGCTGAACTTTAGTCTGAAAATTTCACAACGACATTTTTAAAAAAAAAAAAAAGAATTTTTTTATCTGCTAAATTCTACCAGTGTAACCTTTTTTCTAAATAAACAATAGTTTTCTCAATGGGTCGTAAATCATTCTCTGTGTGGTCACTTTATTATTTCCATGGATTGTTAGGAAAATTGGATGTTGGTTGGAATCATGGCAGGGATGGTTCCTGTCTTTGCTGAGGAGCCCTCTGTACCTGCCCTTTTTTAGATCCCAGGGGCTGGTTGCAGAGTGTGGTGCCTGCTGTGAGGTGACACATGTGCTGCCCTTCTCCAGTGGTTTCCAGGAGTTCTGCATTTGCCTTCCTGCATTCAGTCAAGTTTACACCTTTCTTTTGAGCCATTGTCACTTGTCCAAATGCCATTAAAATTTCGGTTTTGTATCAAATATTAAACACAGGGACTCGTCTCTCAAGTATTTTGGGGTTTTGATTTTTTGGGGTTTTGGGGAGATTTTTTAAAATACAATATAAAGGGAATTTTTACCAAGAGTTGAGCATCCCTGGTACTGTATGCTTTCAGTAATTTGGGATTTGGAACAAAAGTATTTTGTCTTGATGAGTGTATTCAAAATACTAAATGTAAGAAATTGTAGTGCTTATGGTCCTGGTCAGTAAAACTGTTCTGATGAGCTTTGTTTTTATTACTGAGTGACTCATAGAAGATTACAAATCCTGGCTGTACAATGGAAGAAAGACACAAGACAAATTGGGAAGAGAATTGGGTAAGAGTTATCCAGCTACTTAGAGGTGAGAAAGAATTACTAAAAAGAAGAGTAACTAAGCTAAATACTCAGATCCTTTCAATTACTTCATTGGGGCAGTCTAAAATGAAACACTTCTATCAAAGTCACTCTAGTCCTTGGGCTCTACTGGAATGTGAATAAGGTGATGCTTTGGGCGGGGGGGAGGCTGCAGCCACTGGCCTCCCCAGAGTTCCAGGCTGCTGCACCAAGGTGGGTGAAGAAGGTCACCAGGGGGATCTCTGAATACACTGTAATCTCCGAAGACCAGGAGATACCTGTCATTCCAAACACTGGCAGGGAAGTTGAAACAGTAATTCAGGATTCAGCTTGGAGGAAGCATGTACCTGTCCTGGCAGGAGGGTTTGTCCTCACCTGTGATGCTGCTGGCACAGCAGGAGCAATGTGGTTGCACATCCCTGGAAGCAATAGGGGGGAGATGGAATGTGGGATGTTACACTGACCCTGTCATGTGTCTGGCAAGTGCAGACAGACACACCCCCAGAGAACTGCGAAAGGGAGTGATTAAACTTTGTGCTGTAGCTGGGATAAATTGCAAGTGCTCTGCCAAGGTCCTGATTTCCTGAGAGGGGCCACAGGAACAGTTTCTGGCCAAGTTCATGCCTGTTGGGAGGGTTTTCTCCTGCAGTTACATTGCAAAAGACAGCTGGTCCTTCTAATCCTTCTTCCTTATGTGTGTCTCTGCAGGGACTTAGGTGTATTTGTGGAGACAGCAGTGAGGGAAGGATGGCCAGTGTTGTATACAGAGTACAACCAAGGGGAATCAGTGAGTCCCAGAGGGCTGGAGAAAGCATGGAGCTGGCCAGGTTTGGTGGCTGTACATGGCGCTGGTACACTCCTGGAATTTGTGCTGAGGTGGCTGAGAAGGCCAAAGACACCCTGGTTTTCATCAGCAATTGTGTGACAACAGAACCAGGGCAGTGACCATGCCCTGTCCTGGTGAGGCCACACCTCAAATCCTATGTCCAGCTCTGGGCCTCTCATGGCAGGAAAAACAGGGAATGGCACCAGAGCCGGGGAAGGATCTGGAGCACAGGTCTGAGGAAAAACAGCTGAGGGAGGGATGTCCAGCCTGGGGAAAATGAGGTTTGGGGGTGAGGTGACCTAATCACTTTCTACCTCTCCCTGGAAGGAGGTTGTTGCCAGGTGAGGGTCAGTCTGCTTTCCCAGGCAACAAGCAGCAGAACAAGAGGAAACAGCCTCAAGTTGCTCCAGGGGAGGTTTAGGTTGGATACTAGGGAAAGCTTCTGCACTGAAAGACTGATCAGGCATTGGAACAAGCTGCTCAGGGCAGTGGTGAAGCCGCCGTCTCTGGAAGTGTTCAAACGATGTGTGAATGTGACACTTAGGGCCACGGGTTTGTGTGATCATGGCAGCGCTGGGTTAAGGGTGGAACTGAATGGTAAGTCTTTCCCAACCTAAATGTTTTTATGATTTGAGAGAATTGTGGGGAAGAGTAAACAGGGCTGGGAGGGTAGGCAAGCAGCCCTGCACTGCTGTGATCCTGGCCCATGGTCCTGGGGGAAAACCTGGTACCCAGAACACATTAATTAAGCCCTAATGTGATATTCTAATTGCTCTGTATAATGTGCAGCATCTGTGATAGGTCACAGCTTCAGCTATTTCATAATAAGGTGTTTTCCCACAACACTGGAAAACGTCCCTTGTTTAAAGGGCAGGGGAATATTAAATAAACACTATTTGTATTTATTTACCTAGGATCAAACCACAGCTCTTACATTAATTTTGGAGGATATCTTTGGTAATTAGCCTGCTCAGGCCATATTTAGAAATCATGTGCAATATTTGTCGAAGGCTTGGAATGGTATTAAAAATCTGCCTCAGCAGTGATCAGGGGATCACCCGGGCTCGCCCGGGGCCGGGGCCGCGGCCGGTGCTGGCGGTGGCCGAGGGGCGCTCCCCCGGCCCGGCCGCTGCATGTCAGTGTTGCACCGAGCACGGCACCGGCAATTCCCCCCCCTTCCCCGGCTCACGGCTTCCCGGCGTTATGGAGCCTCAGAACGCTTTGGGCTGGATGGACCCCGAAGATCCCCAAGTTCCAACCCTCCGCCGTGGTGGGGATGCCGTCCACTAGACCAGCTTGCTCTGGGACTTGAATGCTTCCAGGGATGGGGCAGCCACAGCTTCTCTGGGCAGCCTGTCCCAGTGCCTCAGCACCTCCACAGGGAAGAATTTTTCCCACATATCCAAGCTAAACCTACCCTCTTTCAGTTTAAAGCCACTCCCCCTTGTCCTACCACTCCATAACTTGTGAAAAGTCCTTCTCCAGCTCTCTTGTAGCCCCTTTAGGTACTGGAAGGCGTTCTGAGGTCTCACCAGAGCCCTTTCTGTGTGAACAGCCCCAACCCTGGGGCTGTTTCCAGAGGGGAGGGGCTCCAGCCCTATGAGTTTCTTTGTGGCCTCCTCTGGCCTCTCTCCAGCAGGTCCATGCCCTCATGTTGTGGCCCCCAAAGATGGACACTGCTCCAGGTGATATCTCAGAAGAGCAGAGAGAATACAATAATTTGCCTCGACCTACTAGCCATATTTCTTGTGATGCTGCCCAGGACATGGCTGGTTTTCTGAGCCATAAGTGAACATAAGTTATCCCACAGTTGCCCCTTTCCCCCACAGCCCTTCACGCCCCACTCTGTCCCTGCAGCAGGCACCAAGCCTTTGTCTCCTCTCCCTGCTCTTGTGGCCCTGCCCCCAAACCTGCCCACGTCAACTGGCCCAGAGCCCAGGCCCTGCTCTCCCCACTCTGTTATGCTTCTGTATTCCTTCAATCAATTTCTGGTGTTACCTCATACCCTTCCCTACTTGTTACAGCATATCAAGCATCTGCCACATGCTCATTAATTGGTCAATTACTTTATTTATGTGCTAAACATTATCTAAAGCACCAGTCATTACCAGCATCATGGCTTTGGTTTGTGTTGAGCATTTTTTATAGGCTTTAAGGCTTTACCCTCTCCTTGCCATCAAGGCTGGGGTCTGTGCCTGCACCCCTGTTAACACTTTGTGGTCCAGTCACCAGCTCAGTCCTATTCCTGAGCCCTGTGCTGGTCCCCACTCTGAGAGGGCAGGTCAGTAATCACTGCCAAGTTTCCCAACCCTTCCTCAGAGCCATTTTTCTTTGTAGTTATCTTGTTATCTGCTGCTGCCTTTGACTCTTCCCTGGCTGAAATTAGGATGAAATAAGAAAACCCTGAAACCACAAGAAACAGATGATGGGAGAACTCCCCATAATGATATGCTGGGGTAGTCAAGATGCCACCACACATCCTGGTTTTGATCCTCATCTGCTGCTACAAATCAGCTCCAAGTTCACCCTGAGATGTCAGCTCTGCCTGTTTGCTTGGAGGTGCCAACAGCCTCCTCACCAGAGAGAAATTGCTGCAGAGTAGGACCCTCTCCTCTTGCTCTGCTGTAAGATGTACTGTCATCCTCAAAATGGCATAACTAATCTAAGGCTGTAACATTTCAGTGATAGAAAAAAGGAAGGAAGGAAGGAAGGAAGGAAGGAAGGAAGGAAGGAAGGAAGGAAGGAAGGAAGGAAGGAAGGAAGGAAGGAAGGAAGGAAGGAAGGAAGGAAGGAAGGAAGGAAGGAAGGAAGGAAGGAAGGAAGGAAGGAAGGGAAAGAAAGAAAGACTTGATGTGTGCACCCAGGTTTCATTATCCTGCCCTTGATGTCAACCCATGGAGGTATCACCATCCAGCACATCAGTCAGCCAGTGCCATAGTGTCCAGCAAAACCAGCACTGCAGGTGCTTCCAGTGAGCTTTACCAGCTGCACCAGGGAAGGGCAGAGGTTTTACTGCTGCACTGTAAGGTGTGTATGGCAGCTCCTGTGCTTAGACTCCTCTCTGGGTACTGTGTGCTATCTGGATGCTTCTTGCCTGGTGGGGCAGCTGCTGCCAGTGCCTGTGTCCATACTCAGGGAAAGCTGGAAACCATTTTTGTTGATGCTGTTGCAGTGATGGTGCCATATTACAAACCAGTCTCAGTAATTTCTTTGTTGTTACCTGATGAAATAAAGCCAAAAAACCCCAATCACAGAGTCAGAGCAGGACTGGGATGTTGATGGGCAGATTTTGGCCAAACCTGCCTTCCACAGGGTACACATAAGAGGGGTGTCCCATCGTGGTGCTGGGGCTCCTGGGCTGGGAGAGATGCAGCAGTGGGTGCCTGGCCCCACTAGTGGTGTCCCATGGTGTAATGCCAGAGCAGGCTCATCCTGCAGCTGCGGGGCCACAGAACGTGGCTGGGCAGCACCTTGGGCTATGGGTGCTGCTGCTCCTGGGGACACCGTCCTCCCCAGATACCAATTTCAGATGTATTATATTCTTAGTAAATACCACTATGAAATTTATAATATCCATGCAAATATTATCTCTGTACTTAAATTCTTTAGGTTAATTGAATAGAGCTATCATTATCCAGATCTTGTTTATGTATTGCTGCCTGCAAAATAGAGCCAATTTTCCAGACTGAAATGATGAATATGGGCACCAAAGAGATTTTGTAATTTAATTTTAATATCCATGACATATTATTTTAATAACCATAAAGAATAATTATTTTTGAAAAAACAAATGTTGCAGTGCTTTGCACAAATCCTTGGAAGGAAAAACTATGCAACAATGATACAGTATTTATTTTATTTTGTTGTCAGGTGTGGTTTGCCATGGGGAGGAGCTGCTATTGGTTTGGATTTTTAGGCTCAAACTTGAGCATTGTTGAGGTCCTTTTGCTACCACTGATGGCTCTTGGAATTTGATGCGTTACTCTGAATTTTTCTTTATATTATTATTCTCCACCTGCAGAAGTCTAGAGACAAGGTCATGCTGGAGTGTGTGGAAGCCCAGCATTCCAGGGATGCTACGGCAGCCCTGCTGCCATTGCTGGAGTCTGTATAGCAAGTCCAGATTTTGGCCCAAAGTGCATTGCCCTTATGGCCCAGGGAGGTTCCAAACTAGACCATCTCCTGCCTCTCACCCCTGTGTCCACAGACCTATGTGAGGTCGTCCCCCACTGCACCCCAGCTGGCCAGGCTCTCTCAGCTCACTGGGTGCAGCTGTGCCCCTTCACCACAGCCCTAACTTGTTTCACGTGACACATACTTATTAGAAAACACTCATTGTGCAGGATCTGGTGAGTCCCAGGTAGGGCAGCACTGCAGTGACTGCTCACTCAGGGCAGGGATGGCACCAGCCTGGTTGATGGGCTCATGGCCCTTGCTGGGACTCAGTGGGCACACTGAGCCCTGCTTGCAGACACGTTTTGGCAGGTCCAGGGGAAGGGTGCATAACTCATCCCTGTGGCTCCTGCAGGGTTGTGTGGCTGTCAGGCAGTAGGGAATGGGTCAAGACAGCTCTCTAGAAAAATGTAGTCCCCCATGTTGAGCATGGGATGTTGAGCATGAAATGAAAGCTGAAGGACAGAACAATATTTCTTCTATGTGTCCCTGCATTCATTGTGTAGGCACTTTACACATAAACAGGCTCATTTCAGCAAGGCCTCCCTGTGCCCTGTGGGAAGGAAGGGTGGTCCCACATGGAGCCCAGTGTGCTCAGCACAGCACCCTGCTTACACACCTGAAACCTTCACTCTTGTAAGATGGTTTAGGGCTGAATAACTGTTTATTGATTTAGTCCTGATTTAGTCCTTGTTTATTGCTGAGCTAATTTGCAGTTGCTGAAGCCTTGGTTGAAGACACAGGGTGTACCCCTGCACTGGTGTACAATGAGCACCAGTGGCACTCCCACAGGGATTGGGCTGGGCTCAAGCAGCCCCATGGTTGGGACCCACTGCCAGGCACAAGGTTCTGGCTTGGGAAAAGTACCAGTGACTGCCAGTAGATATTTCCTGTTTCCCCTGCAGCGAGAGGCTGCTACACGGACACTCCAGGTACT
Source organism: Muscicapa striata striata (assembly GCA_030060385.1). Lineage (NCBI taxonomy): Eukaryota > Metazoa > Chordata > Aves > Passeriformes > Muscicapidae > Muscicapa > Muscicapa striata. Next base: position 1,039,528 of record JAREIS010000221.1, on the reverse strand, counting down.
CCTGTTTTGCAGGGTTTGTTTTGGCTGGAAGGTACCAAACCACTCAGGTCCATGCCCACCTGCTCTGCAGCAGCGCTACTGCCCAAGACCTTCACTGGGGGATTTTTTTTCTCTCTCTCAGGCTGATCTTTTAATCCCCAGTCATCCAAGAGAAGTGTGGTGCTGCTCCAGCTCAGCCCCAGAGGCCCTCAGTGCTAACAGCAGTGTCACCCCCAGTGATCCCTGGAAGGAGCCCAGGGAGCTGGTGGTTCCTGATGGAGACCAAGAGGGTGCTGTGGCCAGGGGTAGCCCCAGAGAGGTCTGCCCCTGCTCAGGTATGGTTTGGGTACACACCAGCTGCTTAATACCAGATTACTTCCCAAGGTTCATAGTTTGTGGTGACTTGGAGAAACTACACTGTGGGTGAAGTAAACTCAGTGAATTAGAGCTGGGATTAGCTGCAATGTTGGGTGAAAGTTTTTTTTTTCCTTAAGGAAGAATTGCTGAAAAGCTGGGAATTGCAGGAAAATACATCTGTTTAGTGAACATTTAAGAATTTTTTTACCCATGCTGCTGGCCCACTGCAGTGGCAGGGCAGAGCATCTCCCACCCTGGCTGGAGCCTGAAGCTTTTCCCCTTCTCCTTCCCTGCTCCTCACTGGGTGCTCCTTGCAGCCTGCAGGATCAACCAGCTTCCATGAGCAAGAAAATAAAAAAATAGTTGGTTTGGAGGTTAGAAAACCAGAAATACCCATTTCCCAGGAGCTTCCTCAGTTCAGTGTGGGGGCCCCTAAGCTGGCTAGGCTAGAAAGGCTTTGAGCAACCTGGTCGAGATAAAGGTGTTGGAACTGGGTGATCCTTCCAACCCAAACCTTCCAGGGTTCTGTGGTAAATATCTGAGGAGCATCCCAGACTGGCCAAAGGGAGGGCAGTAGGGAGGGACTCTTTCTCCCCTGAAGAAAAGAGAAGCAAGCTCTTTAATATTTTTTTCTTTACAGTTTTATTTACAAAATGTATTAAAACTCTTTGTACAACACCTCATCAAAATGAGGCTCAGTAATTGATGCCCACACATGCAGTTTATGCTTTTACAGCCATTAGTTTGCTTGGCAATTTTTCTGCTCACTCAAGTGCAGTTTCAACGATCAAAAATAGGAATTTAAATTACAAAAAAACCAAAAAAGGCGGGAAAAAAAAGAAAAAGGAAAGAACCCCCAAAGCCCCCGAAGCAAAACAAATTTTAAAAAATATACCAAAACAAATCATCATGAGACTACTGCCAAACTTCTGATAGCTTGAAGTTGGTAGCCAGAATTGGTAAGCACTCAACACGTTTTAGATTTACATGCAAGTTTAAAAAATATCGAACCATTTACCAAACTCCCTTCACTGGTGTGAAGCCTCCACTCTTAAAAATTGATCTGATAAACATACATCTTTTATACAGCTTTTAAGAAAAATGTTTGTTTTAAATACAACTCATAACTGCACAGCTTTAGCTCACCCTTGCTGGGGACATGATAGTGTTCAGAAGTTGAAAATAAAAATCAGAGTTTCATAAAGAGAAAATGAAAACAAAACAATTTTTTTTGTCAATATCTTGTTAAAAACTTGAACAATAAATTATTTTCCTATGAGCTTTTAAAATTATTTTATATTACATTTTGTTGGAAATACATATTTTTTCAACAAGACTTTTTTATTTTTCTTTGTCTTTTTATTTTATTTTTTTTTTTTTTTTAAATCCTATTAAAAGTTCAAATCTATCATCAGCAAACTAAATGCCTAAGGGTCAGACTGCTTTAAATGAGTTTCTTTTTCATTGTATGTTATTGATGAAATAAAACTCTATCATAAACTACGGAAAATACATATTGTCGATTAGAGGTAATTAGTATGCAGGTATTCCATTGAACATTTCCCATGTGATTGACAATATGTTAAAAGTTTTGTGGTTTTTTTTTTTTTTCTTTTTTTTTTTTTTTTTTTAAGAGATGCAGTTAAGTAGTTTCCAGGCAGAGGTTCAAGGCTGAAATGCTGCTGCTGTCTAAGACGTTGGATGTGAGTAATAGTGAGCTCCTCCTGGAGCAGAGGTGGCCGGAGCACGGCATCCTCCTCTCAGAGAGGCATCCTCTCACCAGGCATGAAACAAGAGTTGGCAGGAGCTGATATAATATAACAGTACTAGCAGGAGTCATGTTAGATCACGTACTATTACTCTGGAACTGCAGCTCTGACTGGAGTTACTATCCTCTTCCCTTGCTTCTGTTTTACAAGGACCATTACTGAGAAGCATTAGCTGAGCACAGTGCTAGGTGGGAGAGAACTGGGGAGAAGCAGAAGCAGGTTAGGGAAAAACTAACCTGCCCTTCTCTTGCTTCATTGCTTGATATTAAACAGTGAATTAAAATGCAAATGCACAGCAAGAAAAGAGATATATGGTCTGAACTTAAACAGCATGTAGCTTTTCCTTTTTTTTTTTTTTTAATTTTAGAAGCCACCCAATGTCATTTTAATAAAGCACCTGTAGGTATGCCTGATGATAGAACAAAAAAAAAAAAAAGGAATGCAATATTTTCTGCCCGCACTATAGCTACCTTGTCAAGAAATTAATTTACTGATCTGGAAGCAAGACATGCAGTTCCACAGATTACTTTCTTTTGGATTTACAGATTCACAGTCATTGACCTTAACTGGTTTGAATGCACAGATTCTTTCCTTCAGGTGTTACACCTTTTGCTGCTATACAGAATTGCTCAAATTAGCTGGAGAAGTTAAAGTGGCTCAGAAAAAAAATAAAATGGCACCACTGTAAGTAAATACTGAAACATCTTGACATCAGCTCATACAAGCAGTGGCAGGCCAGTCCGCGTTTGCACGCAGATTTCTGAGGCTCTGTGTCAGGAGGAGTTTCATAATTTGATACGATTGGGGTGGCTGATGAAACCAGCTGCGGTTGCTTTCAGGACACAAGTTCAGTTACTGTGCAGTGGTATCAAAGAATGGCTTTTGTTGCACTGATCTTTTTGTACAAGAATTTTTATTTTTCACATACCAATATCTTGTTACCAGTCCTTTTCTTTTTCCCTTTAGCTTTTTTTTTCTTTTCTTTTTCTTTTTCTTTTTTTTTTTCTCTTCTTTTTCTTTTACTTCTTTGAAGCAAAGCAAGAATATTTCAGTGATGGTTTGCATTGTTGTGAGTCTCAGAGTCTTCCATAAGGCACTGAAGGAAAAAATACCAGTTTTTCCTATTAAAAGTACATTGCACCATCATCAATGCGTGTCATGCCTGACACCTCAGAGAGAGTACAACTGGCTCAGATGGTCCAAATCCACGAAGTAGCCACATTCTCTGCTGCTTTTTGTCTTGCATGCTGTCAGGGTGAAGATCTAAAATAAAACCAGAGAGATTTCATCACTGCCTGGCAGCGAGGGGCACGGGAGCTCAGCCCATGGAGAGGCACAAACTGTGGGCAAGGGGCTAACCAGGCCTTTTCAGAATAATTTGTCAGCAATTCAGCTCTACTTTTCCTGCTTTAGAAACCATGAATTCTAGTGTAGAAGGTTTAATTCTATTGCAAGTTTTTTTGGAACTTCCTAAAAGCACTTACCTGACCTGATTATAGCTTACAAAACAAAGAGGAAGAGATCAGCAACAAGAGATGTGAAAATTCTGATTATAGTGATTTTTAAAGCAATTAACAAAATACTTTAATTTGAAGTAGCATGCTGCTGGAGAGAAGAGTTACTCACTTCAGCACAAAGCCAGCTACTTCTGTGTGTAAAACAGAACGTTACCTTTCTGATCAGAGAAAAATTTAAATGACTGATACTTAAAAGCTGCCACAAGATGGTGTTTCAAAAGCCTCTTGCAGTAGTCCCCTGGTGCACACAACAGAATAGCACAGACAGCTAAAAAAGGAAAGAAAGAAGAAAACCCAGAGGGTTTATTCCCGGCCCGCAGCCGTACCCCTAGATTTTCACACTTTCTGTGCCGTACACGTTGTAGCCTTCTCTGTAGGTAGCGTAATTCTGGGTGTTGGTGGCGGGAGCAGGTTTGAAGTTCTGAGTGTTCTTGGTGAGTTTCATTCGCTTGGACTCGGCCCGGGACTTGTAGCAGAACTCGATCAGTGCCACCATCATGGCCAGCCCCAGGCCTCCCACAAGGATATAGAACACGCCAGCAACATTGCTCAGGCTCAGAGCGCTCGTCTTGTCCTAAGAGAAACGAGCCACGCTGTTAGCTCTGCTGTGAGGAGCAGACAGACAGACAGACAGACAGACAACAGGCTGCTTTGCATTAGCCCTAGCTGGAATAGCTGCACTCATGGTGCTCAGTGTCTGGCCCATGGACCAGTGCTGTCCCCCCATCCCCGCAGCCCAGGGCTGCACTGCAGTGACTGCCCTGTCCTCCACCCTGTGGTGGGTGAAACCCTGGCTGACTCCAAGGCAATGAGGTTTCTCTGGCCACTGACTTCCCCAGGCCCTCTGTATCCCAGAGCACCCCTGGTAGCAAAGGCACTGGGGGAAAATTGTGCCGGTGACTGCATAAAACAGCAGGATTTAGAGACAGCCATGACAAAACCAGAAAAAGAAAAAGCCAAACCACTACACATTTGGGTTTGGTCAATGTAGGAAAAATTCTTGAGATGCTGCTAAACTTAACTACCTTTTTTCCAGAGTTAGGAAAAAACCCCACCCTAGAAAGATGGTCAGTTTCTTAGGGGTCAAGTAGCAGTGCCCTGAGTTTAACTAGCACCTTCTGGAGTGAGTTATTGAATGAAACCAGACACTGTAACACAAAAATCACTGGTCAGGGTTTATCTTCCTTCAATACATGTCAGATGGGGGAGAAGCTTGCATTTTTATAAACAGGGTTCTGGAATGCGATTAAAGAGAGCTGCAACCCTTCTGCTGCTGCATGGGTGTGTGGCTGTGGGTAGGAACAGCTCCTGGCTGGCACAGGTGGCTGGGCTGCCACACCACACTGGCCAGGGTGGACAGGCAGGTGCCAAAGAAATTTGTCTATGCCCCGAGAAGACACTGCTGACAGAGCTCAGCTAACGAGTCTCTCTAGGGAAAGCTAAATTTGCATATAGTGAGAGTAAAATATGATCTACCTTGTAAGTGTCTGTGTGTTTCACAGGCAGTTTGGATACATGTGGTTATAGCAAACAACCTGCCATTTAAACTAAAGATCTTAATCATTTATACCTCTTTTCAATCACAGTTCCCTTTGGCAGCTGCTGTGTGTTCAGATATCCCATGACCCCAAATTTATCTGATACAACAGCTACTGGGTTGTGCCCTAAGCAACTTCCAGTCCTACTGAAATCAATGAAATTTTATTATTGGCTTAGCTGGAACTTGAAATTGTCCTCCGACACTGAAAGGGTGCTTTGAAATTATAGTTTTCTGTCTGAATGATTGCAGAGGGCACTTCCAAAGGCACCAAAGGAGTTAGGCACTCAACTGCGACCAATTTCAGCTGGAGCTGGATTCCTCCTCCTCTTGGTGCCTTTGAAAATGTCCTTCACTCCAACAAGCCCAGCACTGTTACAGAGTTTTTCTCCCCAATGGGTCTATAAGCATTAAAAAAAAAAAAAAATCTTTTAAATGAATGGTATAAATAAATATTCCCTACAATTTAAGTGTGCAGCTACTGGGCCTATCCACCTCAGGGGTGGGACCTGCCCAGGGGTCTACAGTGGTCCTGCATGAGGCTGGACAGCCCCATAGCATGGTTGGTGGATGACAGGGTAGTACAGCAGCAAAATGGTTCAAAGCAGTATAAAATGAATATACAATATTTAGGTGATAATTCACCATTAGCATTTCTATTTTTTTTTTTAAATCCAACTAATTTCAAAAATAATTGGTAAATAGGGCAGGGAAGGCATTTTTTCCTTATCAGCTGTCTGTTCTGAAAATTTGTGCCCTTAGCAAGCATGTGACTGTTTCCCAAACTGACATGTAGAGAACCTAAGTAAAAATTTTGAAACAATTTTTTTTTTTCAATAAAAATAAGAAAAGATGCTGGCCTGAATAATAGACAGTGACTGTGCTAAAACTTGCACATTTAAATGAAGACACCAGCTTGGGAGGCTTTGTGGGGGCTTCTCTAAGCATGTTTCTAGCAAAATACTCACACAGTGAAATATACTTACAACTACAGTCTGTTACTGCATATAAGAAAAATGCTGTCATGTTCTGAGACTTACTTATTTTTTTTTCTATTCTTTTCTTTCAACCTTCAAAATGTAAATAGCAGTTTTTGAAAGTCATTCTTGGAATAAACAAACAGTGGGTCAAAATGTGATTGCTAATCAGTACAAAAAGACCTTCAGCGACTGACCTTACTTCCGGAGTCCTTGGCTCCACATTCACCCTTATCGTACCACCATTTGTTTTTCAGCTTGTCTAAGATGCCTTGTTCACTGAGTTTCAATACTGCAAGGTTTACAGGAGTTCTTCACGTGGGAAATAACATAAATAACATTATATTATGTTATTTTATGTTATTCAATCTTTAAACTACTTTAAAACTATACAAAGCGATAAAGCAGGGTTCCTGGCCACAAAGTATTTACACTGCAGGCAACTGGATCATCCCCTTAAGTTAACGCTAGAGCATCTCTACATTACCAGGTCCTGCCCATATCGCTTTGAGTAATCGGCACTCACTGTTAAATGAAGGCAGTAGAAACAAAGCAAGGCCAATCTCCCACTTTGGTGCACCACAGGCACTTGCAGTAGCTTTGCACATCTGGGTGGGTTTATCCAGCAGGACCCTACTGCACTAACAGACAGAAGCCCCCACTCCAGCCACTGTGGCTTCTCACGACGCTTGCAGCCCCGATCTCCAGCAGCCCCCGTGCCTGGTGGGTCTCTCTGCACATCTGCAAAGCAAAAACCCCCAGGCTGGATCCATGGAGGGGAATTTGGATTTTGCCAGCTGTCACAGCCACTGCCCTGCCAGTGCTGCAGGGGCTGTGCTCGGAGGCACCATGCTCGGCTTCACTTCCCAGAACTGCTGCATCTCCAACTACCCCAGTCCAGGGAACTGCAGCAGAAAATAAGCAAATGCAGACCTCTGTGAAGCAAATTAATGAATATGGAAACGCTGGCTGAAAGTGCTCAGGGTGGGAAATGCTGGCAGAATAAATGGAGTTGCTGACTGGTGCTGCCAAGAGCCTACAGCCCAGAGGGGTCGAGCTCATCTGCCCCTTCTGAGTGGGAAAGCAGCACCTGAGAAGCTCAGAGTTAGGCTTTGTCATTTCCACTTCCTCCTTGTGTGATGTCTTGGCTTTTTTTCCTGCCTGTTTTCATAAGACAGGCTCCCTGTGTAAGGGACATCTTCAGGTCCTGCTTGAACAGCTCTGATCCCTGCTCCACAGCTGCACAAGGCTGGGCCCTTATCCTGAGCAATGCTGCACCACTTTGCATGGGATGATACCAGGCAGACACATGCACAGGCCTGCTGTCAGCAGAGGAGACACAGGAACTCAGCCAATTCTGCCCCAGTGCAGCCTCGTGTCTGGCTCTTGCTGCTCCCTGCTGTTCTCCCACCCCTGCAGAGCAGAAAAGACTCAGAAGAAAGAGCAGCAAGACCTACACAAAACACCTTAAATATAGCTAAATCATACAGTGGCATTTAGGGAAACATCCCCAGACTGGGAGGGCTCACAACTGAACAACAGGAATGGCTGAGTGCTGCCATGCCAGGGGCAGGGCAAGGTGCTGGAAGAAGTAGCTGGTAAAGAAAATCCCTGCTCGTTCATCTGCCAAGAAGCTGCTTTTGAGATGGCTGTGGCTGATGCTGGGAAGAGCTGCTCTCAGAGATGCTTCGTGTCCTTTGGTAGGAGGGTGGCAGCCAAACCCAGGAAACTCATGGGGTATCATGAGAAAAAAGATCATATTCAAGAGCTCTTGAGCTGAATGCTCCATGGGCTGCTCCTACATTACCCTACATGTAGTGCTACCCAGGCCAGCAAGGAGGCAAGTGCAGGGAAAAGCCATCCAGGTGGGACAACCACTGTCTGCAGAGCTTCCCAGCTGCCCAGGCAGAGGCAGCACCACTCACTGCTGGCCTGCATGGGGCTCATGTAAACACCAGCCAAGACTTCATATAAAATGGCTGTTTTTAAGCAGCAGCTGTAATCTAATTAAGTATCAATCAGGGCTGGCTGTACACACTTAGCTGGACACAGCCAACGGGTGGTGGTGACAAGCCACATGAGACAGACCATGTTTGCTGGCCTGGCACTGGCAGCAGGCAGAGCTCCTCCACCAGGAGCCAGCAGCATCCTAAAAAGCCAGCTGTGCAGCATCCAGCCTGCATCCTCCTACAGGTAGGGCTATAAAACATTAACGGGATCAAAGCACGCTCTGAGACACTGCCAACACCCCAGGGGTGCAGGTGATGCACCTGCCCCACTTGGTTACAGCCATGGGGAGCAGCCATGTCCTGGCCAAGCCACCACCATGGACCCTCCTGGGCAGCTGGGCTGTGCTGAGACCCCTGGTATTCCCAGAGGAGCACACTACAGCAGCTGTGCATGCCTGCAATGCCAGCCAGTGAAAGCTCAGTGCCTCTACCTTCCCTTTACAAGCCTCAGCAGAGAGTGAGGTGAATTATTGCTCAGACAACAGTACTCTCATTTTAAATTTCATTTAAAAACTATCCAATTTGGAGAGATTTTATGCAATACATCTCTCATCTTTGAAAAGCATTGTGCAGCTGAGAATACACAAACAATAGGACGAAGGTTATAAACACCTTCCCTCCTACCTGCATATTTTATTGTGCAAATTTTCCCCTCCCCCCAGTCCTATTCCAAACACTATTTTTAATTTGCATGCCTTTGTAAACCCCATACGGAGTACTGAGAATTTGCATAACATCCAATACATTATAGATTAGCTTTCACAACATTATACAGTATTGGGAACTGAGGAGGCTTAATATGCTAATTAGGGTGCTTTATTTTTTTTAGCCAAGATTGCAGCTAATTGTGCACACACAACTGCCAAAAAAAAAAAAAAAAAAAAAAACAAAAAAAAAAAAAAGAAAAAAAGAAAAAGAAAAGGTAGTAAACTAAAATTATCTTAACTAAACAGATGGGAATTTGCCTAAACTGGGGTTTTCATGATTGTTTGTCCCAGTCCTGTTTGGTAGTCTCTCAGCCTGGGTAGGAGAGAGGTGATTTGGTCCATCCATGTGTCCTAGCATGAGGAGCTGAGTGGAATGGGCAGACAGGTGCCAAGGAGTCACTTCTTGCTTCAGACCCACTGAGGCTTTGCTGGTGGAGCTCTTTCCATGCCAGGGGGCTCTGGTGCCAGGGCTGTCCCCATCCTGCCTGGCATGGGGGCTGAGCAGGGGGCTGGTACCAGAGGGTCAGGTTGTTTACAGAGAGATCGGGGAGACAAGTCAGACATAAAAGAGTAGCTGGTGCCTGTCCCTCCCTGCCTTGGCCTGTCTTGTTCCCCCAGCACAGAGATGACCTGAAGATTTGCCTCAGCAAGTTCCCAGCCTCCCTTGGCTCAGCTACTTCACTGGGCAGGGCACTAGAAATAATTCCAGGAAATAAATCCCAAAATCTCCTAATGCATGGGCTGCTTCCTTTGCAGCACAATTTGAGAAACCTTACGGTGGGAGAAGGAGTGATGCCTCTGGTCCAGGACTTCAGGACTGCAGTATGAGCTGGTGTGGGATGGACTCTTCAAACCCCAAATTCTCAAAATAAGTAGATATATTGGAAAGTGAGCCTGGTTGCTGATATGTTTTCCCAATGCTCATCTCTGTGTAGCTGTCTAGCCTGGTTCAATTTAACAGTCAGAATCAGTCATGGCTTTGGCTGAGATCCAGATGGAAGTGCAGAGAGCCATGTCTGGATCCTGGCATTTTTCACGGAGTGCTCAGCATTGCCCATGGAACACAAATCCTCTGTGTCACCCCTCAGCTCACACCCAGCCAATCCCAGTGGTGTCCCTTGGGCAGTGCCAGCACTGTGCCTGTCCCAGCCAGTCCAGGGCCACCAAGATGCAAAGTGTTCTGGTTGTTGTAGAGGGAATTTCAGGGTTCTTCTAGGAGTGATGGCTGCTGGGTCTAGGAAGAGGATTGCTCATATCTTGCCCTGGCACTGTGTGACTGAGGGGGGATTTTTAGAATTGCCTTACAGGCAGAGGAATGGAGACATTAAATTATTTGCCTGGATCCCCACAGACGACTGTGTCACCAGCCACCTACTTCTCTCACTGCCCACCTCAGAGGATAATTTTCTCATTTTCTGGGACTGTCTCAAAAGACTTCCACTTCTTGTAGTTTTCTTGGGATACTTTTGTGCTTTTCAGTTTTTGTTTTTTTTTAATTATGTTGCTGTTGTTGGACTGTACAGGATATCCTATGAAGTCCTCGGCCCTTCCTAGGTGGCTTGCACTGTTTTTCCATGCTTTAATTTATGATGGGATTCTTGTTCATCTCTCCTGTGTGGTTTCCAGACCTCTCCCTGTTAGTTTGGTTGCTTTGATAAAAGTAAAATGTTCAGAGATTTGAGAGCTTGTGTCCTCTTGCTGCACTCTGTATGCCAAGAAAATTGAGATGAGGCCATTTGGATCGGGATGTCAGCATTTTGGATTCCACAGGATGGTATTCTTGTCCAAAAACTTGCAGTGTTTTTCTTCCTTCCCACAACTGAAAGATTTCTTTGTTTCTTTGCTTTTGCTTTTCATCCAATATATCTGAATCATCCGGGCTTAAACCTGTGAGGCTGGTTCTCTTGGACAGCTCTACCAAACCCTGCTAAGATTTTCTTCTACAAATGACTGGAAGACTTGAGTTTAGAGAAACAATACCAGGAGGCTCATATGGGATAGTAGTACCCTTAGAGGGGAATTAAGCCATCTGCTATGGTTGTTTTTTTAGGAGAGGCATGACTGTAAGATCAGTGCCCACGTGTTTTATAGTTTATATACTGCCACAAACATGATTTTATACCTTGACAGAAGTGGGTTTTATTGGTGTTTCAGCTGTCTCGTTTCTCTGCCACCCCATTAGGAGATTCCATTCAGGTGCTGGCAGCATAACCTTCCCCTCTTCAGTCATCAGCTACTGCTAGAAAATAAGCTGTGCCAGTCTTTTTCCAGATTTAATATGACACCATCCCAAAGAGAACTTCTTTTTGCTTTTGCTCTGTGGCCCTGGGCCTCCTCCCTGCTGCTCTTCAGCCTGTCTGGTGCAGGACACCAGACCCAGAAGCCCTTTGCACTCTTTGCTGCTGGTGGCCCCAGATGACAGGATGATACTGATGGAGTGAACTGATTTTTGAAAAACAAACTCATTAAAATTTCACCCCTGAGCTGAGTCCCCAAAGCTTCAGGAAGTGCTACAGTACTTTGTCATGCAGGTTGATCCTGCATGTTCACCATGCAGATGCTCCTTCTCAGAAGAAGGAGCTGCTATGTGCTCTTTGAAGAGCATTTATTGCATTTATATTTCATTATTACCCATCTTCCATTCATGCAAATAATATGGAAAAGATGGAACACAGTAACTTAGAGGCCATCTGCTTTCTCCTCTTCTCTTTGAGACAGCTTTACCTGTCTGAGGGGTTTCTTGCCTTGCCTCCTCTTACCAAAGCCCCAGTTTCAGGTTAGTTGCAGTAAATTTTATCTCCACTGAGAAAACTGGTGGCATTATAATATTTCTTTCCATTCTTTCTGGCCAGAACAAGCTTGAAGCAGAAGACAAGTAAATTAATCATCAAAGAAATAGATCTTTAATAATACCAAAAGTGGGAAGGTAGAACTACTGACCCTCTCAAATTATAAATCATAACAGGTTTTTAGTAGCATGATTAATGGCCTTTTGGGTTAATTGTCATGATTTCACCTGCACCTATTTAAAGAAGATAACCCCAAACCAGATGTTCTATCTACCGCCATCACTAACTTCTACCACCTTAAGACACATGCCCAGCAGGCTGCAGTCCCACCTACAACTGCAAAAGCTGGCCAGGCTGCTGCTTTAGGCAGCTGGGCTCCAGTTACTGCCCATCCTGTTTGTGTGCTGGTGCTGTAAACAGGACCCTTTCCTGAATGAACCTGGACTGCAGTGAAGAGTCTGAGCAGTTTCTTGGAAAAGCTCTGTTAATTTATGAAAAGAACATTGCAATCCTGCCAGGAAAGGGCCATTTTCCAGGAAAGATGCCAGTGCCTTTGTAGTCAGTGTTTGGGTTGGTCCTCACAAGTTGCAATAGGTGATACAAGGAGTCAGTGATCACTAGAGGTGAGAATTGGGAGCAGAAGTTACTTTAGGACTTGAACATCTCACCCAATAATCTGCAGACTTTTTTCAGCTCTGTCTAACTGGTGTACGAGTGGCATGAAGTCTCAGCGACACTGTAGTTATGTTTATTACTTGCAATCTATAAAGATTTAAGAGATGATTGGAACAGCTTTGGATAATTCACATCCCATTCCATGCTCTAATGGATGCAATATAAATGTTATACCCAAACCCAATCACTGCCAAGGAGAGTGAACTAACTCAGCAGACAGCACACTGTTCCTTTCAAACCAGATGAACCATTGCTCAGAATTCATTTAGAATTTTTAGATAAAATCTTTCAGAAAAGCAAGCTGCAAAGTAAAAGTGTAATAAGCAAGGCTCTTCAAAGCACCAGTTAAAGGGCTTCTTCAGGGTAACACAGGATGGGAGGGCTGCACTGAATCTCCCAGACCATGGGACTGCCCATGGGCTGCCCTGGCACCTCTCACTACCTGGGTTTTATAGCTTCAAGTTCCTTCACCCACCATCAGCTGGTTCCTGATTTTCTGTAGAGTACCCAGTGTACAGGGTACAGTGTGGCATTTTTGCAACAGTTGCTTGCAGCATCTTGAGAGCCCAAATGCAGCCTTTTTGGGGGTAGAGAGTAAAGAAATCACTCATGAACTTGAAGGAAGACCAGAATAACATTCAGCATTGACAGCTCCTCTCTGGTCTTGAAAACATCACTTCTTCACGTGTGCCTGGGGCTGTGGCTCAGGATAGCAGAGCACAAGCTTCAGCAGACCTGATCAGCACTTCAGGCATGGAGGGATGCCCAGCTGGCTCAGGAAATGTCAAACACTGGGCAAGAACTCCAACCACTGCAGCCTCACTGCTCATGAGTGGCCCCTGCACAGGAGAGCTCCACAGGCTTCTGCAGGGCTCCTTGGCCAGGACACCCATGTCCCCAGCAGCACCAGGGAGGGACGTGGGCCATCTCACCCAGCAATACAGAGTTCATTGAGAGGTGAAGCTAAGAAATTTGGGGCCAGTGGCAGTGGGGATCCTTCTCACAAAAGCAGATGGATGCTGGCTCCAAACATATAGCAAATATGGTCACCAGGAGAACTGTCCTTTGCTAACAGACCTCCCCATGTACCCCAAACTGCAGCTACCACAGTGCACAATCCTGGTCACCAACAGGCCCTTGTTCATCTTTCCCAGCAGTACAACAGCAGACAACAAATTCTTCTGGTTGGAGAAGTGTAGAAATGCAGGCACATCACTTGGGATGCAGCACTTACAGCAAAGCTGTTTGTGATTCCCTGTACCCTGGTACTGGCTCTTTGGGTGCACAGGAGAAGGCAAAATCAGAGTGCCAAAGACAACCCTGGGCTCTGGCTGTGTCACACTGCATGGCACAGAACAGCTGTAAATCTGGTCTAGTATCTGGCTAGGCCAGATTTATTGCTGATTTGTGGCATCAGAGCAACAAAGCCACAGAAGGCTTCTGGCAAATCTGTCCCTCCTACTGACATCTTCTCTCTGTATCAGAGTGCTGCCCCAGCCAAGTCCCATGATCAGACCAAGGGCTTGGCCTCTGCAAAGGGCTCATTACCCTCCTGTCCAAATCTCAGTGATACGAAGGAAGTGAGAGTCCATGGTGGTAGGAGGTCTTGGTTAGTACATTATAAAGTGTTTTTTGACTTATTTATTATTAAATTGTAATAAACTTGTTTTATAATTAAATAATCCTTGATGGTTTTGCCTAATCCTTTTAATTTAGGAATCTGACATATCTAGAGCACTCTCACTTCTATAGCAAGAAATGCTTTCCTTTATTCCTTATGACCAGAGCTGTTCTTGCTGGCTGGAACATCCCTGGGATTGTCGACACCAGCACAACCCAAACAAAACCATTATAACATCAAAGACTTCAGATGTTAAACATTGTGTTTCTAAAATCTACCTCACAGTGTCAGAGAAAGGCAAGTGGAATAAGGTGCAAACAAACAAGCATTTGCTAAATCCAAAATGCTTCCTAAAATCCCCTTGGGTAAAACTACTGAAAACACTGAATTAATTGTTCCTGCTGGTGTTACTGGCTAATCCCCACTAACTTCAGGGGAAGCACAGAGGGGAGCTTGCTGTAGACATGTGAGACATCACATTTACCAAGATCTGAGATGCAAACACCTGAAGAGCACAGAGATTACAGAAGAGAAAATTCTGAGCTGAAAGGGACCCAGAAGGACCATTGAGTCAAACTCTTCAATGAAAGGCCCATTCAGGGATAACACAACCTTGGTCTGCCCAACTGAGCCATCCTCAGTGCGACCCTGAACGATGGCACCACTACCTGGCAGCGCATCCAGCCAAGCAGAGAAATCTCTCACTGCCACACATCACACAGAAGAACCACCAGCCTTCCCCATCCTGCTGGCAGGAGGAGGAGAGGTGATGCTCAGCGGGGCCTGCAGTCCTGTTGCTCCAACAGGAGCTGAGTGGGCCAAAGGCAAGTGGCCACCACTGGATCCCTGAGCCAGCCTGCCCAGGCACAGGCCTTGTGCAGGGACTGACAAAGACAGAAATCTAGCCCAGGCTCTCTGCTTAATTTGACAGGATACCATAAAAAATGTCACTAACAACTATCATAGCATTGTTAAATTACAAAGATAGAAACAATCCAGGAAGATACACCAAATCCAGCACTACTCTCTAGAGGGCATCGCTTGAGGTTATAGACCCATCTAAATCAAATAAGGCACTTTATTCCCCCAAGCTGTATAATGGACTTTTTGTTAGATCCTGTTACTGAAATAACTTCTGAATAAATACAAAACCTGCGGGTGAATGCATTGTCCAAGAGCTCTGCTCTCGCTCAGATCAGATCATCCATCTGCCTGTTGCAATTTACCAATGTAGCAATGTCTCTATGCCATGACTTCATGTTTTGTGACACCCCCACACGTGAGGGATGGAAAAGACTTTGTTTGGAAATGAGCTTGTTATCCAAACCCACGATGTTTGTTTAAAGACTACAGTTGCCTGGTACCTCAAGCAGTAGTGAAGAAAATACAGGCATAAACCCATATGGTCAATCCCTGTTCCTTCTTGTCAATCACTATTTCCTACCTTCTGTCTCAAAATGTAATCTTTGGCATTCCACACTGAATATTTAATATTCAATGAAAAAAATGCAAAAAGCACCAGGCATTTATTTTTTAAGTGATGAGACCTTAGTTGCTCTTTGCTACCATTTCAGATCCACATCACTTTTTCCCTGTTCCTGTGTTACCTGCAGTTGCACATCTCCAAGATTTAACATTTGAGGGACTGAAATGCTTTATGGGCGGGCAGAGGAAAGGATAAAAGTGAAAGCCATCTAGTTTGGAAAGACAAAGAGCTTGCAAAATTAGAAACTTAAAACTGAGCACCTCAAGTCCTATATATCCCCCAGCCACCTAAGAAATATGCTGCATGTTGATGGCTGGGGTAGTGCTTGGAGGCAGAGTGATAAATCCTCTGGCAGAGGATGCTGTTTTTCCTCAACAGCAGAGCCAGCAGCAGCTCCCTTTGCTCAAAGCCCCGGGCCCTGAGTGATGGTGAGGAGCACCCTGGGGCTGCAGCTTCCTGGCTGCCAGGGGATGGGTTTAGCTACTGCTGAGCACTCAGTAGCTGCAATAGTTCTCCATAACAGAGCTTTGTTATAGTCTCCATTACTGGGCAGGAGTAACCTGCCATTACAAGTTGGAGCATCCAGTTTATCTTTGCAGAATCTGAAGCGTTTTTCCTTTGGTCACCAGGTATACATTTTAAACTCGGGTGTTTGAATGAGTGCATGATGTCATTGCATCATCTACAGACACTCTGCACACCTCTACAGAGCCAGATGTGTTACCAACTGAGGCTGCAAGTTCCTCTGCTCTCTGCAGGGTTTGCAGCCTGTCTTTGGCAGCAGCAGCTGTCTCTATGAAAGAATATTTACATGTTTCACAAATGTAGCTCAAACAAATTAAACTCTGTACTAACAGGATCACAATTTAAGAGAAGTGCCAAGCGCTAATGCAATAATACACGTTGATTGGATTAGGAAATACAAGCTATAACAAGTCACTTTAGCTCATTTACAGCAGTGCCTGAAACTTGAGGAATGGATGTGGTGAGAAGGTGGAAGGAAAAGCAAAGGAGGGCAGGTGCCCAACATCACACTCAAACCCACAACACCTGAGAGAGTGGCATGGACCTTTCTTGCCATTGCTTGAGTCCTTTCTAACCTGGATGGGTATGAGCAAGAGACTCAACTTACCTTGCATGCCAGCTATCCCCTCACCTTCTCTTGTCTCTAGGCACATCCACTTTTCCCCCCATCTTTATTTGCCTCTTGAAACGGCTTCTTCTGTGACTCCTGCTCTTGGCTCCTCAGCAGGCTGCAGGTAGGTGCTGCTTAGTCCAAAGGCTACACAAGACATTCAAAGAACAGCTATGTAGTGTGTACAAAAGCCTGAGGCATTTGGCCCACAGTTACAGTGCCAGCAAACACAGAGAAATCCACAGAGCAGCACCAGTGCCTGTGTCCACGTGAGCACAATGCTGAAACATTAGAGTCACTTTGAAGAAGAAGAAAGGCATTTACTTTTCCCTTTGTACGTTAAATGACAGCAGTTACTATTAAAGAGAAACAGCCAAGCCCAGACCCCCAGGGAGATGTTCAAAGGAAAGGCCCTGCTCCTGCTGCTGGGAGCTCCACTTCCAGCTGCTGGTTTTCCTTTTTTCCTTTTCCAGTACCAAAGAGCCTTTCGCCTTGACTTTTCCTATACTGATACCCACAGTGCAGGATAAATGACTCATGTAAGCAATCTATGAAATTAACTGTTAAGCACCACAGATCTTATCAAAAGGAGTGCACAATTAACAAGTCTTTAAGATTTCTTGCTGCCACAAAGGCAGGACATGGTGTCCCAGCACCAGCCTCAGGTCTGCCACAATTAATGCTGCACAAACAGGTCTCCTTGCACACTCAGGTCTTGAGTTGACTTCAGCAAGGCAGCAAAGCCAGTCTCCAATGCTAAAGGTTATACTGGCAAAATAAACAGTTCTCAATTCTTGGACACCACCGGTTCTGACTCCACCAACTCCTTACCACTGTGGGCAACCTACTCTTCCCAAACAGTTGTGCTGCTTCTCCCAGTTCCATTTCCAGGAAAATACCCTCAACAATCTGCACAACAGTATCATTGTTTCTGCAAACCAGAGCAGGCTCTCTGCACTTCTTGGCAGTGCTCTGAGATGCTCCAGTGAACTCCTAGAACATTAAGACTTCATCACTGGCACAAAACATCCACAGTATTATTTCCTAATATGCTATAAAGTAATAGCTGTCAATTAAACCAATATTCTAGTGTCTTCCTTTTAAAGCATTATTTTGCTTTGTCACTAATTTGCACAATACAGTAATTTCATATTACTTTCCCAGCTCTGAGCATGAATTAGCCCTGTGTTACTGTCACTGGCTCTGATCAGCCATTTTATCTTTTTCCAGCTCATAACACAGGCCTATAGAATGGATGACAAGGAAATTCATGCTGATGAACATAATTTCAAACAAATTGCTCAAATAAATCGTGCTGCATCTTTTTAAGATAGCCATTTCCCCAAATGTTCTCTTTTATGCACGATGTGTTTGGCAGTGGTGCTCTTTAGGCATCAGGTATCATCTAAAATAAAGCATAACAGATTTTTTCTAAAAATATGCCACTTAAAAAATTATGCTGCAAATGCTAACGGCTGTGCTGAAAATGTATCAAAGGAAAACAGCACACAGACACGGGGGAACAGATCCCATCTGCTAATGGCCACACTCACAGCTCCGAAGGTCTTGGGAATGGGATATCGTATGGAGCACAGCTCTGAGGGCAGACCTCAACTAGCACACTGGAAAAGTAATTCTATGATTAAAAAGAAACAATTGGAAAATGAAATAATATTACATGGCATGTTATTTCTCTGATGTACTCCAAAAGAGGTATCAGCCTAAAAAAGAATATATTAAAGAAATTAAGTCAAATAATTAGCAAGGAATCTTGGCAGTGAAATTGGTGAGAAGCTTCATTCAAACCTTCTCCTTCCATGTTGGTTGTCATTAAATATTACCATGAAGGTATAAGAATACAAGAAATTTATCAACAGCAGAACCATAGAAATTTATCTTAGCAGAAAATTGTTCCTATGCAACTGAATAATTAGTTTCACTTAAGTCATTCAGCCTGTGACCGCTGTCTGCAACCCCTTTTGTCTAATTCTTGTTAAATCCCTATTCAGCCATCACTCAGCTCTAAGATTACAGGACTGTATAATAAACAAAATAATTCGTTTCCAAACTTGTAATACACTGCAACATATTTCCTGGAATATGTTTTTTTTACAACTGCTATTCTATATTCTCTCATGATTGAGAACTCGGCTTGCATGTAATAAGAGCATTTGAAGAGAGGATAATTTTGCCATGAAACTAAATTCATTCTCATTTAGGAGGGCTAAGTGAACAAGTTTTGATGCATGTACCAGAACATCTCCATCAGCCAAGTCAGCCCACATGTATTGACATGCATCTCAGAAAAATTACGAATATGTGGAGCATATTGCCCTTCAGACTTGTTAAATAAGGACCACTACCGAAATTGGGTAATTCCCTTTGCCAGGACAGTACCACAGCTAACGCTGCAGAGCACACTGCACCCTCTGCTCCACACCAGCACTGACACAGACTGGCAGCACTGAAAACAGGACACGTCAGCTGAGGCCTTTAGAAAAAACTCATTAAAATGGCACAATCTCTTTAGTCTTGAATTAGGAGTGAACCTCAGGAGCATGGAATGCCCACAAGCCTAACCTTACACTCTGGAAGCCAACAGATTCAAAATCTGCAGAAAGCCAATTCAATACTTTTACTCTTTCCTGCAGCAAGACTCAAAATCCTTGTGAAAATGGAAGTCACTGTTTTCCAGAGGCAATGAAGATAAAGAGAAGAACTCACAACTCAGAATCATTCCTCTCCAAGCACAGGCACACCGCATGCGAGACCGCGGGGAGGACGAGCTCGGCGGAGGTGAGCGGGTCCCTTGCAGTACAGCGATGGGCACTGGCACAAGCAAACAGGCTCGTACTTACCTCTGCCTTTCAGCGTGAGCTAAAGTATCAGAGTCACAGAGGAATTTAGCTCAAGAAAGTGGCACCAGAGGTCTGGCACGGCTCACACACAGCCCAGTGTCAGGAGGCAGGAGGTGGCTGATTGCGGACTCGGGGGCAGCGATTTCCCAAGCCCGGGTCCCTACTGGGGAAGCTGAGAGGGGAGTCTGTCAGCTCAGCCGGTAGAGAGAGCTGCCCCGAGTGAGCAATGGCTGCTGAGAGATGGAGGGCAAGGCCTGCATCTCCACCTCAGGCGCCTTCACCACCCCATCCAAAAAAATTAACAGTTTTGAAGGAACTCCTCTGAATGCTCTACAAATGAAGCCATGTTGATATAAACAATTAACTGGAGAGATGGGATGAGATGATGAGGGCAACTTCTGGTGGGAGGACAGTGAGGAGAGAGAGGCCAGCGAGACTCTTGGAGCTGTAGTGCACAGGGGCAGCACCAGAGCTCATCTTTCCCTGGGGGCAGCAGGGCTCCTGTGGGCTGGGGCAGGGCACGGTGATGGGGTGTGCTGGAAGGCACTGCTGCAACAACTGCTGCACTGCAGTCTGCAGTACTCAAGCCTACAGAACTACCTCAAAGGAAAAGCCACTTGTTAACAAGAAATCCCTTTGATTTACCACACCTCTAGAAGCACCACTAATCTCCTCCCTGCCTCCCTTAGCTTAATCTTCCATAGGAGGTTTTCTACATCCCATGCTCTCCCCTCCGGGCACTTCTGCCAGCTGAGCTGTGCCCCAAGAGCCGATGGCTACAGCTCAAACAAGTCCTTCAGCACAGTGTGTTACAACAAACTGCATACAGACATCTCTTGGGACTAAACCAGCAAAACACACTTATTGTGTTTGCTTCCCTTCTCTCTTCTCTGGATACCAACTCATGTTACCCCAGCACCCCAGACTCCACTCCCTCAACGCTGCCTGACCAGGCCACGGGCCTGCCAAATAGACAGCATCATTCTTTGTAAAATACCTTCCAGCACAAGCAAAAATAGAAGGATGGCCCTGCCCTAATTATGACCATTTGAAAAGCCCTCTTTAGTTTCCTTAAGGCTAAAAGTGTTATTGTCTTGAGTTTAATTCAATGAAATTGAAGCAATGAAGTTCATTGAAACTGGTTTGTAAGAAAAGTTTTCCCTCTCCAGAGAGAGCAGCATTAGACAACGTGGTGCTGGATCTCAGGAGGATATTAAACATTTAATATACTGGCAAATATGACATATAGAAAATCTTCTGTGAGGGATGAGCAGCACAGCTAAAAAGCATAAAGAAAGCTTGTGCTCATCTCCAGGCTGCTGCTGAGTACTGCAGACCCCCAGCTACTGAATCAATCCAAATTGAAGAGCTTTGCCTTCCTTTAATATTACACAGTGGCTTTTGCTAGCCGCAGACATGACGAGCTGAGCAATTTCCTATGCAGCTAACTGTATGTAACTCTTAATTTTTTATTATTAATAGATTGCAGCAGCAATTTGCAGTAATTGTCCGAAACTGCAGTTTACTACTATTATTGATTTTGGACCAAATCTGAAGCATTTTTATTGGAGACATTAGGAGTTATTGTTCCCTAAAGATCTGGTTTTATGAGATGTAGGAGTGTCACCATAAAAATGAATTCCAGTATTTTCAGTATAACAATGTCATTTAAATTAATTTTCTTGTTAATTCCTGCACCCAAGGTGACCAACAGCACCCAGCCGACTCTAGTTATAGCTTATCCTCGCTGGGTTAAAGACTGCAGAAACTGCCAGTCCTACAGGGCAAAGCTGGCAAGAGGAAAGCACATTAGTTAACATTTACAATACAAGAGCTCCTTGAAGCAACTTTGTGAAGGTACAGTACAGGCTGCCTGGAAGGCTGGGGGAAGCCTCAGCTCAGCTGAAGGCAGTGATAAGGTTGCCACTGCTGCCACTGGAGACAGATTAGAGTCCACATCTGTATCAAAGGCACGTCAAATACAGATACAGGGCTCCTGCACAAAAGGTGACACTTGAATACTCAAAATTTCCAAAACCTCCCCAAAAGGGCAAAGGAAACAGAAGCTCTTTCACCTCCAGGTCTGTGCTGGCACAGCTGGTCCTGGCAAAAATAAGGCTCATAAACCCTTGCCCTCAGCGACCAGAAGATCAAGCCTCAGGGACAGCGACCAGAAGTGATCATTGGTTTCTTGTACAGTTTCCTCTCTGATTTACTCTACCTAGGTCCCACCAACACTAGACTTTCTATCTGTTAGTTAAATAAGGTTTCCAAGCTCGAACAAACCCGCTGATGATATTAAATAAGACGGTTTCTTTAAAAGAGCTACTGAACAAGAAAATAGCTTTTTTCTCCCCACCACAATTAGTGAAATAGTTTTCATCTGCTTTCTTTTTGAGTTTTTTTCTTGAGAAGCAAAATAACAGCCTTGCCGATTACTCTTTGCTAAGGTACCCGATTGTGGTGACATTGAGGCTGACCTTGGAGTCACCTCCCCCGCTGCCGCACTCTCCTTTGTCGTACCACCATTTGTTTTTCAATTTGTCCAAGAGGCCTTGCTCATTCAGTTTTAATACTGCCAGGTTAACAGCATTTCTTGAAACGATAAAACATAACTTGTAAGAAAAAATGCACAAATGCTTAGGAAATCGTAACGTATAAAAAAAGGAGCACAAGAGGACAAATTGGCTAAAATTTCACAGAACGTGGAGCTATCAAAATGTCTGTACAGCAAATACAGGGTTAAATATTGGAAGGTGGCATGGAGGATAACATTTGCTCAAAACTGAAGTGTGCGGGATGGGGAAATTGTCTTTGAGAAAAAAAGTAACAAGAACACCACATCATGCAGTTAACATTCGTCACATATGGCAGGTTAACTTGGCTTTTACCATTTAAATTGAAAAAGCCATTGAACTGTAAAATTAAAACAGCAACAAACAATCAGAGGACAACACGAAGAGAACACAAAAAAATGGATGCATTAAATAAATGAAACCATAATTTACCGTCTTATTTAACTCCATGGAATATTGAAGATTTTAAACTTTTAAGTTACCTCAAAATCCACAAGAAAGAAAATGACAACACAATACATCAGGGTAGGTGGAATACTATAACAACATGGATATTGTTATATTATTCCACCCACCTTAATGCTGAGCCTTTGGGGGTTGCTACACCATAGCCCTTGGAATCCAGGTTGCCTCCAACTTTCATGGTGTCGCAGGGCTTGCGCTGCTCGATGTACTCGTTCATCGTGGACTCCAGCAGGAAGGCGAACTTCCCCTTGGACTTCCGCACCCTCGCCACCCCGTCCGCTGTCGTCTTGGTGAACACCGAGGGCTCGGCCGACTTCATGTATGACCACATCTTCTCATAGACAGCTATTTTTGATCTCTGGGAGAGATGAAAGGAGTGAAATGAAGAGTCATGTTGGCAAGACTGAGCTTCTTGGGCTTAGTTGGCTTAGAGGTATAATGACACTCTGTAACTGATTAAGGCTAACAGACAAAAAAAGTCAAGGCAGCTTGGAGAGAGATATATTGCCCCCTGAACAAAGACCAAACGACTGAGTGTTTGGGGAGGGAGAAGCATACCTCAGACATTTATTCTGCTGATTGCTGAGTAACTGGCAGCCTCAGAATGAGCAACAGTGTGTGCCTGACCCAGCCCTGGCTCCTGTTCTGTGCTGGGTTTATCCACCCCGTGTGCTGCTCTGCTATTGAGCCAGAAGGAGGATGGGAAATCCCAGCTCATCCATCACGGCCAACAGATGCAGAAGGAGCCTCTTCTTTTCACACAAATCCTCAGCATTGTTTTTTTTTACAGTAACTGCAGCTAGGAAGGGCTGGCCTTTGCTTATTACAAGTTTTCAGCAAGGCAGAAGTGTGTTTTTCATAGTGGCGATGGCAGGTCTATGATACAGGAGACCATGACATTCTAGTGGCAGTCAACAGAGATGTTCAAATGAGGAATATAAATAGCAATTACAAAATCTTTTATGAATCAATAGTCAAATATTCAAAATTTGGTTTCCCATTTTCCTAAAAGACAGCAAATACAAATCTTAGTAATAAGCTGAAAAAATTGCTGGTTAACTGCCTGTCACCCATTTATATTTTTTCCTGATTTCCCTGTTTTGAGACTGAGCAAACCCTAACAGCCTCTAGCTCAGCATACAGGCTTTGTAAACCTGGAAATGTTGAGAAATGTGTTACTTCCCCTTCTCACTCCTCTCCACCAGTAACATTTAAGCCACCCTCAGATCTTAAAACCACCTCCAGACTGTCAAGAATTTGTATCCTGGACTACCGGTTAAACTTTCCTGCTTGGTCAACGGAAGGCAGTAATGCCAACTGAATTTCTCCAGTCTAGAAATCCTAAGGATTTATATAAGGCTTTCAGTCCAAGTTGTGGGTACCTCACATTTATTCCTCCTATTCCTTGCTAGTTCCACAACCCTCCTTGCAGAATAGGAATGAAGCAGGCAGTAGCTAAATCTAGTTCAAATTTAGCAAACTTGTGGTGGAAGACTGCTAAAGTCTATCAGCTTGATGATTGAGACATGTTTCCTCCTCATTCAGGACAATTTAATGCATTTTGAATAATGTAATGCTTAAGAACCAACTTCCAAACACTTCACAGGGGTTAAGCCCTGCCTGCATTGCTCCTCAGGTTAACATGCTCAGCTGGTGTTGCTATGGTGGATAGAGAGGAGCATGGAGGGCAGGATTTTATTTTATCCTTCCTGATGAACTGAAAAACAACTGAAAATGCAAACCAATTAAAATCAGCCCATCTGACAACAGGAAATCAGAGAGACAACAATACAGCCCAGTTACAAGAAGGGCTGGCTGGCTGGTGGGTGTGAAAAACATACCAGAGAGAGCATCTCCTGGTAAAGAGGGGCTGTACAGCTTTGTTTGCCCAGCATCAGGACAAAGAGGGATGTAACTGGAGTCTGGAATGGTCCCTATGCAGTTGAAAGAAGGAATCTGGATTTTCCTGACCTTCCTCTGCAACAGCAAACACTGGATAGCCTGGGATAAGGATGGTGGTGGCTCTGAAGCTGAGTGGGGAGTGTGGCAGCTTAGCCCCTGGCAAGGAGTGCTGAGCCTCAGCTGACTGCAGGACCATGGATCCTGTCCAAGGAGGGAATCTCACTGGGGCTCAGGGCCAAGCACCCACGGGCTGGCAGCCAGAATGCCCCGATAGCCACTTTATCACTGCCTGCTCCAGGTGCCCTCTCTGAGCACACTGGCTTGGCACTCCTGCTTCTCCAACTACCCATCTAATGAATGTGGGCATTTCCTCATCTCCTGCCCTTCTGGGAGCTGCCCAGGACACTGCATGGCTCCCAGGAACCTGCCAGAGGGGCTGTGGGATTGCAGGGATACCAGAAATGCCGGGAGGTGGTGGCTGTCACATCTCAGGGGCTGCCACCACCCCTGTGCCCTGGGGCAGCAGAGCAGGGTGACAGCTCTGCCCTGATGCAGGTGGCAGTGCAGGCAGTGTCCCAGGCACTGCCCATGGCCAGCCTGCCAGCCCTTCTTGCTCTCTTGGGCAGAAAGGGAACATAAAACAGCCCAGCTGGCCAACATCGAGACTGCAGAGCAGTGGCAATCCTGGCGTGTCTTAGTTTCAAGGTTCTCTTCCTTACAAACTTCATCTTCTTTTAACATAAATAATACAAACACATCTGGCCATTTACACTTGCAAATAGGCACCCAAGGGACAAAAAGAAAGGTAGAAAACCATCTTTACCCTTTATAGTTCTCAGCAAGCTGAAGTCATGCACCTTTCAAATTGTGCATGCACCACGTACGCTTTTGCTTCTTTTCCTCTGCAGAGCGTGCCTTTAATTACTCAGATAAACCAGAATTTCATTTACTTACAATCTTTTAACTCACACATTACCTGTCTGTAATAAGTTCTTTCATACTCTTCCCACCTAGCCTAACTACCTGAAAGCAGTGGCCAGTACATCTGTGCATTGTTAATAATCACAGTTATTTGATGAGTGCCAACAGCATGCTCAGGGCTGAACATGGTCCAAACAAAGCATGTTCCCTGCTCCAAGGGCAAAGGGTGAATATCATCATTCATGCTTCAGAAAACCAAATTCTTCAACTGAAAACCTGAATCTCTTTTCAACTTCAACAACCAGCCAAAACTTTATAGTCTCTTGCCTTCATTTAACTCTTCTGGATGATGTAGTTAAAAATCAGCTCCCATTCCTATATGGTCATTGCCCACCTCTACTTCTGCCAAGCAGGATTTTCATATCTTGTTATTATCAAATTAACTAATTAAGAATAGCATTCTGATCTAGTATAAATAGACAAAAATTCAAGCTAGAAATGAACAAAGCATGCACTGACTTGGAAAGGTTAATCTAAAATGCATCAGGCTTGTGTTTGTTTAGGAGCACAGTCTGGCTGAGGACCCCAGGGGTCCTGAGAGACAGGACCAGGGATGTGATGGGCTTTGGCCACTGAGCCCTGCTTGGTTAGTGCTGCTTTTTACAGCCATTCACCCAAATTCATAATAAAGTGAAAGTAATTACTCATGATGAGGCTTCTTGGAGAAAGGGACAGTGCCACCAGACGAGCTGACACCTGCACACGTGCTCAGCAATGCTCGAGGGCATTTTCTGCTCTTAGAGCCATATTTTAAACCTGCTTAAGCCATGAAACAACCAGTTGATTAAAACAGGTCAAAGATGCAATGGCATGAAATGACAGATGGTATTTCTAGTAAATATCTTTTTTTTCTCGATTTTCCAATTGCCTCAACAAAACCCAACCACCCCAGAAGCCCCTAAAAGACTTTCAGAAAAGAAAAATGTCTTTCCTAAATATAAAGCTCCAAATTCTGTGTTGAAAGAATTTTCTTACCCATCTGTCCCCCTCTGCAGACATTCACACTGCCTCTCCCAGCCCCCCAGGAGTCTGACACCCATAAGAGGGGCCAGACAGCAGAAGCAACCACAGAGAAAGGATTTACACTCCAAAGTAAGGCAAGGTCTGACAGATCTGCACTGTTGCTAGAGTTCAGTGGCAGTAAAACATTTTCCCTGTCAATAAAGTGTTACTTTTAAAGAGATCCTTAGGAAAAAAAAAAACCAAAAACAACTTAAAAGCAAAGATTTAAGCCAATTCAAAGCCCATAACTGCAGTAACTCCCTATGCTCTGCAACTCCTATTTCTTTGATATTGCTCTCCAGAAGTCCGCCACATGCATTTCCTCGGGGTTTCAAGGGAATATTATTATAATTTTTTTCTTAAAAGCTACATTTTCAGTGTTTCATCTAGGCCCTGAGACACATTAAAGTGTCTTTTCATTATTGCAGCCTTACTGCAGATATAAATAGAACCGGCCTTTGCTTTGTCAATAATGCTGGCTTTTATTTTTTTCTTTATTGGGATATGTTTATGTAGAAGTATGAGCCACAAACACCACAGCCAAGGGTGCAGGCAGCTCCCTTCTGTGTCAGCAGAGACAGCAGCTCTCATGCCAAGGACTCACTTGACTTGGCCCGTTACTAATTGGCACCTAAATACACGTTGCTTCTGGGTACCAATGCATTCACTTGAAAAGAAGTTGACAGTTCCATCAGTCCACAGTCTTAACACTTTCTTCCATTCTAATTCTCCTAGTTTTGATGTGTGGTTGGCTCCAGCAGTGAAATGAAAAATCAGCCAGTGTGTGGTAGCATCCAGAAGCGTGGCCAGTCAGGGCTGGGTGGGTGATACAGGCATGGGAAGGAGGCACGTTTGCCTCTCAGCTGCAGTTATTTCTTCAATCCATCCAACAGCAAAAAACCCAGCAACCACAAATGTGGCTTCAGCTGAGCTATACCTGGTGCCTTGGTATCTCTTTTGCACATTCAAAATTACCTAGAGATACCTAGCAAATCCCAGCACATCTTGGACAATTCCTTAACACTGGTTAAATTTAGCTCTAAAATATGAAGCCTTCTCCCAGTGACTGAATTCCCTTCCCCCTCTGCAGACATTTGTCTCACACTTCTGCTAAAAGTGACATTGTGTCACCTCCCCCACTACTGAGTAGGGGTGAAGCTGTTGTGTTTGAAGGAAGCAACATTTCTCCTTTGTAGTTAAAGTATGTTATAGGGATGTCCTTTACCTATTTTAGAACGTTTAACTCTCCCTACCACCTCCTCCACAACCTGAAGGTCTTCTTCAAAATGTCTTCTTGTGCACCTTGTTGGGGTATTTCATTCAAAATTACTAAAATGGTCCCTAATTTCTTATGACAGGCACCAGAAAGTGATTTCCCAGCAGTCAAGCTCAAATTATTCTCCTATAGTTGAGGGCTGTTGATCATCCAATCATGAGCCAAATTTACCCAAATAAATTTTATTTTAAAAACCCAGTTGTATATTCTCTGCTTTATACTTTAAAAATTTTTAGATTATACTGATGTTGATTTTTTTACCTCTGCCTTCAAAACTAAGAGTGATAAACAAAGTGTAGCAAAATAAGAAAGAATGTGCAGCATCCTGGCTGCAGCACACACATAAAGGTAAGCAGAGATATCAATAAAAGTCCTAAAGCAGCAGACTTACCACTCTCCTCTGCTGCATGGGCCCTATGACTACATTACAGCTCCTTAACAAGGGAGATTTACAGCCCTTAAGTCAGACAGATGTTGCTGATACAAAACACAAAGGTCCATACTAAAATCAGTGCAGGTATTTAATCTGAATAATACATGCTGCCTTTACACAGATGCACACCTCACTTTGTATAGATGCACACCTCACTGGAATGAACTTGGGCAGTTAAGTGTGAACTGTAGCTTCATTATCATCACTCATAGCTTTTCCTCCACACGTGCAATTAGCTCTTCTGCAGCAGCTAATGAGTCCAGGAGCCTATGAACCATTTAAAAGCAAGCTACTAAACAGGAATGAAAAAACTGCCAAGAGACTGCCTAGGTACTGCTGCTGCTGCCTGGCTTGGGCCTCACTGATATCCACTGGGTTTAGGCAGTTGATTGAACTTCTAATATGGCAAATTGCAATGGGGTGGCACCACCGTGTTTGCTGTTTGGATATAGCTTTGATTTGATGTCTTTCCACTCCCCCCCAAGCCTGATGTTGTCATCCCTGGCACAGCTGCCTCTGGGGGCAGTGAGGGACACTGGTGGGAGCCCTCAGCCCAATCTCAGCCCTGGAGCACATGGAGGCCAGCCTAATGATGATGCTACATAAGAACATGATAAATATTATTAGTAGGGTCCCTCTGCCTGAGATTTCCAAGCTCTTTACTGAGAAGGTAAAAATAGGTCTCATGAAGGCCAGAGGGCACCATTAGTCCCCTTTCCCCAGTGAGGACATAAAAGCAGAGATGTCATTTACTGAAGGTCATAGGGCAGAGTCTAATAGATCAATGTCACAGCTTTTAGCCACAGATAACTTGTGATGCCAGCAATTCACTTACCTATATGGACAGAAAAATCAATCCCATCATTACATGAACCTCTTGCTTTTATTACATTCTCGGCAGAAGAAAGTAGGTCAGGGCACTTTTCTTCTAGCAAGGCCAAACCCCAAGTCTACCAATTCCACCCAAGGTTTATGAATTTGTGGGATGCCACAAAAAAGCAAAGTTCAAGCACGCACATGTAAACTCCTCTGCATGTTTGCAGGAATACACAAATCTTTGAGAGTGTATGCACACATGTAAAAGAAAGAGTGACCTGGTGACTAATAATATTTTGCAGCCAAGCATGTGATGGGAGACATTGTCATGTTGTTTGCTTGCTCAAATGATAACTTAGGCTTTAGAAATGGCATTTTTCTTTCCCAGTTGGAACAAATGAAGCCCAGAAAGCAGAAGGATCTGCAAACTCCTGGGCTGCTGATTTTCTCTAGAATCCTCTATGTCAAGATGTCCTTGCATGGGGCTGAGAAATGGGGAGTCCAGCAGGAGGCTGATGGAGGTGGTGATGGTGGGGACGGACAGTCCACAGCAGTGCTGCCCACCCAAACAGCTGGGGAAGAAACCTGATAAAACCTCTCCAAGCTTCAGCCTAACACAGACAGTGGCCTGATTACAAAAGAGTCTTACAGAAATAATACAATCTTTTAGGAGCTGTGTTTTAAGACTTCCTCCCTGTGTATCATGGTCCGTTTCAAAGTGTGACCTTTGGCAGCAGGTGGGTGATGTGTTGCAGCTGCTTTAACAGGCACCTTTTCTGCAGTGAGCTCTGCTCACACAAACAGACAAGCAGAGTCACTCCAGCTGCAACCAGACATTGCTGACACGTCAGTAGCAATCTAAGCAGCAGAATGTAAATCAAGATTTTAAGACGTCCTTTCCTGGCACAACACTGAACTTCAGACTATACTCATCTCCTTACTTTATTGCTGCCATCCATTCCTCTTTGTTGCAATGCTGATTGGGAAATTAAAATGAATGTCTTTACCAGAGACAAGCTGCCTTTGTAAATCCTCTGTGGCTCAGGGACAGAGCCAGTGCTCAGGCAGTGCTTGCCCCAAGGAAGCAGTGCCAGGGGGGTGACAAGGGCTGAGTGGCACATGCCAGCTGTGCTGTGCTGGACAGCTGTGCTGTGTAAGCCTGTCTGTCTGTCTGTCTGCCTGCCCAGGGAGCAGGAGCAGCACATACTCGAGCTGGCCGGAGGGAGGCTTACGTCAGCCTTCAGGCTAAGGGGCATCTTTCCAGCAGTGACATATTCAGCAGAGTTGTCTTGTCTGGGCAACTGAGCAGCACAACCAGCCCTGCTCTGGATTTGGCCCGTAATAAATTAACAGAGAACAGCATTTCCAGCACATGATCTGAACACTGTCAGGTCTAATGAGTTTTCAGCTCCAGACAGAAAAGGCCAATATGCAGGCAATGATGGAGAAATCCCAGTGGACTGCAAAGAGGGGATGTTTCATATTCACATCATTAGAGTTTCTAAACCTTCATGTATTTTCTAACTATGCAAAAGTAACAGTAGTAGTACTGTGAGACATTTATCAGCACCCATGTATTTTAAATGAATCTCTAATAAGCATGTACTAATGTGACACAGCAGCATTATATAAAGTAGTAGAGACCTGAAAAACCAGGGTCCTTGCTGTCTTGAGCAATGTCATTATCATTATTATAGAGCTGCTCTCCAAAAAGTAGAGCATTCAAACAGCAAGTGATTTTCCCCCAGGCATTTTCTGCTTCGCCTCTGTGGTACAGACACAGTTACGGCATTAACCCACTGCGAGCTGCTGTGCCACGGCTGCAGCCCCTCTGTGTCCATCTTCCCATGGCTGCAGCCCCTCTGTGTCCATCTTCCCATGGCTGCAGCCCCTCTGTGTCCACCTTCCCACAGCTGCAGTCCCTCTCACTACCTGGCCCCTAGAACCCACAGCCCTGCTCTTACAGAGGGTGATTGCTGGGTGGCATGGAAACAGAGGTGAGCTGGAAAGCCTAAACCACAAACACAAGACCTGATAGGCAAATGCCATCTGTTATTGAAGATAACTGAGAGACTTATTCAAATATTTGTTACTAAGTGTTGACTGAAAGCTTTGCTAACTCCTGGCTTGCCTGCTGAAATTAGTAAAATGGTTCAGCCACCTTAAGCCCAGCACCATTCAAATGCTTCCTTTCCAAGGAGTGGATGATGGATGAGCTGTTAATTTTAGTTCCTGTAAGGATACATTTTCCTCTCCAATCTATAGGCCTAAAGACATTAGATCACTTCATGGGAAACCATTTCTTTTGCAATTATGTCACATTTGATTTCCTGTTGCCTTTAAAACTGCCTGTTGGCCATGAGGCAGAAAGGAGGTTCAAGAGATTAAACGAACCCCACAAGCAGACCATCTATCATCTATGCAATGGAGAGGCTCTGATCTCTCTGCACACATACATTCACCTTTTAATATTTGTACATGCTCCCACCTATATCAAACGGGAAGAGAGAGAAAATAAATGGGTGAATAAAATTTTCACACCTTCTGTGTTGAAAAACAGTTAAACTACAGTACTTTTAATGATTAACCACTGCCACATTGCATATCTCAGATCTGTAAAATGCATCTTTGAAGCTACCACTTTTCTGTGATGTTCTATTCTTTAAAGCCCATAAATACAATCACACTTCAATATTTTTGTCAGGAATTTGTTATGATGACTGCGTTGTTTTGCTTGATGTCAAGAACACAGAACTGCTAATCATAGTTTTATCCTAAGGCAAAAACAAAGCATTTGTATGACTG
Source organism: Muscicapa striata striata (assembly GCA_030060385.1). Taxonomy (NCBI): domain Eukaryota; kingdom Metazoa; phylum Chordata; class Aves; order Passeriformes; family Muscicapidae; genus Muscicapa; species Muscicapa striata. Next base: position 1,007,856 of record JAREIS010000221.1, on the reverse strand, counting down.
CTGTGCTAGAAACAAGTCCTTCATCTTCACTAGCAAAATAAATTTTGAAATTAAAAATCAAAGAGTTTAACTACAGATGAAACCCTTAGCTCTGCATGCACAGAGTTCACAATGGTGTTTTTAATAGCCTCTAATGATGATCTCAATATCGTTTGATTGCACAGAATGCATAAAAATCGTACAGCAGCTACGGCTGTATAACCCAAGGCTTCTCCTTACCTAAACTGCTTGCTTGTGGAATTTATTTCCCTCTCATCTTCACACAACCTTATCAACAGAGGAAAGCAATGAGCTCTTTAACTTATAACGGGGTGTAACACACTGGTGCTTCTGAACTCATTACAGTCATAATTCCACACCCTCTCCTGAGGCTCTGGGATAGAGCTGAGCTCCTCCTTGGCTGCCTGACTGGCACTGGCTTCGTCTGCTACAGTCAGAGACACCTGAATGGGGAATCCTCTTTGCCAGCTGGAGGGGCAAGTGGCATTTGGCTCTTCCAAGCCAGGAGGGACCCACTGGTGCCACCACAGCCCCATCTCACACAGCCCACTAGAAGGCTCTACTGAGCAGGAGGGGGGCTCTGAGTTATCTTATGTGCTTTTAACTAAAGGCATTTAGAAATCCTTCTGATGGGTTAAAGGAATGTTTTCATTTCAATAGAATTTGGAGTTCATTTGTTCTTTCACTGTTTTTTCAGATAAATGTTCGTTTTCTGTTTTGGTGCTAAACTGCCTGGTTTTTTTTCTTTGCTTTAAAGCAAATTGTTTTCTATGTTACCTTTAGTTTTACCAGCTAAACAATTTGGTACTTAAGTTTCTTTTAAAGGATATCTCACCAGTCCCCTTCCCACTTACAGCTTTTTCTGGTAGCTGTTTGCATGTCAAAGTATCTCTCCTCTGTAAGGGCAACCAGAAATGCAAAGCCTCTTGCCAGAGCATCTCATGCTTTTTTATCTGTCCCTGCTGAACTATTCTGATTTGATTAAACCAAGAAGAGACCAAAATGGGGAACATCTTAAGGGGCCATCCTTAGCATGACTTCCTGTGTTTTAAAAACTGTGGGTTTATACATATTTTATGTATAGACAAAGTCCAGAAAGGACTCACATCTGAACCTGGTTTGCAAAGAGTCACTTTTTGAGGAAACTGATGAACCAACTGTAAGAGCTGGAACAACCATCATGCCCAAAGGATCTTTGGCCTTTCTACTGAAATTCCTAACCGATCTGGCAATTAATGACATTTATAGGAGGAAAAATCAGGAACTAACTTCAGGGCAGCAAGTCATTCCACCTGAGGCATGGGAGAGCCACTGGGCAGCTGAGTTGTTTGGCTGGGGACATCCTCAAACTTGTGCAGGGAAATACACAAAGAAAAATTTCTACAATAAAATAACATTAATTTGAGATCTTCTTTTCTCCTTAATTTAATTAACAGTGATTAACTACACAAGTTCTCAGTGAAGTGTACTAGCAGGTCAGCTGTGTCTGTCAATGATCAAATATACACTTGGCAAGCTCTTTTGCAGAAGCGTCTTAACAGAGATATCTGCTATAAATTAAAAGAAACCACCATAAATTCAAGGGTAATTTATATTTCTAAATGTCTACAAACATGTTCTGCTTCTGGTGAAGTTTAGACAAGAATCACTAATTGGTTATAAAGATCATGCCTTTTGAATATATGCATATTTGAGGTGAAATGTATTAGAGTGTGGTGTTATACTTAGGCTCAGTGCTAAATTTGGATTAAATGGCATTATATTGATTTGATAAGCTGCTCAGATATGCTGAAACTTTAATTGAATGTATTATAAGATGTTAATTCTAACATATACACCCTTAAAAGTAGCTCAGGGATTTGAAACTTCTTTCTCATACAGGCCTTCACCAACCTTCAAGAAAGAGAAAGATGAATTTTGGAGTCCTTAATCTCAGACCATGTGTTAATAAATACCACAGGAGAGGTTCTTTCTTTTCCTTTTCAATATGGATGAGTGCCCTTTGAAAGCTAAAAGAGAATTGATGTAATCTATTGATTGCCATTTAAACGCCTTTATTAGCTAATTAGTGAAAAATGTAAGATGCTTCTGAGCAGAAACAAGCAACAACCACGAGGATACAGGAAAGTTCCTCTGAATCTTAGATATACTGGGAGGACAAACACCCTTATGCAGAGAATCACCAACAAGTGAGAAGTGTAAATAGTGTCTGCTGTGAAACTGTCACAACATACCAGCTATGGTTGGAATTGTGAGAGCAGTGCTGGAACTGTGAGAGCAGTGCTGGCACTATGAGAGCAGTGTTGGCACTGAGAGAGCAGCAATGGTGTACCCAGCTTAACCCCCATAGCTGGGAGAGTGTCTACCTGGGAGACACTGAGATGTTTAGGGAAACCGCCAAGACTGGAAAATAGGTCATGAGCTGGAGTCTGCCCAGGTCTGAAGTGGCTCAAAGTCATTACCATCTGTTCATCTGAATTGAGAGGCTGGTATCAGTCCAGTTTCAGGTATTCACACTGTAAAAAGAACCTTCAAAAGTGATCCTGACTGGAAATGGGGCTGACAGAAGGAGCCATGGCCTGGAGGTTCTAGAGGAGCTCCTTCTAACACATGCAGACACATGGTGGGGATCTGAAGCTCACTTACATGTCATCCCTTCATGATGCATCAGGAGGCTATTTTTCCTTTCTACTGTCAGTCTGGCACCTTTCACTGGCCAACAGCAGCCATTATAATCAGTATCTGATTAGTATCATTGAGAAACACATTATCCTTACAGCTCTAGAAAGAGATATACCCATACATACATATCCATTCTTAATGGGATCTTGGAGAGATCATCCTGAACCTCCTATGTGAAGCTATAAATCAAGTTACTCCTTTCTCACCGAGTAAATGATCATGAGCTATTCAGCTAACTGCTGTTTAAACTAGCAAAATGCTGGGGGCAAATGGGTGGAAGATACTCCCCTTACACAGGGGATAAGCATCACCCTGTACACAGGGGAACTCATGGCTTTACCCAACTCAGAGCACTGTCACTCCCACTGATGCCTCTGGTAGCAGAGTGAAAAGAGATGCCCAGGGAGAACAAGTCCCCTAAACCACAGAGAGGAGCCATCAGTGCTGCAGGACCTCAGAAAGCAAGAGTGCTCCAAGTTATTTCAAGTTTCGGCCACCTTCACCATCTTATTAAGTAACTAATAAAGACTGTACAATGAAGAATTTATGTGAATACACGCATTTATTCTAAGACAAAGCTCTTGCCTTTTTCAAATCAACTGAAGCAGACTCTAATTACAACACTTTCATGGATGCATCACTATTCAAATCAATTACTCTGCAAAAGTTAATACAACTGAAATTACGTTGTGTGCCTTGAGAATGCCAAAGAGAGAGAAGCACACTTAGGGCTCATTCTTCTTCCCACTTGGCCCATACAGCCTCACTCCACACTGCTGGGGCTCTGCTCTCGTCCATCCCATGCGACTTCTGTCCTGGCCTGATGGAGCTGGCAGCTCTGACAGATCAGCTCATTTGAAATCCTGCTTTTTCCAGCACCAGCAGAGAGACACAGCTCATCTCAAGATTATTAGCAGCACAACAAAGAATTCACACGTTTACCAGACTTTGTATCTTTTCACATGAAACACTCATTCCTTTGATCTCTCCATCAAAAGGGGTTTCCTTGTCATGTCAAACTATTAAGGAAATGAAGGAACATCCCCATACAATCCCTCTTTCTATATGAACTGTAACAAGATAGTCAAAGAAGGCATTTTCCCCCCTAAGACCAGTATAGTGACAATAAACAGCACCAGTATTTCTAACAAGTTGTGCTACCTCTTTTGACAGGTTCACTCAACTTATTTTTGCTGTAGAGATAATACTGCCTTGGGTTGATAATTAAGCAGAATAAAGATTTTTATACACTAATGTCACCCTTACAAGGTCATTGTTCATCTCACAGGACTTTAACACAAACAGAAGCTGTTGTAATGTACCTGCTACCAGAGTTAATTAAGAACCACTGAGTATCTCTTTTAATATAAAGACATTACAGGCAGAATGCAAAAGCTTCATAAAACACCTTAGCATTTCCTTTCACATTTACATCAGATGTCTATGTACATGTGTGTGTGAGTCTGTCATGTATTGAAATTTTAAGTAAATTCAAGGAGCCCTTTCTCCAAAGAGTACTCAGTATTTCATCAGCCGAGAGCAGCAAGGGGTTTTTTGTCTCCCTCCTCCCTTCTGCTTGCACCTGGCCAGTATCCATGACAGTAATTAGTCCTGCAGCACTGACCACTCTTCTATTAAAAAAAAAAAGTTGGTTTGAATGGCATCTGATTGGCAGTGTTGAAAGCGAACCAAGAGCTCCCTGAAAGGCCTGAGCATTCCAGTTCACCATTGGAAAGAAATATGAACTTTTCAGAAAGACATAAAAGTGTCTCTTTTCAGAGACATAAAAGTGGACTGAGATCATACTTAGAGTTCCTAATGCCTCTCACCAAACTCTCTGCAGTTCAGCCTGTGGTTGGCAAGAGGAGAAAGAAAGGATGATCTTAACTGAAAGTGTGCACCTGCCCCTACCCCTAAACATTGCAAACCCTGTGTCTCCTTAACCAAGGTGAAAAACAACCTGAGTTCTGGGGTGCAAAATTTTTACCTGGCTGTTATATACAGCCAGGGCCAGACACCGGTGAGCAATGAAGACACAACAATGGCAGCAATCAATACTCCACCAGGAATGACCAGCAGCCTCCCATCCCCCTTCATTCTGGCAAGTGAGCACCAACGTGGGATGGCATTACCACCTGCCAGCTGGGCATGCACAGCAAGTAGGTCAAGAGCATCAAGAGTTTTCGCTGCTAAATACTGTGCCAATGACTGCTTTATTGCTCGTCAGACCAAAGCTCTGAAACTGGTGTTACAAAACCCTTCCCGTGACAGCAGAGGTCAGGTTTTCCATTTTGAGATGTTCCAGGTTAAGCAAAACCACCCATTTTTGATATAATGCCTTTTGATATTAAAATCTGCGCTCAGGCCTGTCCTGCTTGCACAAAGCAGCTTTTACCAGGATGGCTATTGCAGCTGGGTAAAATCAAACAACTGAAATCCATAAATTAGGCACTTAAAGGAGATTTAACAGACTTACTCTAAAGAATTCTTTAGTTGAGCCTGAATCCAAAGTGCCATAGGCTATTTCAGTTTGTTTAGCCAGGTCCTCTGCACTCTCTATGGGTGAAACCATCCTTTCCACCGTAAGGAAGGCAGCGAGATTAGCAGTGTAGGAAGAGATAATGATGAGAGTGAAGAACCACCAGACTCCTCCGACAATTCGCCCTGAGAGAGATCTATGGAAAAACACACATCATTAAATTGCTTTGAAAACAATCCTTGATTTTTTTTCTTTCTTCACTGAAAAGAAATTCACATGCACAACCCTTTTGTCCAGATCTTCCAGGTATCTGTGAAGAGGTGAACTGTGAGCCAGCTCCTGATAACCTTCCTCAGGAGTGAAAATTCAGTGCACACCTCGTCTTACCTAGTGCAACTCTTTTTGTAGTCTTTCAGGGAAAACAAGAGATAATTCACTTGAGGAGAGGAACAAGCTCTCCTGACTTCCACAAATCCTTTGTTGGAGAAGGCTTTTGCCCGAAGATTTTTGTTGCCTCTGCTTGCTCAGTCTTTCCCTGTGCTCGATATGCTGGGATATGCCAGCATCATGTCCCTTTGCCCAGTCTGGAGGACACAAATGCACCTTTTACTGCATCCACTCCCAAAATATAACATACAGTAAACTGCAAAAAGCAATCTGAGTAAACATGCAAAAGAATGTACCAAAAATGATCCAGTATCCTTCTCTCATCACAACCTAGCAGGAATTAAAAACTGAATCTGCATATTGAAGTGATGAGAGAGGCTGGTTTGGTTTATGTTTTATGCTAATTAAAATTTCCATGTTGCGCTGTTCCAAGTCAAGCATATCCCTGCTTTAAAAGCACCGGAGCAACAGATAAGGAAACAGAAAAAAAATTGTATTTCATTTTTGATGTGGTCTTTGTTTTTTTAAGGGATTCTGTAAGGACTTAAGAAAAAGCTTTTTTGCAAACATGTAATTACAAAATGCCTAATGGTCAGAAGATCTGGACCCTGTCAGCAAGAGCTCTTGATGCTTTACAACAATTTAACATCAGCCTCAAAGAATTTGATCTGGGCTGAAGGATGGCAGTGACACATCACTCAGCTGGGTGGGGAATTTCATTGCCATGTACATTGCTTGTTCTTCAAATACAGCATGTTGACCAAGAAACATTTGAAATGCTGAGACAAAGCTATTTCATGTTTTCCATTAGCTCTACTGATACCAATGGAGGAAGAATCAATCCTAGATACATCTGTGGAACCTGGGTGCTGTAGTCCTCAATTTGTGTGAAGAGAAGAAATAGCAAACTCTTACCTGTTTAATTGTTTCCTTCAAGCCCCTCAGTGCCATCCCCAGACAGTGGGTACAAGTTGTCCTACCAACAGATGGAGATACCCAAAAGTCTCATGATGTGTCCCCACCCCACCCACACAGGGGGGTTTGCTGGTAAAGTGCCCAGTCTTGGCCAGAGCCTGAGATTGCCTGAGCCATTAAAAAAATGCCATTAAATTATTCAGGGGAAAAAAAAAAAAAAAGAAAGAAAGAAAAAAACTTATTCATCCAAACTTATTCATCCAACATTAAAGATTTTAACAAATTAAAAAATCACCAACACAATAAAAACAGAGAGCTCAATCTGGAATATGTGAGAGGAATGTGGAGAAAGGTGAAGCACCACTACTCTGCCCAAGGAGATAAAGCAGCAGCTTCCACTGAGAGGGCAGATGAAGGCAGGTTCCTCACAGGAGGCACACATCCACCAGATCACCCACAAGTGGAGGAGGCCTCCCTGCCTTTCTTGAGGGCCTCCCAAGAGGATGAAAGGCTTCCAAGTTTCAGCATGGCCTGTGCAGCCATTGTGCTCACTAACACTAACTACTGAGTTGCTGCAAAGGGAATTTGCAGCAATATAAATACAGAATAATGCCTTAAGTCAAGGAATCTATCTACCTTACTCCACATTCTTTGCAGGTATCATGTGAGTGGGATTTTGCAGATGGCTGCAGGCCTTTTTGGCCAGCTTCCTTTACAGGTCGGGTCTTGGCTTTAGCTATTTGGTAAAGCTTGATATACCCTCTTACTTGGGCTGACACAATTTTCTCCAACTACAAATCAGCACCTGCTGAACTTGTCACATAAGGTTCCTTTGGAGCCAGTGGAGAAAAAGAGAAGAGCCTGACACCCTCAGAAAAAGATTCTTTAGCTCCTTTTTTCACTACACACTTCCCATCTTCAGAGAAAGCCTGGAGTTGAACTTCTCCTCCCTGCAGTGATGTGGACAATTTCAGAGCCAGATTGAGGAGGAGTTTGGCTAGCAGGTCCAGCAGATGAAACATCTACTTCCCTACAGCAGGACAAGCTGTATCTGCAGTTTCCAGGTTCCCAAGGCCCTCTTGCTTTAAGGTAGGTGAACTTCAAATAGGAAGATGAAAAAAAGACTTATCAGGGAATAAAGCATTGGGAATAAAATGGTATGTGTTCATTTTCCCTACAGTTTCCCATACGTGAGGAAATGCCTTACTTGCATTGCTAGCTGCCCCTTCTGTTGGTAGGACAGATGGGTTGCTAAGATGGAGATCTGCAGAAGACAAGTGTTTTCCAAACCAGTGAAACCTCAAGTTCTCATTGCTGCAACAATAAAAGGTTTGTGCCAGGCTGCATGTTCAGATAGCATCCTACACACTGAGAAAGGTAAAAATACCTCGGCCCAGAGGTCTGGTAACCTGCATGAACCAAGTCAGACAGATACAGACAAAGACCTGAGAGGCAGAAGATGGGAATGGGGGGATCCCTTGATGAAAAAGGCACTTGCCCGAGGGTCTTACGTGCAAGAGAGGGGTCTTGCTAGATGGGGACTATGGTTGTTCTCAGAAGAGTTGAGATCACTTCAAAGAAAACTGGATGTCACTAGAGTTGTTTCTTCCAGAGTCTTCCAATGAGCACAGAAAGAAGGATTAAACAGCAGCTACTACCGAGCAGTCTGGGCTGACATAGCTTGGTGTCCCTTGGTGTCACAGGATGAGGCAAAAGAAAAATCAAATAAACCACAAAGTTGACACTGAAGGAAAGACAGACAGACAGACAGAGAACAAGAAGAACAAGAACACGGACAAGCATGGCCTGGCAGCCTCCTTGACCAAAGAACCCCAGTTTCCCCCATCCATCTGCTCGAACGAAGACTCCTTATACCCACTGCAGGGGCTGGTGTGGAGGGATGCAGGAGAAAAAGGGTTAGTACAGATATACTGAGCTGGTAATCAGAGAGTGCCTGTTTGGTTTATACTGTGAACCACAGAAATGTTTTTCTATTACTCAGATAATAATTATAGAAAACTCAATCACAGCTTTTAATACCAGCACCACTTTTTCTGATGTAAGCCATACCTGTCCACATGTGCAATAATTTAACTAAAAACAATAAATTAATGCTTTCGCTTAATACAGTTTTCCAAATCACCTCAATTTATATGACATTATTTTAAAATTAGAGTGCTAATGAGAGGAGCAACACCGAACAGGAACAGGGTTATAACTCCACTGTCAAAACAAAGTCAGATGGTGTTTTCAAAAGCAAGTAAACAGGAAGAGTGCATACCTTGAGAGGAAATTTAAAAGGAAGCATGGAGTCAAATGAGAGCAAATTAGTAACAAGAGAAAAAAAAAAACAAATAAACATTCAAATTCACATTCAGTTTACAGGAGAATAACACATATATTACATTCAAACAAAACATCATTTATCAAAATAGCTTGGATTTTGTTTCTGCTCAAGGCCATAAAAGATATTTGATTTCCTATATTACAGATACATAATAAGCTTCTCACACTACTCCATTTTTAATTGGGCTGTTTGGATCAATATAAGATGGTTGTTATGCTGACAAATTACCCTGAACACCTGCCCTAGTGTGGAGCCCCTCACATCCTGAGCACACCTCAGCTGGTACCCCCAAGCTCTGGGCTCAGCCAGCCCTTGGCCTTGGAGACACAACAGGCAGATACAGCACCTGAAGCACTGGCTTGAGACGCTCCATCACAGGAATGGCAGTGGGAGTTTCAGGAATGTCAGGTTACCCTCTCATTGCTAGTGTGGAAGTCCCACAAAGTCATTCCCATGGCCTTTAATAGGAGTCTCTTGAGTCTTCTGCTGTGAAAGCAGGGACCTAGAAATACACACTCTAAATGACCAACCTCTTGGGACAGTTCTTAATAACTCCTTTGTCCTTTTCCATCAGCAATTAATTAATCTAGCCTCTTTGTTCTACATGAATAAAGAGCAAAATGAAAATACATGCTCTCATAAAGACTTCAAAGATACTTTTGCTCAGAATAGTGTTACAAATTTGACTGTTTTTTCCTGATTCCATTTGCTGTACACATCTAACATAAAAGCAGGTTTAATAATCTACTTTTGATCCCTCAAAAGTGAATTTTCAATGCTTTAGCTCACTCTGCAGAAAACACAGCAACCTTTGATAGCAGAACAAAACTGCTGAAATAAATGTTGATTACATCAAGGGATGCACTAACCCCCAGCCTTTGGCTGCTCTCTGATTCTGTTTAGACGACTCCTATTAAATAGAGAGAGGAGAGTATAGGGATATATCCTCTGGAATATCCACACAGCATACTCACCGAGGACAGATCTAACTAGTCATTAGATGTCACAGCTGTTCCACACAAAGGCAGCTGAAAGAGCCTTTATCAGCAAGTACAAAAGTGATCTCTCCAGACTGCTTGTCGGCATCTCTCTACGAGTGCTGTACGCTCTCATATAAGAAATTTATTCAGACAAAACTCACAATGGAAGAATGAAACCCCTTTTAGTGGCAATAAAATAGTATGAAACATTCATATAGTCAATGTACTGTGAATGGTGTAACCTTACAAAGATACAGAGTAAGAATGGAATACTTGGAATAGTCCATTCTATGGAAAAGAAATTTGACATTTTAATCAATGTAAATCAACATATCAGTCAAAGGAACAGTGTTTCTGGAATTTAAACCAAGGTATTAAATTTATCTTTTTTTTTTTTTTTTTTTTTTTTTTCCATAACAATGCACGTAACTGCCTGGAATGTTATCATGGAAGATTACAAAATAACTGACCCTCTTCAAATGAAGGCCATATATTAATACTGAGCTAATAGCTTCTCATGGACAGATAAAATAAATAGATATACTTCTGTCTTCCTTCTTTTTTTTGGTAGGTATTTCCAAGGCACTTATTTCAGTTGTATTGAAAAAAACAGTGTGTTCCACTTGTTATATAAGGTCCATGCCAAAGAGTCACATGAAAGCTTCCCAAAAATCCTATGCACTTCTATCTAAGTGTCAATAACCAGACCTAGCGGAAACAGCGCGATGCCTGCAGCTTTCCATGTGATGTCCCAGTGCTTATTTCCCGGTCCTTGATATTGGCACACACACGGTCAACAGCAATTTAAATACTATGACTACTCATCCCCTTTAACAGCAAGCAGTGGGGCAAAGTGTCAAAGAAGGTTTGAGGCACAAGGCAGAATCTGGGAATGCAAACAGGGGCAGGGGCAGGGAGCCAACAGCTGTCAGTGCACAGGGAGGCAGCACACCCACACACCAGGAACTGGGGAAACTAACACAAATTTATAGGGTGATTATTGCACACTGACAGACAAAATCATGATCCTTCCCAAAAATCTTAATCTAAATTTTGTCACTTGCTTCAGTGAGGCAACTCAAGACTCCTAATGCTATATGGACCAGGAAAACCTGGCACCTTTTCAATGATTTAAGTATTAAAAAGGGCAACCTGGAGAACAAGGTGCATTTTGATTGCCACCACTCAGGAAAAAGATCTGTCTCTTCCTCTAAATAGCAACCTTGTTAAGTGGAAAACTGTATTCTGTTTGTCTTTGCAGGGTTTTTAATAAATAAAATAGCTGGAAACTGGTTATTAAATTATTGTCATACAAAACAAAATTATTGCTCCAAGACTAAGAAACTAGATAATTTTACTGCTTATAACAAGCACATCACCAAAGTATTTTACCAGCATAAATGCAGAAACATGATAAATGTAATTAAAAAAAATATGTGGTATGAATTGTTCAGTTAGAGGGAGCTTCACTATCTTCATTTGGTTTTTAAAATACTTCTATAAAAAGAAATGTAATTCCACAATAGTTAATAACAGTGCTCTCTGTTAAATTGGTGCTAATATCAATCATACTTTATTACAGCCTTATCCAGAAAGAACATCTTCATGAATAAGAAAAATCTTTATGGAAACTGGCAATGCTTATTAGGCTATATTGACTAGGAACAGAGGGACAACAGATTAGACTGGACTGAAATAACAGCACACATAGAGGACAGTAACACACTACATCTGGAGACATGAACACGTGCAAAACGCTGGTAAGCAGAAGGATGAAGAAGAAGTTTAAGAAGACCAAAACTGGAGAAATTAGGCTCAAAAGAAAGTAAACAGACTAGTAGGAGCCTTGATGAGAGTGGAGATGCTTTAAAATGCTGTTGCATGTGACTTTTGAAAATAAATCTTATTTTGCAAAGCAGAATGTGTTATATGCACCAAGGAGATGACCGCAAAATGAGATATGCAGCAAAAACACGGTAGCGCTCCAAGCATTGCTGAAAACAGAAGACCCTATGCATTTTACAGCCTCAACATGGTGAATATAAGTTTGGCAGAAATGCATAAATGGCATTATAAGCAATGCTACTTACTTTGGAGGCGAATGTTAGCAAGCATAGTGGCTTGATGAGGATGCTGAATATTGAATGGAAATGTCAAAATAAAAATTTTGGAATTAAAAAGAAATTTGAGAAAGTAACATATATGCACCATGGCATCAGAAAATGACCATAAAATGCAAAAAGGTGATGGAGTGATATGGAACAAACCTTGGAGAAATATCGCATCCTTGCTGCATAAAGGCACCCAGGGAAAACCAAAGGCTGTTAAATATTCCAAACTCATTTGGAGGGTCAGGAGGATTCTGAGGGTCACGTGGTTCTTCAGTGTTGTCTTCCAAGTGCCACTCATAAGGGCTGAATCTGCTGACTAGGAAAAGAACTACGCTGACGCCAATGTAAGCAAAGACTATACACATCCAAATTTCATAAGCCAAAGGATCCAGGAAAGAGAATACGCCCGGCTTAGATTTCTGAGGCTTCTTGATCATGATGGAGATGCCCAGGCTCATAAAGGGTTTGGAAAAGTCTATGACTTCTTCTCGCACCAATGTTATGGTGAGTGGGGCAACAGCTATATCTGCTCTCTGAAAAGGGAAAACAAACTCAAGTTAGTTACAAGTCAGACACAACAGAATCACAATATAGAGTCTCAGGCTAATGAATCAGATGATAAATTACAAGAGAGAGTGGAAATAAATTCTTTGCAGGCTATTTTGCAGTCACTGAAGTTAAGGACTACATGATATTAACAGAAAATTATTAACAAGAAAAATTAAAATCAAATCTGTGCAAGGGGCTCATGACAGCAGCAAATTAAGTTAAAACGGATGAACAAACACTATGCAAACTTGACAGTGAGATGGCAACCAACACAGTGTCATTTTCTTGTAATGGTCTGTAACCACTTATTTGTCTTGAAGATTTTGGACAAATTCTGTGTTTGCTATATTTTAATTCTCTCTTTTCTGTTCTTTCATCAAGTTCTCTTGCCTTACTGATTAGTCCAGGATCTTTAAAAGGAACCCATGAAAAGCAATCACTGAATTTCAGTTGCACTTGGGTGCTACTACTTGTATGTTCCTTTAAAACTCCACTGCAGTAAGGGACAGAAGATAGTAAGTACTGGGGGGATGGAAATCAGATAGACACTTTCTGTGGCCACTGAAGAACAGTTAACACAGGTTTCTGAATCCCTGAGGAGCAAAAGACCTGGATAATCTGAGGAGAATGCAGTGTCATGTATGCCCTCCTGTCTTAGAGACCTTGGCTCTACAGGCCTGTAAGAGACTGCTCTGGAGCTGTGTCACCTGGAAGCACAATTGCATCTATCACATCATTCATCATTCACCTGTGCACTGGTGAAAGAATGCCCTTCCCTTCAATCTATACATCCCTGCTGGATTCCATGGGTAGGCAGGCATGTATAAACACATTACTTAGTTTCTTGATTAAAAATAACATTCCAGGATAGATTTTCAAGATATTAAACTGTACCTGTATTTCTATGCTACAAAGATTCAAGGCATGCTACCTAGATACCCCAGCCTTGATCCAGCCAAGTACTCAAGCGGGTGTCGGTATTTGTATGAGAGTGAAATGGAATGCTAAAAAAAGAGTCCTTTTCATTTGAAGAGTGTTATGAGAGTCTACATACCTACATACAGTATTTTAAACACTCAAACTACTCATGTTATTGATATTTTTAAAGAAGGCCTTCCATTGGTAGTAAAGAATTTCAGAAAGAAAAAATGGTTCTTGGGGAAACCTTAATTTTTAGTGCCTAAACTACTATGCAAATTTTAAATCAGATTTTTTCCCCTCTAGTAACCAGGCATCTTTTTCTGGCGGAGAAGTAAAGCCTGATTAAATGGAAGTTTGAATAAAAGATAATGGGAAATGTTTATAAGATATGATTAAAATCTGTGCTGTAAAGTAATTGAATATGCCTTTATGTAAATCTGATGGTGATGTACGTGACTGTCATTACTGTCTGGTTTGTTCCTCCTCCTAGCTATTGGTTTGGGTTTTACATTTGCTAAGCAGAAATGGCAAAGGCTTCTCATACAACTGATCAGAGCATCGTGGCCTTGGCACCTGCTGGTGCCTGGCAGCACCATGCAGCCATCCTGGAGCACTGCTCAGGGTTTGCAGACCAAGGCCAGTGACAGCCTTGTCAGATGAGGGCTGGCCCTCCCCACAGCTGCCTCTCTCTGCAGGGCACCCATCTGCACACACAACCTCAAGGTTTGCTCCAGCCACTCAAGAATATCTCTCTACAGTTCACAGCAGCATGTGCAGCTACAAGGTATGTGCACAAGTTCACTGCTTGGAATAATCTGATAAAACCATGCCTGTGTATGTAAGGAAGCCACTTGGAAATCATGGCCCTGGGTGCCCCCTTTGAGCCTTGCTCAGCCCCTTTTGACAGTTGTGTACTGGGACACTGCCTTTACCCTTGAGTGGCTGTTCCTCAAGGACAAAAACTCAGCTGATTTGTGGTCACTTACTGCAAAATCTAGCTGAACATGGCTTGAATATAAAAACTGAAAATGTGTTTGGATGCCTAGATGTTTGCTGGCTTTGCAGATGAATGTGCTCATCACCTAAGGAATGGAGAGACTGGAGGGGAGGATATGGGTAGAGTGAGGTTACATATTTGGAAGATGTTGGAACTTGCTCACTGAGGAATTCCCCCAAAATGTGCATTTCTCTTATAGCTGCTGCTTGTTGAGCTCCTGTTAAATACTAGATGTCTGCAGTCAGGGTGAGATTCACACAGAATATCAGTTTCAAATGCAGTCAGGGTCCACAGCCAGCTGGAAGACTAAGCACGTTGACCATGCAACTGTATTTCTTGTTGAATTAACGAGGTACTTACAAATTAATCCTTATTAGAGAAAGCTAAATGGATCAGGACCCCTGTGGAGACTTAGCAATGGCTCCATGTGAAGTGAAGCTTAGGTGAGAGGCAGGTGCCTTCCCACCAGGCACTTCTGCATATGGACTACCAGCCTTGGAACAGCCCATCAAGGAAAGAAAAGGCTGCATCAGCTGTAAGAGCATTTAGTTTCTGGAGTATTTTCATGGACTTGGAGAATTTTAATTCTCCTAAAGTGATATTTTAATTGCTAAAGCAGACATGGTGGAACTCTTCCTAAGTGCTGATGCAGCATGCAATAAGGTCTGTATCTCCTTCATGGGCAACTGAGTTCATGCAGGATGTTCCTATGAGGGGATGAAGCTGATGCTGAAGCACTGAAAAATCACTTATTAAAACCCTGATTGTTACCATGTTCATATCATACAGTACAGATTTCTTTGTAAATAATTTTGAACTGCATTTTAATATTAAATGGGATACAAATACTAATTTTCTGATACATTTAGGTCTTCCTGCTTTCCTACCATCCCCACAAAAGGCATTCACTGTATTGGAAACACCAAAAACCACCCTCATCCCTTAGTGAACGTGGCAGCAAATGGTTTCTGCAGAGGGAATAAGCATGGGCTCACACACAGAGTCTTGGGAAACCAGGGCACTGAGAGTGGACCAGCTACAATCCAGCACCCAAACCTGGCTGCTCATCACTTCCCTGAATATTAGCTGCACTAGGGAGGTTAAAAAACAGTTCTCTCTTTGCTTATCTATTTAGAGATACAGTATTTGAAATGGAGAGCTCATGGAGAGCTCTAAGCACCCTAAAGGATCATTAGTAACTGCAGCCCTGTTGAGAATTTCTCTCCCTGTTATGGCTGCAGATAAGCAGAACCCATACAAATTGAGCTCGATTAAAAAGAACACAACCACAAACATGCCCTTCCTTGTACAGAACTGGAGAGGGGTTTAAGAACCTCAACAACTGAGCTTTGCTAATCACTCATGACTAATGGTGTTTCAAACATCATCTTCACTGCATTTGAGCTGGGCAAGAAATGTCATGCATTCCTCTGAGGCTTGTTCTGTCTTTGCCTACTAGTGTGGGAGGGATGGATTTAGAGAGGACAGGCAGCACAGAGGCGCTGCCCACTCTGCTCAAAGATGACCCCAGGGAGCTGCAAACCTCCAGACTCTTATGGGGAGGGAGAAAAAAATAGTAAATGGAAATATCCTTCTACATGGAGAATGAAAAATGGTAACATGTTCCACCTCTATAATCCAAAAGGAGGGATGGGATTCTTCTGCTTACAGACCTCCTGATAACTCTCCCAAATTCAAATCTGTGCACTAGAGACAGTGAGACATCTGGGCTGTACTCCTGCCTGCACATGCTTTGGGCCACTCCTGCTCAGAGAACTGAACACCTCCTTTGCTCGAGGGTTATTCTTTAAGAAGTGGGTCTGGACTGCAGTCACTCTGTGTGATGGGAAGACAGGCATCACCCCAACTCTGTGCAGACTGAAGCAGAGAGACTTCAGTCTCTCTGACTGACTGACTGCCATTGGCAGCCAAACCTCTGGGCACCCCAAAAGTGCTGAATGCAGGTACACAGGGGCACCAGAAGAGACTGTACTGCAATGGTGACTGTCTCTGAGCATGTTTCAACTCTTCTCAGTGCAGTCTGAGGTTTCCAGGTACCAGAAAATAGTGTCAGACAAAGCAACACATCACCTGTGGTATCAGCTGGTAAGAGCTACCTTTGTAAAGGCAGTCCAATATTCTCAAGGATATTCAGGGTGTGTTGAGAGGCTCAGTCATGGGGGCAATGTGGTTTTAACACATTAGCTCACACTTAAAGCCAACAGGTCATATCTGACTACCAACATGCTATACTGAAGTCTTAATAAACCCAACTGAGCAGTGTAAAAAGGTATTAAGGTGCTAAAATGGCAGCTGGCCCTGTCTGCCACAGTTTGTCAAAGTTTAGTCCATTTGTGAGTTCTGTGGATGCCCACAGCTCATTCTGACACACTCCTGCCATTCACAGATGGAGACATAATGGGTACATCTGGTTTTGGGGCTGTGGACATATGTGTGCTTCCTCTGCCTGTGCTTGGGCCCAGGTCAGCCAAACCCAGGACCATGGCAGCATGGCTCTGTGCCAGGGCTGTGATCCTGTGCCCCACCACAGCTCAGCCTGGCCAGGGACCCCACATCTGTCCATGTGTACAGGATGAAGGTCTGTCCTAGCTGCAGGGCAGCACCATCACACAGCTGCCTCTGGGGACCTGTCCCTGGGCTTCCCCCCTGCAGAAACCTGGAGTGAGGAGCAAAGAACAAGTTTCACCCACTCATGGCACAGTCAGGCTCTGCCACAGACTAAGAGCATGTGGGAGGTTTTAAGGAAAAGTTGGAGTCGAATTAGTCTGCCTCTCTGCTGTGATTCAAAGGCTGTATGTGCCATATTTTGTACATGCTACTGCTGGTACATGCTGCTGGTAGAGCCAGAGAGGCCAGCCCCACACGAGGCTGGTTATTCTGCTAAAGGCAGGGAGATGTGTCAGCAGTCCCACTCTGACAGACTGTGCAGGTTCTGTGCTCCGGGACCGCCTGTCCTTTACATCCCTGCTTCATTCCTTTATGCTATTTTACATATTGAGAGGTCTTTATAGAGGCTTGTTTTAACCTGAGCAGAGTTTTAAAGGCTGTAAGGTCTGGCTGCTCTTTTCATTCCCAAAGCATTTGTAGTTACAATTAAGATCTGTGTTAAAACTCCTGTCAATTAGCCTGAGTGCTGTGAAAGGCATCAGGCCCGGGGAGGGATGGCTTCCCCTGGCTGAACAGGGAAGGAAGAACAGCAGCCTGCATTAAAAGGGGAAGAAGAAATAAAAGCCTACAGAAAGAGGCTGACCCCACAGAAGAGAAAAGACGTCTGTCTAGTGCTCAGCAGCTGGTGGGTACAAAGTCCCGAGCACAGGGGCCGAGGGAGCTGCTGCTGCTCCTCAGCCCCAGCCAAGGACACGTCCTCAGCCTCTGGGTCACTGCAGGACAGCATTGCCTTGCTGGATTGCTGTGCTGGTTAGACTTAAATAGTGATTCAGTCTCCTGGACTGAGAATGATTTAGCTACTTCTCTTCTGAAATGTCCAGGAAAAAGGCTTTACTTACTTTCTATTTTTATTCTGCTGAAAATTTCCACTATTCTTTGGAAATTTCTCTTAGTTTAAAAAAATAACAGTGCTTGAATGGGTATCTGGCAGGGTGAAGAGTTTTATTTTGACGCCATCAGAATGAAAGAGCAAAATTAGGGGGCTTTTTTCACCCTGAACTGACACTTTTTGATTTATGAAAAGCCAAATACATTTTCTTTCATGACAAATTTCATTATTATTATTAGTTAGCATTACAATTATAATTACTACTACTATTACTACTATCACTAACACTTAACAATTGCTAACAAACCACAAAGCTCTGTTATTTCCTCTCGAACAAGACTGCTGGGTTTTCCTCCCTGAAGCAAAGGAGTTTGGGAATATATGCTCAGGCAGAATTCCCTTTCTCTGGGGCTGCAATCCCTCTGCAACCAGGTGCATAGGTATAGCCCCTTTTCCACAAGAAAAGGCCCAAGGGGGACAGCTGAGATTGTCCTTGACTTCAGGGACCCTACAGTACAGCAGACTTTTATGCCCTCCAACCAGACCTGATGTGATATGAGACAGGGCAGGGAGAATTTCCAATGGGCAGCATTTCAGTGCGTAAATGGCAGTGTGTAAGTCTTGGGACTGCTCCAGTTGGCCTAACTAATGCTGACCTCTAGTGAGTCTTACACTGGAGCCAGGGCTGTGCCACCCTCCAGACCTGCAGCACAGTGACACATCAGCCCTGCTGCTTTGGGTACAGCTCAGGGCAGAATGAGGCCCCTCCCCTCCAATGCAGGGGTCTGGAGGCTGCCTTTCCTCCCCTGACTCTGTGCTGCCTGCATTCCATAAGAAGTGAGAGCAATAGTAACAATGAACTGGCCCAACCCAAACATTAAATAAAGTTAATTAGGATTTTAACATTAAAATGACAAGCCATTTGTTTTCTACTACTGTTCTAAGAGCAATTTTAGAAAAGAGTTGAATGCATGGGGCTATGCAAAAAAACGGCTCAGTATTCAAAAAGCAGGCTGAGATGCCCCAGCAGAGCCAGGTGGTGGATAGGAGGCTGCTTGCTCAGGAATATGCTGTATTTGATAAATGACTAGTCACTGGTTATCACTTGAGACAAATGCAATCTAAAGGACTGTGTTTCTGCCACAGCTCAGCTCAGCTGCTGGATAACTGGTACCAAAACCAATCAGGCCCCTTTTATCCTACCAAGTCTATCTTCCATAGATGCTAACAAAAGTACTTAAAATCTAATCTGCCTCTTATCTTCCCAAAATGGAATCCAGAGGAGCCAAATTTAAGTCACTTTGCTGACAAGATTCACAGTGGCATTACGTTAATATAGTTTTAGTCCCCTAATAGAGTTTTAAGCCAGCTAGAGATAAAGGAAAGTCAGCAAGTAAATGAGGCATTTGCTCCAAATAATTAGCACTTCTAGAGTACTTCTCATCTTCAAAGGGCTTAGTGCACGTCCTTGTGAGTGTGGTACACAGCCCACTCTCAAAGGATGGAGAGAAAGGCCAAGGGTATTTCACAATGTTTGCAAACAGAGCTGGGAAAAGGTCTGGAGGGCTGGTGAGGTTTGTACTCAGAGTTCAGGGGCTGTTTTCCCTGCTTACAGAAAGCCAGGTGGATTTCCATGCAGCTTGCAAGCTCAGTTCAGCTGGACAGTTTGGGGAGCTGGCTCAGCAGCACGAGGCTGGAAGCATTAACCTGGGTCTGCACTCAAACCTCATGGGACACATCTGACCTTTGAATAATTGAGCATTGCAGTGGAGAGGCTTCAGTAACAGAGCTCACAGCATGAGAACAGGAACTGTTGGGGGTCAGGGAGAAAAACATTCCTCAATTTTTCATTAACGAGAAAACACAGATGAAAACCGTGCTCAGAATACAAAGGAACTGACCTTTTTTTGCAGGGGAAAATGAGAATGGTGGGGTGGTTTTGGGGTTGTTTTAAGGAACGGTCTGTGGTGCCTGCAGGGCTGGTTTTGCTCGTGTGGAAAGGTCACAGGTATGGCTAGGTCTAAGTTTGATGCTAAGGAGGCAGACTCTGAGTTAGGCTGGTCCCAAGAGGCTGTGGAAAATGCAGCTGCAGCCAACCTGATTATCACACATTGTTTTGGGGTGGAAAGGACCTTTAAAGATCATCTAGTTCAGCCTCCCTGCTGTAAGCAGGGACATCTTCCACTAGGTCAGGGTGTTTAGAGCCCTGTCCAGCCTGACCTTCAATGGTTCCAGGGATGGGGCATCCACTGCCTCTCCAGGCAACATGGGCCAGGTCCTCAGCACCCTCACAATTAAGAATTTCTTCCTAATATCTAATTTGAATCTACTCTTTATCAGTTTAAAGCCATTCCCCCTTGTCTTATCACTACATGACCCTCTAAAACATCCCTCTCCATCTATCTTGTAGTCCCTTTAGGTATTGGAAGGTGCTCTAAGGTTCTTTGAAACCTTCACTTCATCAAGCTGAAGAGTCTCAACTCTCTCAGCCTTTCCTAACAGGACAGGTGTTCCAGCTCTCAGAGCATTTTTGAGGCCCTCTTTGCAGGTAGATCTTGTATGGCACAGCAGCTGCACAGACTGTTCTCACTGCTCAGGACACAAAAGCTGTAGCCCCCATCACACCTTTCCTCCCCTAGTGTAGACAGTCCTTGTGCTCTGACTGTTACCAGCTATTTCAGGTTTTCTTTTGCCATGCTTTTTCCACATGGTATGGTTATTTTTTTGTCACTGGCAAGTACATCAAAAGGACCCAATTGCAGCTGATACTCTTGATATTTCTTGAATCACACACAGAGCAACTGAGGGTATAGGTTTCTGGTGCAATGCAACGTGCTTGGAACTAAACTAAACCTTTGCTTCAGGTTCTCAATGGACTTGTGCTCTCCAAGACAGCAAACATCAGTTTGCCGAATTGAAAAGCTGAGTAATGGGGAGTTCAGAAGATTTGCATAACGTCAAACCTGAAAGCAACAGGGAAACAAAGAAGCAAACCAAGGGTCCAGAACCCTGTTTACTTTCTGTAATCAGTAGATTTCCTTCCCTGCCATAATACAATACAACAAAAACATTGTTATTTCTATAAAACATTTTCAAGTTGAACAGGCTACCAATTACATAATAATGCATCAGGACTGACTGCTCCAGAGCAAGAAAACTTGTGAAAATCTAGCAATTACTTAAAAGAGACTGATTCATTTTAAAAGAATTCTCACTAAACATTTTGCAAGAATGATGATGCATTATCCCAAGGAAATTTTGAGGTGACTTTTAGAAATTACACTCAGCCATAGAACAAAAGGAGGCAATTGAAATATGCGCTTCTGCTCAGATATTTTTAATAAAGGGAAGCTTGTTAAAAATAAACTGCAAAAAAGATTTGGGCGGAATCACAAATCATCTCATTAGCATCTGAGGAAAAAAAAAGATGAAATATCAGCTTGAGAAGTCTTTTCTGCAAAGCCAATTTTCTCCCTCTTCCATCTGGTTTATCTGTATTCCAAAATTTTCATTTCCAAAGAAGAAAGAAGTTTCTAAAATGGCAGTTCCGGACTGTTTTTGTTCTTACTAAACAAAGTGATGTACACCCAATATAGAAATATAAAGAGGAATGCAGTGAATTAGCCCTTTTTTTTTTTTTTTTTTTTCAGTCTGACAGTTGATTTTTGAAGCCAAACCCAGGGTTTAAAGAGGAGGAAAAACATGTGGGTGATTTCACACCTGCATTGCTTTTTACCCTGCAAAGCAACCATGGAGTTAAATGGGTCTGATCAGACACAAACCAAGATCAGTGACCCAGCAAGGCTCAGCATCCCAGATCAGACCTTTAATGACAGGGATACCACCCCCACCCAGCACTTATGAGACTGATACAGAAAAAGGAGATCTGGCAAATGAAGAAGAAGCATATGAAGAGCAAACTGGAAATTCCGCTGTAAATAAGAATTTGAAGTTTGCCCAATGCTACTTCTCAACATTTTGTGGGCTCTGATTTAGAGAGCAGCAATAAAATGTGACATTTCCTGCATTGAAACAATTAGAAAAGTAGACTATAAAAATGGCAATACAAAGAAATATCTAGAATTTTAAAGGTAGTATTCAAACACATAATCTTTATTTTGCAGTTTATTTGCTTTGAGCATAATCTTTTATAAAGAACATTAAAATGAAGGTTAAGAGAAACTTACCCCATAGACCAGCTCACCCACCATGCCATTCCATATCTTAGTCTCAGGGTCCCTAGCTCCATATTTCCCATCTCCAACAATTGACAGTTTGTATTTTATTCCAACATGTTTTGCTATTTCAGAAGCTAAGTCTACACAATATCCTTCATATCTCTCATTCCCTTCTAGTTGTTCATGGTTTTTCTTATACATTACATATGGTGATTCCTTTGAAACAAAAGTAAAGATCAAAAGTCTATGAATGTAAAACACAGCTGTAAACCACACAAAATGAGAGCTGCTATTATCCTTTACATTACTGGCAAGTATTTACAATATTTCCTGCTTTACTACAGAAATTAGAAAGACAGTCTTCTAAAGCATAAAAATCTTTGGCTGATCCTACAGCCACACATACTATTTTTTGATTTTTTTCTAGTAAGGAGCCATTGAAGACAACAGGACTTTTTAAACAAAGTTACACTTCTGTTTGCAGAATTCTGCCTGATTAGACAGTCAAGTAGCATAATTGCAGCAATAATTCAAGTTTTAGTATTTAAAGACTGACATATCCAATGCCTGTACCATCATCACAATTCCCTAAGGCCCCAGTGGCCAAGAATGGGGCTCTGATAGAGATATTTTCAAAGTAGCCTAAGGGAAGCTAGGTTAAAATCCTCAGCAGTATTTTTTGTCACTGAATTCCCTTAGCCTTCTTGGAAAATTCTAGTTGAAATGCTGATTATATCTCACTAAATCCATAGGAATATAAAATACAATGCTTCAGGAAACAGCATAAAATTGACTCATGCTTAGTAGAAATAAAAAGCACAGAAGTCCCAACAAATGCTGTACAGAGCAGGTCTGTAGAGGCGTTGGGACTGACAGGGGCTGCTGCTCGTGACACCCAGGAAAAGCTTTGCTCCTCTGGAATTGCACAGGTAAAGGCTGCTTTTCACCCAGTCTAGAGCAGTTCCAGTTCTCTACAGGCTTCATCGTGCCACCCTTACTCAGTCCACAGGGGTTGAGTTTACAGGAGCTGTACCTGAGTGAGGGGTGCAAGATTTGACTATTGGCAGAAAGGCCAATCTGTGCTCTTTTACACACATGCATAATAACTTCACTTACATGAGGCACTTAATTTGAGTTCAAGTGTCTGGGAAGCATCAAAGCACAATGGTGAGCTCAGTGAGCAGACTTACTGATACACATGTAAGTCAGCAGGGTCAAGCCCTCAGAACATCTCTGGAAGATACTGAACTTTTCAGTCACTTGAATTCACACAGTATTCACCATCTGCCTCCTGGCAAGGTGTCTAGCACACCTCAGGAGTCATGTGCCTTGTTTCCTAAACACAAATACACTAAGAACATAAAACTTACCAAGATGGTAGTGACTACTATAGTTCTGTTCTCCACAGATGAAGTATCATTAGAAGGCAGCTGATCTAATGCTGGCACATATCGTTCATATTCATTCCAATAACCAGCCTATAAAAATGGAGATTGTTACCTCATTACATACCTTTACAAGAACTCTGGTACCTGAATTTATAAGAGCAACTGTCAAAACCTAAGGCTTTGTAACATGTCTCATTCACTGTTTTTGTCATTAATGGACTACATTAGCTTTACATCTATTTCCTTAAAGAAACAATGTTCTCAAGCCCAAGAGCAAATCAGCGCAAACCAAATCTAAGTGAAAATACCTATTAAATTCTCCCTATCAAAATTCACATCAGTATGGTGCCTGTGGAAAAAATTCCCATATATCCACAGCATAAGAACATACTACAGACAAAAAATAAACTGCATAGCATTCTGAGTAAAATTCTCTGATTTTGTGATTTTTATCCAATACAGCCCCTGCAGATGTGAGCTGGCTTTAGAGCAGATCACAGACATTGTCAGCAATGCAGGCACAGCTGCATTATCTCCAGTGTGGGACACAAAACCCTCCGTGAGCACGAGGTGACTTTATCAGCTGGCTGGTGCTGACCTTTGGCTGCATCACTAGGCTATCACAATAACTTTTGTATTTCTGCACAATACAGAAGTAACACTGTTCTCTGCACTGCACACCTCCCTGAGTGGCTGGGCCATGTTTAGAGGCACTTGGTTATTAAACGTGCAGAAATGTTTAAGGAGTCTCAGTGGAGATCAAGCAGGTGAAATCAGGGGATTTAAGAGACTCACCCACACACATTCTTCTCTCAGTAGTTTTTTCACACTACTTAATTTTTTTTAACTTCTGCCTTAAACTTCTTTTATAACACTGATCTACACAACTATCCCACTTAGGATCTAAACTTTATTTACGAGACAAGAGAATTAATATAAAATTCTAATTAAAACAAAACTTATTTTCTGTTCATTTCAGAAGTTGAACTGGTTCCAGCTTCACTGTGGCTCCAAAGCTCAATATGGAGAGGGAAGGAAAAATGGAGAGGAGTTTAGAAGACAGGACTAGGCACATGACCATGACAGTAGGTATTATGCTTGGCAGTGAAAAAGTTCCAGAAGGATTTTAAGGGAAAAAGTTGTGTTTGAAGTTGACATGGAAACCAGTGAAGGCGTTAAGCAGAGTGAATGGGGTTTAGTCCAGGAAGTGAATAGAACAAGGCTCCTGGGATAGGGGATACAGCATGAAGGACCCTGTTATTACCCTGCATCTCCAATATTTTTGAATTTCATTGGTTTGTTGGAATAAGTATTTGTGAAGGTGTGAAATCTGGATCCATGTCTTGAAACTCACCTTCCGTGATCCAGCAGCCTTCATTTCATACACATCAATTGTGTAATTTGTTCTCCGCCCATAAGTGTCAAACTGGATGTTCCCTGTCATTCCTTGAACTTGCACCTTGAGGGAATAAACAGAAAAATATTTTAATAAACTATTCACTTTATTTTTTATCTATGTAAGAGACTTTTACTGCTTCTGACACAGCCAGCTGTACTGCTCAAAACAACCCCAGTCCCCACTCTCTGAGTTCCAGCTGTACATATTTGTTAGAACTCAGCTGGTGACTCACTGCCAGAGTGAGCTGCATTTAAGTGAAATGAGCCTTGCAGGTATGTTAAATGTAAGAAAGACTGATCCTGCCATGCTTGGTCACGCTGGGTTCACTGGTACAGAATGGAGCATCAGCGAGGCACAAGCAACAATTAGTGCAGTTAAACCTCTCACAGTAGGGCACAGAGTGATCTGCAGTACAGACTAGAATGGCATATCATTGCTCATTCTGGGAAGTGCTTTATTTTAGGATCAATCCCAGTGTAGGAGAAAGGAATTAATGTCTTCTCTGAATGAGCACAGACAATTGTCTCTACTGCTTATGGAGTTTTGGTCTCAGTCAGGATGGATGGGTGTACAGACAGAATTATCATTACCTACTCATATGAATCATCTGAAGGGGAAGTATAAAGTGCTTTGTCTCAAAAAAAGAGAGCCTTTCTTATTTCCCTGTATGAAAGGATGAGGTATTTTAATTTATCACTTATCAACAATGACAAGCTGTCATCTCAGGCAGAAAAGGTAAGAATCTCAAACTTTAGTAGGGGCAAATTAGCTTTAATATTTAGCAAAAACTGTAGAAGTTACAGGAAGAGGTGATGCTAGACTAGTCAAAGGCAAACTGTGACTGATTTGCTGTTAACTATTTAGAGATGAGCTGCAAAACTACATAAACCAAAATTTCCATGGACTCCAAATTATCCAGTGAGCCTAAATCACAACACACAGGGAGTTTCTTTTTTATCTGTAAGTAGATTTGGACCTTCTTTAAAATAGTTTATATCACTACAGGGGCTGGAAAAAAATCTGAGGTATTCTTGTCTCTAGAAATCTATAGAGATGAATTGCACTTTGAAAACCAAATTTGACCCCAAGACATCTTATCAACTGTGGACTGAGCAAATGTCCTTGTAGGGCAGTTGACACATAAGTTGGATCCAGATGTGAGCTGCTGTGCCTGCCTTTGCTGTCTGACTACCTCAGCACAGCAGTGACTGGGTGTCTCACAGAGCTTGTTACACTTGCTCCATCCTGCTGCCCACTGAGACATGAGCTTCGTGCACTGGACACCTTTTGGTTTCAAACTTAATTTGTTTCTCCTTGGTGGGAAAACAGTAATTTGCAAAATCTGGCTGCACTAAGGCAGGAAGGCTCGCCAGGACTCAAACACTTTTGGTGGGAGAGTGTGGAGGCAATTGTAGAGTGACTACTCATAGGTGTCCAGATCTGTTCAGGTAAACTGTCTGCCACTGACCTGATCTCCTAGAACCAGCTTCAGAAACAAAGATATGCACAGTTTTCAAGGCTGTTGGGAAGAAGTTTCAACCAATGCCTAATGACTATAGGGAGGCACTGGACTTTCTGCTGGCACAGGATAGATATTTCAAGGGTATCTTGGAAAAAACGTTATTATCTGAGTTGATGCTACAGAGTGGAGAAGAAAAATTATTAAATCATTGCTTTTATTTTTTTCCTGAGTGAAGATTCAAAATCATTGTCTGAATAGGAGAGAAGGTGATGGACAGGATGGGTACTGGAAGGCCATGTGGGATGATCTTGGGTAGCTCTCATTGGAGGTATATGTAAACCTCACTTACATGACTCTGAATCGCTAAAAAAATTCAAGGCAACCAGCTAAAAGTCAAACTTCTGCATATTTTGCCAATCATGCCTTTCCATATCTTTAAAATATATTTTTAAAATAAATTCTTCTAAATAATGGAGTGTCCTATTGCAGTGCTGGTTTTCTGTATTGACATGAATACCTCGTATTTCAGGACAGTACAAATCCTTTAACTATTGTGAAGATTGAATTTATTTCTCTTCAAAAGTGTGTAATGATACACTAACAGAAGTGCAGTTAGGGAATATGTTAGGAGGTGAAAAAATGGCATAAAAAAGAGCTCTGTCTCTTTTTATGTGAGACTACACCATCTCAGTTTCAAGAGTGATATAATCTGATTATAACCATCCACAACTCATCATAATGTTCTTATACAATCCTTCCAATTTGGTAGCTGAGAAAAAGTAGTAATTAAGCTAAGTGTATGAAGATTGACCTAGGATTTGTTTGCACCTAACACAGGCTTATTTCTAATCTCACTCACTCCAGTTCTATGTCTGCATTAATATAATCAATGATAATAGATTTGTTTGGGAGTTATTTTGAGCAGATTAAAAGCAATCTTGTCTTTTGTATCTACAAAAACATTATCCAATTTTTCCTGTTCTCACTTGCTTTAACACAAATAGCAGACTAAAAAAGAGTTAAAAATCAACAAAAATTAGAGACATAAGTGAGGTATGATCCCATAATGACTGTTATGCATAACTACTGCTAGGGATAAAAAATTTGGCCATGCAGAAGGTAATCTGGCTGAGTGCAAAGTTATGCCAGGAATCAGAACTGCTTGGAGGCTAAACTGCCCCTAGGTTCAGCCTGGTGCTGTGATCTATCAGTACTGTTATGACCAACAACAATTTCTCCACTGTTTTAAACTAATCTCAGTTGAACTTTTACTGGCAACTTATCAAAACTGCACACTTGCATTTAAGTTCATAAACACGTCTATCCCTGCAAGAATTACAATACGTGTGCCAAAGACCCAGTGGAGTTCTGCTAGTCAGATTTGTAGCTCTTGTGACTTTATAAACCCCCAATAAGAGTTTGATTGCAAAATGGCTCATGCCCACCCTCCTGGGAAGCTGGGATGTTATGGGGGATCTGTGGGATTATAGGTGCTCTGGTGGGGACAATCAGGCAGCTGCTGCACCAGTGCCAGAGGGATTTTGGCCAAAGTTTTGAGAGCCAGTACCTTATGCCCTGCCCTCCGTCGAATACATTCATCCATCCTTTGAGTTCATCATTAACTGTTTTTACTTTGTTTCCCCTGAGGAGCTGCAGCTGTTTGTGTGAGCAGAGAAGCTCTGTGTACACAGAGGGAACACAAAGCACCACAGAACTGCTGCTGTTGCTCTTTAGCTGTTGTCTTTGCCCTTACCATTTTCAGTGCTCTCTCTATATCAATTCCTTGGCTCCATGGCACTGCAGGGTTAGCCAGGCAGTCCCCAGCACTGCCTCTCCTGGAGACATCCACACGCTGCCTCCGGAGGTACCGGAAAGCCTCGGCTATGACCAGGACTGCATCGTGGGTCAGTGCAGACGTGTACTGCAACCGATACAAACAAAACACGGTCACAAACTGCAATTTTAGAATTGCCTCAGGTGTATCACGTCAAGTCCTCCTTTTTGTTAGAAGAATCATGCTTGCAGAACCCTTTGCTTGCTGTCTTTCAGCTGGTGCTTTGTAACAATGCCACCTATTTCAATTAAAAAAAGAAAAATATTTTCATTCTGTACAGCATACAGCAATAACAATAAAAAAATAACAATACCAGTTCATAGTTGCATAAAATTTCAATTTAATTGGAAACTTGGTCATCTAGATGAGCTTAGTACAAAAGTCTGAAATTCCCTGCTGGACCATACTGATATCACACTTGAGTTTTTGCTTTAGAATTTTTGTTGTTTTTTTTTAACAAGATTGCCAAGAGAACTTTGACTTGAAGTTAACATAAATCATTTATTTTTGGATCACAATCCTGATTAGGTAGCATCTGTGGCAAAGAATAGATAAAATTACTTTTCTTAGAAAACAGCTATACAGGCAAATAATCACGAAATACATTTTAGGCATTACATCACCTTGGTAATTCCACATCTGCCTTCCCTTGCTCCATGATAAATCCACAGAGGGTGGTAAGCTCTGTGTAGCAGCAGCTCTTGAAAAAAACCCCAGACAACTCAACTTACGCGCTCCTGTTGCTGTTATCTTCATTCACTGTTCATTGCATGTTATCTGGTGACATCTCCACCATGCTATAAATCTAGTATCACCTAGCAAATGTCATCAAAGAGGGTTTTTTTTTGACATTTTTTCCACATGTATCTGTTGTCTGAAATTTCTTCCCTCCTAGCATGGCCTGGGCTTTGTATATGACATCCCTGGGTTCCACTGGCATTACTGCAAACCTGTAATTTCAGGGTCTGTGCATAGGAGACCCTTGCAGCATGGACCATGGGAGCAATTGAACATGCTCAGTCTGTAAAAGCAGATTTCAGGTCCCTTGCAAGTGATCCTCAATACCTCATCATTTGTAATAGAACAAAGGAAGAAATGAAGAATGGAAGATGCACCTGCCATTCTTTTGGCTGTCTATGGTCCCATAGAGATCCTGCCTCCTGAGGAATCTCATGCTGGAGTTCAGGCCACAAGACCTGCTGCCCACATGCAAGTTAGAAAGGCAGAAGTCCAAGTTTCAGCTGCTTGTTCAGCTACTCTCTTTGTGGCTAGGATTTATTATATTCAGAAATTAATTCCATTTTGTAGGGCAGGATAGCACAATTGGAGGTTCTGCATTTCTTAAAACTGAGCATTATTTTACTGCAAGTTCTTCAGTTTGATATCAAGCCATAGGAACTCTGCACAGAACAAGGCATGCCTGCACGTGCAGAGAAGAGAATTCAAGAGAATTGTGTCTGATAAAAAGAGTGCAAAGGTAGGGCTGTGAAGAAGGTTATAGAGCAGACATTTCACTGAGCTTTAAGTGACAGCAGCTTATGAACTTACTGGAAATGGGTGGTGCTGCTCTGACTGTACAGCACAGGTACTTACTCTTCTGATCCTGCCCACTTTTACCTCTCCCTGTAATGCTTCACAATAATCACCCTCTCCTCTTTAGAAAGTTAACAAAGGTTGTATGTCACAATCCACAAAATAATACAGAACTGGACAGTAGTTTTAAGGTATTTGTTCCTGTATTTAAAAGAAGTATTGCAATAGCTGCCCAATCTAACAGTACATAAAACTTACACATGGGTAATTTTTTCAGCAGATTGCGTCAATTGTCAGTAACCTTAATGCAGTCCCTTCCAAGTCATGCCAAGAGAGCTATCTAATTTTCTACTTTATTTGAATTCCACTTATAAATGCATGAGCATGCAAAGAGAAAAAAGAGAGAAAGAAGGGAAAGGCTGATAAAATACAGAATAAATTAAACATCAGGACTTTAATCTCTAGGCAATTTTATTTCCTAATAAAAAATACTGTACACCAATTTTTAAATATGCTTTTTGTCTGATTAACAAATACTGTGCACATTTCTATAATGAGCTGTATATTTGTGGAAAGGTAATGTAATCTTTGTGTTTCTACCATATACTTAAGATTCTTTTTTAAGGAGGAAGAATAATTTTTTTCCTCCAGGTAAATTGCTTTCAAGTGGAATAAAATCATCTCATGTTAACTTTGTATATTTCAGAGCTTTTAAGATTAGTATGATACTTATCTTCACTTCTGCATCACGGCTAGAAAGCTTTAGAAAGCAGGCCTAAGTCCTCATCCACAGGCAACAATACACTAATCTGGTTTTTGTGGGCCTCTGTTTGCCTTTCTCTGCTTCCTCTGAAATGCCAGCAAGGCTGTGGGATGGTGTAGGATTAAGATAATTTTCCCCCTTCACAGAAATGACTTGATCCCAGGGATGGAAAAGTATCTCTCCAAACCACCAGTCATTCATGAATGGCACTGCCAGAAAGAGCAGACTCTTGTAAGTGGCTCCTGTTCTGTCTGTAAACCCAACCCAGTGCTACTGCCCACCCTGGTGCCCCCCCATGCATGGAACTGGACTAGATTTTTCCTTCCTAACCAGTATTTTAATGCTTTCCTGAATTTTTTCTTACTCATACTGAGACATTACTCCAGTTTATCAAAGTAATTTTTAATTCAAATCTGTTCCTAATAACAGGTGCATTTACTTCATCTAATCTGTGACAGTTTTGGTGAACCTGGGACTTTCATCCAAAAAAATTTGGAAAGATTTTACTGGTTTCAGTTATACAACTAGACTGTTTAAGTAAAGAACAGTGGTGCAAAGCAGAGGGTTAGACTATGAGGGTAACTGGCAACAGTAACTAGGAGGCAGCAGTGGCTCCTTAGTGAATTCAGAGCTACTTCATTTTCCATGTGAAATTCTCTATTCTCATCAAAATGGACTAGGAATCCAAATTTTCCATCTGAAACCTAACCTAACTAGCCCCCATACCCAGCCCAAGACTAACTCAAGAGGTTCATGTTAGAAGTTTTTACATCCACTGCACAGTGACAGGATTTGCAAGCCGAAGCCTTTGCTTCTGAGGAACTCTCACCACGGTGGGCATTTGTGTGCAACAGCCTCGGCCTCTTTCTCTGGAAGGGCAGTGAATGTTGTGACATATTCTCATCAGGGATCTGTATCATACTCATCAACATATCTGAGATTAAAAACTCCTAATTGTTAAAAGCATATCATGTCCATCACTGACAGATTAAAAGAAATACCTTTAATGGTGAGTTTTTGGCTTCAGGGAATTCCCTTTCATCAAGCCTCATCCAGCGCTGTAGAAACTGTTGAACCATTGGGTTTTCATTATTAACAATCTGGAATCCAGTAATGTTGGCACCTCCATGCATTACTCTCTCCAGAACAATGTCTGTGAAACCCTGGGAGGACACACACAGAAAAAAAGAACCATTGTCATCCAAAGCCACTTTCCTCTGGCTCAGTTTTACCTGCTACAAGTGCAGCACAAAAGACACTGCTTAAGTCCATCTTGTTAGCTGAAAATATTCTACCAACTACAGGAGACAACTACTATCACAATTAGGATTTTGATAGTGGCATAGAATAGAATTTAAAACATCTTGTTCTTTGTGTAGAAAACTTCCCTTTTGGGTTGTGGCAATGTGGTAGGTAATATTTGCCAGTCAGACAGAAAACAGCAGGGAAACTCAAAGTACCATTTCCTCTTTTGTCTTGATCATGGTGAAAACTGATCAAGGACCTCAAATCCCATTTGTACAGCAAAGTGAACACAAAGGTTCAGGGCTGGGAAAGAAAACCACTCAATGCTCTTGCCAGGCAGTTCTCCATCACAGCATTACTCAGCATGTCACGTGCAAGCATAACGGGATGATTCTCTCCCACTCTGTTGTTATTTATACCTGAGGCAGTAAATTGGAGTCTTTTTGATTAGTATGACTTGATTGCAGTCATGTTTATCTGAATGTCAATGCTTACACATACTAAAAGGCAACCCAGAATAAGAACCTCTGTATTTCTATGCACAAGGCTAATCAGTGAAATCATGACTGCTTCTTATAATGCAAAATGATGCATCTTAAAGTCATACAGAACTTACACTAAATAAGAATATTTAAAAATGTGTCTTTTCTGCTTTAATCACACCAAAACATGGATACAGAGGATCTTTGAGTAATTAGGATTGCCAACTAGAAAGTGAGAGTTTTGGAAAAACATTTTTCCACTTTCAGTAGACACAGAACCTAAAAAATGAGTCTTCCTGCAGGATTAATTACAATACAAAACTTTTTATAGGGAACTTAAGTAGATGGTGTTTCAAAAGTATCACAAACATCCCTGAAAGTCAATCCTACTCTCCAGAAGCAGCTCTGATACAGATAAAAATGTACAGCCTCTTCCTGGTAGGTCAGCACATACACAAGCCTACACTCTGAAATACAAAAGGAAAGCTAAACAGCCTTGGTGGTTTACTGGATAGAATTGTTCTAATTTGCAGCTTTTTACCACTTATACAGAAATATGCTACAATTCTTTTTCCTGGAGTGCATAAATTCAAAATATGTTATATAGAAAATTACAGTCACAAGTATCTAATTTCTGAGGACAGAAATTAGTGGAAAATATATAATTAAATTATTACTTTAAAATTAGTAGAGGACATGGCATTTTCTGACAACAGAAACTGAGAAGAGATGACATACCAGTTACAGTATTTACTGAAGTAATTTCTCAAAATCCAAGTACTCATCCATGCATTTCCACTTCCTGATTAAAGTTTCCACAACCTGAACAGAATATTTTACCCTCTAAAATGCAGCTATACTTTCCATGAAGAAAAGTTCTTACCAGGTTAGCTAACATGTAGTGATAGCCTCTAGAATGTTTGCCGAGGATTACAACCTGTGTGGAGAAAAACATTACATATTATTCGTTTGTAAGAAGATGACTCTTGACTGGTGGAAAAGAGACAGAGAATTAACATTTTTATTATCTTACATGTTCAATCCATGGACAGCATGAGTATTCCAGATCTCTGGCATTACAGACAGGATGTAGTCACTTGTGTTTTTCAAACAGATGGGCAGAGTACAACAAAGAATAAGGCACAAGGCTGAGAAGACTCCATTTGCAGAGATGACCTTACCTGGCAAATTCACTCTTGTGGTCACAGTGTCCTCCCTGCAGACCAGGTTAATTTTAATTATCAGTTCAATTATCAGCTCTGAAATGAGGTGATACTGTATCTACCTAAAGTAAACTCCTGTTTACTTGGTTCCTTGTTTGTGGAACATAGGAGAGGTGCAGGACACTGCCCAGGCACTCACTGTGTACTGACCTGTACCAGCACAGCAGGGCTGGGTAGGCTCCAAGTTGTAAAGGGATTTCCCTACAAGAACCCTGGCCAAGCCTTTCCATGTATGAATGTCCAAAGTTAAATTCCCAAAGTTATTAGCAGTGACCTTCATTGCCTTTTGACAGGTTTCAAAAGGCCGGAAAATTTGTCATTTCCAGTGTGTCTAAATGGATACATCTGACCTTATAATGCTGTTCAAAATTGCTCCTAAACGTTATTTTGCACATTCCACTAAGCAACATCTCCTGCCCTCACTGACCTTGGGCATCTCTCTATACAAACAGTCAATAAATGGAATTGCTAAGAGACAACAGGGCAGCAGGTTGAACTCAGCAGCTGAATTCTCTGAGGGTGGTGGGGAACAGCGGAGGCAGCACTGTCTGGCAAGCCTGAACTCTGCCATTCTGTGTGCTCCCCCCACTCCAGGAATGCTGTACTTCTGCATAAGGAAGAAAAACACACTCTTCCTATGTCTATACAGCTGGCAGCAAGGCCACTTGGCAAGACTGTGCCCTTGCCTTCAGATTACAATCTCAGAAACATCCAACCAGTCCCACAGCCATCAAATGGAACAACATCCACCAGTAAGAATTTAATTTATAATTGTGGTGATTGCATGCATGTCAATAGATAAGTCATTCTACCCAGCTGGTTAAAACCAGCAAACATAATGCTAGTAATACACGCAAGTATTATCGGAGTATATATCCTACAAGCAGCTCAAGCAAGCAGATAATGGTTTTTGATGGAGAATCATCTGAAAATCTATACATAACCATACAAATGAACTCCATGATCACAGAAAAACACTCCAAATGCCACACTTCAAAAGACAACATAACCATTTACATCTTTGCTAAAAACAGACAACATTTGAGTCACTGACTTTAGACATACTGCTGAGCCTGCTCAAGTTCTTGATTAAATTATTAAGTTCCCAATTCACTCTTTGGGTAGTATTGTCTTTAATAGATGCCATTTTTTAAAATTCACATTTAATTCTGTAGAAATTTGCATACTTCTAGCAGTCTGAAAATAAATTGCTGTTCAGGTCCTCTTGAGAACTGTATGTACACTCTGTTGGTAGAAAGCATCTGCTTTCCTATACTCACATTTGTTTTCCGTGGAAATGTGCAGGCTTCCTTCAGATCATCTGGTGTGCATGCTATTTGCATACTGAATTCTCTGTGTGTTTTAATTTCACCTCAAACACAGGTTAGAGACAAAAAACTTAATTAAGAACAACAATTGTGGTTTTAACCTTAACAAGGAATAAGAAAGCCTTTACATTTCTATTCAGAAATGTGTTTATTTAAGAGAAAAATATCGCCACAGATGAAGTAAGAGGCTGTAAGAAAAACACACATGGAACTGCTACAGGCATCAGGAGCAACACTGCAAACACGAAATGTAGGACTCATTCGCATAGATCAGAATCAACTTTCGTCTCATCTGTTGTCATGTGTTCAAAATGACTCTGTTTATTAAACCTGAGAGGTCCAACGCACTACAGTTAAGCTTTAATTCATAAAGCATCTTTCAGAAGTGACCTGACAGCATTTCTATTCGTACAATCAACCATGTTGGCTCATAACTATTGAACCGGATCTTAACAATGTGTTTAAAATTCACTACACACTATACAGCTGTCTTAAATCTTAACAAGTACAACTCTCCTCCTCCCTCACTTTCCACCCTGTACCAACTGTCCAGCATATTGAAGGGAGCTGCTGGATTAGCAAGCCCAGCAGAAACAATCACAGACATGTGTTACTCCCAGGGGAGCAAAGTGATGGATAAAGCGTTTTTATGAAGAAGGAAAACAGGAGTATAACAGTATAACAGAGTATAACAAACAAATCTCATCAACTGCTGATATATTGTGAAGCTTATACAGAAAGTGGGATATTGAATAGTGGTGGTGAATAGAAAGCCAGGATTACAGGGCAAGGATTTCACAGAGCAACATGTCTTTCATAAATTTGACTTCCGAGACTTAATATTGCTTTCACCTTGACTGAAAGAAAAGCTTATAAGATTTTACACTGAACAAAGGAGAAGAGAAAAAAAATGGCTGAGAACCATAATGAATAATTCAGATTTCTGATCCCATATAATTCTTGCTTTGTAGATAAAAAAGATCATAATGTCAGGTTTGATAGAGAATCAAATAAAGTTTGTGTTTTTAATTACTCTTTGGATATTTTCAGTTAATTAAGAGAACATCTAGAGGGAACATAACCAAAATGTATCTGCTTTCAAAATAAAAGAAAATTAGTAATCAGCACAAGAATTACTTGAAGTACAGACCTACATGCCAGACTGAGAAATTAAGTCAGCATTGGCAGTTTTACTTTTCCTTCTGCCTAGGGGAGTTATTTTTTGAATGCAAGCATAAAGATAATTTGGTTTCCACTGCATCAGTCATCATTATAATAAATAGCAAATACAAATTTTTGCCTTAGCTTTTTGATTTTTCTTAAAGTTTTGGAAGATAGCACTAAAGATATTAACTGGCTAATATTAAGTTGGTATGAATCACTGTGGTATTTCTAGAGCAATAATGACAGTTCTCTCACAAAGACACCCATGTCTTTCCTACACTGCTGAGCTCAGAATTGTACATGGAACTTCAGATGCAGCCTCATCACTGCAAAGTAAAAAGGCAGGGTCACCTCTAGTGACCTGCTGACCATGCTAATCCAATGCAGCCCAGTGTGCTGTTGGCCTTTGCTGTCATAGTACAGTGCTGGTTTGTGGTCAGCTTGACTGCCAGGAACCCAAAATCCTTCCCTGCAGAGCTGCTTTCCAGCCAGGAAGCCTCTGCCTGGTCTGTACAGGTCCATGGGGTTGCTCTTCAGGTGCAGGGCTTTGCATTTCCCTCTGTTGAACTTCAGGATGTTCCACTCTGCTCACTTCATCAGCCTGCCAAAATACTGTAGCACAACTACTTGGTGTATCACTCCCCCTAATGTGGTATCATCTGCAAACTTGCTGAGGCTGCACTCCATCCTACAACCTTCAGATCACTCAGAGAGAGGTTAAACAGGATTAGCCCCAGTACCCTCAGGGAGCCCCAAATAGTAACTAACCTCCAGCTGGCCTCTGTGTTGCTGATCACAACCCTCCAAGCCCAGGAGTTCAGTCATTTTTAAATCCACCTTCTAGCCTCTGTGGGTTTTAATTTTAAAAAGCCATTGAAAAATACAAGCTGAGAGGAAATGCTTGCACTTTTACTGAGACATGGAGCTATCATGACTTTGGCAGCAGTGAAAGGAAAACTACCACGGTCAATTAATAACTCTTAGGAGCACATCTTCCCTACACTGGAATCCACTGCCCTCTGGTCAGTTTAGTATGAGCAGGATGTCAGACTAAAGGATTTATCATTCTTTATTTACAAATGAGAAAATAAAGAAAAAAAGCAGATCACAAAATACAGACTACCTCATCTGCAGCCCAAAATCACAATATTTTATGAGTCTATTAGATCTTTCCATCACATAAAATACTGATGCTGACATGCACTATTGCCACAAAGAAGGTCTGAAAATTTTTATTGTGCTTTTTATACCTGACAAATGGCAGAAATATGCCACTTTAATGGAATGACAGGCAGAGATCTGGCCTGCTGTAATGTGTCTTTCCATTTTGACCATGTCTGGGAACAATGAGGCAGTGGTAACTCTAGAGCTTTCCTAGGTTTTAGTGAGAGAGCAGAAAGAAAAATGAGATTTCCCGTAAGATCAGAGTTTAAAAGTATTTTGTTGTTTTTGTTGGGGTTATTTGCAAAATAACTTGGGTTCCATTGTTGCAAAAAGCCCGCACTTAAAAAAGAATCAACTGTTTTTCACATATACCTGCACATTTCTGAGGACAGGAGAACTTAGCTACCTCTAGTTAGACAGTAATGGGTCTTTACACCTTGCTATAGAAAGACAATTATGACATCTTTGCCTTCAAAGCAGTGAGCAAATGTCAGAAGTGATGGCACAATTCTTTCTTTCCCACAGCAAACAAGCAAAACTGATAAATGGACTCAGGGATAAAAAAATTTAACAGCATCATCAGGATAAGCTATCAGTGTTGACTGCACCTCATGGGAACAGAGGGATATCAAGCATAGCAACTGTCTGGCAAGCCTAAATTGTGGAGCACACTGCCTTCTCACCTGGTAGCAGGTCAGGTGTTTTCTAGCTCCCACTCCTATTGAAAGCATTTCTGTTCTGAGGATGGAGTTACTTGAAGTTTATCTAATATCTGAGCAGTTCCCACCTATATTGGATTGAATGAGTGAAAAGTTGTGCCAGGTGATGCAGCACCCTATTTGAACCAGTGGTACTGGCTAATTTGTCTTCAGGACAACATGAAGAAAGGAGAGGAACAGAATATCAGGGTGACCATCCAATTAGTTTAGTAGAAACTGAAGGCAAGCCCAAAAAGTTGTCAGTACATTAGCAACATGTTTAACCTCTCGAGTGCCATCTGCAAGTACTACATCTCAGCTCTGATCCTACCCCTCAGGAAAAAGGGGAACTTATGATGCACTTTAGAGCCCTCTCCCTGGCTGTCTGCCCTCTCCTGCTGACCCCCCCTGCAGTGGGGAGCTGCCCATGGGGTCTGCAGCCATGGCACTGCAGTGCTGTGCTTTGCACCACAAACAGCAATGCAGTCCCCTCCTGGACTGTTACTGTGCCAGCAATGGACAGGAGCACACAATCATTCCTCACTGTTTGCTCTGCACAGCTCAGCCCTTGTCACAGAAATTTTCCAGACAGGAGAAGGAAAAACAGGAGGAGAACAGAAAACAAAACTCCTGTGGCAACAGGACTTTCCTCATCTAACCAGATATCACAATAAAAATAAGATCCCTTGTAACCTCAGTAGCTCAATTTTACTGTAAGCTTGCAGAGCCCACTCACTGGGTTTCCAATTTACACACAAGCCACTGAAGGAAGACCAAATTCCCTTTGAAGATTTGAGACAGGGTTCAATCTTCTCTCAGTATACTTATAAAAAAGGGCTTTTTTGGTGTCATAATTTTGTCTCTTTCTATCACACCAACACCATCAGTGCCAATATATGAGGTTCCACAGGAACCATGAACTCATGGTGGAAAAAGACACATCTCAGCTACTGGTGGCCTGTCACTGCCAAACAAGTGATGCCTGTCCTGCCTTTAATTCTACAAAGACAAAACCATTTCCACATTCTGCAGGAGCTGCTTCCCTCATACAAAGGGTCAAAACCTCACCACTGTAACTGTAGTGCAAACCCAGGGAAGTGATTTATCTCTTCACTTGGTATTAACGGGGCAGGAATCTGGCCACCAGGGATAGTGATGCTGTAAAATATGCAGTAAACAATTATTTCATTTATATGAAGAATGAGTACTATATTAAATTTGAATTAAATTAAGAATGTGTTAAATATTAAGATGAAGATTCCACACACGTATTATTTGTTGCAGATAAAAATAACAGAATATATATTTGAGATTAATTCATCTATCATTTCAGTCTTCATGCCCTTTAGAGAATGTCACAAATCCACACACAATCCCAATTAATGTATTTTGTGCAGTATATGGACATTAGAATTTTACTTACATGCTACTGCCACCTTATACCTTTGTGACTACACTTTATAATCAAATCCTCATTTTTCTCTACAGCACAATATCAAGATCATTTGTTTGGGCATATAAAACATTATTCAAACAGTTTTTGGCTGTTCTGCAATAAATCTCTCACGGGAGATTCTCTCCTAGAGAACTGGAATCTCCTAGAAAAGAAGACAAAAATGTGCTTGGCTGGTGCAGGGAATTGATGCCTCTGAAGCACTTCATTAGGTTTTCCCCCTCTGCTCCCCTTCCTGTGTCCTTCTGTCCCTTCCCTTTCTCCTTCATGATAGTCACATCAAGAGTGAAATTCTGCTTTTAGGCCATCTCCAGATAGATGATGATTGTACATGTTAGTCCTTAGAGGGTAATTAAATGCAACATCTGAAAGCTGTGTTGTGCTTCATTCTCCCTCCATATGGCTAAAACTTCTTTTCCCATAACTAATCTGACATTTACTGATTGAAGATTGTGTATTGGAATACACATTTAATTTGTGCATAAAAAGTTACATTAGAAATTATTTCAGAAATAAAATACAAACTGCAAGACT
The DNA here is from genome assembly GCA_030060385.1 of Muscicapa striata striata. NCBI lineage: Eukaryota > Metazoa > Chordata > Aves > Passeriformes > Muscicapidae > Muscicapa > Muscicapa striata. The sequence goes on along the minus strand of JAREIS010000221.1, from coordinate 968,123 downwards.
GGTTCTGAGGGCATGATCCTTTCTCCTAATTTCTTTCTCTGCGCTGACAAAATTTTCTGTGCCCTGGAAAAAATATTTAAACTCATTTTTCTTGATATGACTTAGTAATATTGTCAGATTAACTAATCTGTTGGCACAATTATTGTTAAAGGACATATTTGCAAAACATCAGATCAGAGCACACAGAGATGAAGAGTTTTATGATCTCTGGTAACTGCCAATTCATAATCACAATTATTTACTCTTTAAGCAGAATAAAATTCATTAAATAAAATTTCTATCAAAATTGTTCTTTGTTCAGACAGACAAAAGTAGTGTTATATCTCTCAGGACTGCATCTCTCTTCACAAGTCACATCCTTCAATACAAATACCTTCATGTCAAAAATAATGAAAACTTAAACTACCTTTCATCACTTGAAGCTAGATCACTAAAAACAAGATCAGATACAAGGGGATCAACCACAACAAAAATTCTTTGTACCTTATGAAAAGGATACTCAAAATTGCTGAGACCTTTCCCCCTTATTTTGCCAAGAAAAGATACTTGTTCAAGAAAAGATACTTGTTCCCAGACAGCTTCCTTGAAGAAATATATCATAGAAATTTTTAATCAGTGAATTCTTTAGATTCTTAAGTAAGGGTAATGAACTAAAAATCCAGTTATGTTCTGGAGGAGGTTTTGCAGCTGTATTTATGGGAAGCAAATTACTTTTACATATGTTACTCTGCAGCAGTGGTTTTCACACATAGGTAATTTTAAGGAGATAATATTTGTCTGTGCAGTTCTAGTATATTTTTTGAGAAATATCCTCCCCTGAGAAATTATAATGGAAGATGTTTTAACACTCAAGGAAGTTTCAGAACTTTTCCCAGGCTCTGTAAAATCCTAAGTTCTCCTGACATTTAAATTTTGCCTAATATTTCCCACAGAGGCTTTACATCTCATAGAAATCACAAAAAAGTTGCTTTTGAAGCAACATTTGTAGTTACATTTCCTTAATCTACAGTGCAACCAGCTCCAATCCTGTGTAACATGGTCCCACCACAATACCTTCCTCATCTCCAGCTTCCCATACTCTCTTTCCTTTTACTGCCTCCTTCCTCCTCAGCAGCTTTTGAGGACTTACAATTCCCTATCAGGTAGATCAAAACCACCACTATCAAAGCTGACTTTACCTTATTATGCTTGCCTAAATTTCACAACACTTGAAGTCCCTTCCACAAAGATTGCTAATAAATACTAATACTACATTTATTCTTAGTTGTCCAAAGCTTCTGCAGAAGCCAGAAGTGCTTCAGCACTGTCACACACTTTGATGGTGTACCCACATCACTAACAGGCAGCTCTTTAGTGCCCTTTGGATCATGTGCTCAAACCCTGTGACACAGGAGATATCCAACTGTCCCTTTTGGCTTTCAATTCCATGAAACTGTACATCCAACACCCTTAAGAACACACCCTTGCTCACAGACACACATAAGCAATGCTCATTCCTTCTTTTCATATCCCATAAACAAAACTTCTTCAGTCTTAGCTGCTCAAAACTTAAAAAGATCTATATCCACTGAGGGAAGAAAGGGAGAAATTAGGTAAACAGAGTCACACAGTTTTCATTTTAAAAACAAACATATTTCACATTTTCTCCATACTTCTCATCTGCATGTCAGAGTAAAATCCCAGTGTTATTCCTTGGAATTGGACAAGAGTCCTTGGAAAAAGAATTCTGCTTATATAAACTATTACTGCATGTCAGGATCACTTCAAACTATTATTTGGATATAACCCAGAAGTGTCGCAGTAATTCAGTCCCAGTGCTCACACGAGAATTTTTTGGAAGGGGTTTTGTACTGCAGAGCACTGCCTTCAAGCAGACCAAAAATACTGAATAGTAGCCATCCTTTTTTTTTTCCTTTTTAAGCATTTCATTTCCTTTTCAAATGCCCTACAAAATTAAGAAAAAAAAGTAAGTGCAATCTCCTCTAGGAAAGACAAGGTTACTTTTTCTTATTTTTTTATTATAAATAGCATTTTACTGTGACTGGAATTGCACTCAAATTGCTTTTTTCAATGCTTTCAAAGAGTCTGAAAGGTTTATTCTGCTTCACTATAAGCAGCACTCTGCAATATTCCCATATAACTTGGTGCAAAAACCATGAACTGAAAAAGATTATGAAGAGTTAATTTATTTTCACTAGATTCAGTTTATGCAGCAGGGGTGACTGTTTTATTCATATTAAGCAATAGAGATACAGCAATATTTTTCTTTTCTGATTTTTTACGTGAATTTTTCCAGGATAGAAGATACTTAGGGTATTCTCTTAGGGTCTATGTATCTTGTTGATAATTTTATTTATTACACATTTTGGAAGAAAGAGCCTCCAGTAATACATGCACTATTATACCTCCACATGCATGCCCATGGTGTGACACGAACAAATTTAATTTAGTAACATGGGGTTTTTTAAAGCCAGGGAACATTAGTTTTCACACACTGCTTTACAGCTCACTGGTTGGAAACTGTGGGGTAAGTTATTATTTGAGTTGAGTTGACTGATAGGGCCTGATTTTCTACAAATTTTGTCCAGGCTGCCCCTGATGTCTTAAATCTGCTCCCCAGAGGCAGGTGGAATTGAACAGGTAAGAGGGTGGGATAAGAGATAGGAATCCCATATGAATGGATAATTAAAGCAGTGAGAGACTGGACAGGGATGGTACTGTGCCATAGAAAGGTCTGACCCAAACCCATCTGGGGCCAGGAGCAAACACAGCTCTGGATCACAGCCTTGGATCACACCCTTGGATCACAGCTCTGGATCACAGCCTTGGATCACAGCTCTGGATCACAGCCTTGGATCACAGCCTTGGATCACACCCTTGGATCACAGCTCTGGATCACAGCCTTGGATCACAGCTCTGGATCACAGCTCTGGATCACAGCTCTGGTACACAGCTCTGGATCACAGCCTTGGATCACAGCTCTGGATCACAGCTCTGGATCACAGCTCTGGTACACAGCCCTGGATCACAGCCTTGGATCACAGCCTTGGATCACAGCTCTGGATCACAGCTCTGGAACACAGCCTTGGATCACAGCTCTGGAACACAGTTCTGAATCACAGCTCTGGAACACAGCTCTGGATCACAGCTCTGGATCACAGCCTTGGATCACAGCTCTGGATCACAGCCTTGGATCACAGCCTTGGATCACAGCTCTGGATCACAGCCCTGGATCACAGCCTTGGATCACAGCCCTGGATCACATCTGGATCACAGCCTTGGATCACAGCTCTGGAACACAGCTCTGGATCACAGCTCTAGAACACAGCTCTGGAACACAGCTCTGGATCACAGCCTTGGATCACAGCCCTGGATCACAGCCCTGGATCACAGCCTTGGATCACAGCACTGGAACACAGCTCTGGAACACAGCTCTGGATCACAGCTCCGGACCTCACCTCTGGGGATGTCTTCCCACAAGACTGTAGCTACGAACTGTCAGGGTGTTCCAGACTGCAACACCAGCAGCTGGGCTCAAAAAGCCCAGTGAGGTTGCCCCCATTCTGAAAATCTTGCTGTCTGAGTAAGATGTGCCCTATGAGATGCACTTGGAAACACCTTGGTCCATGAGGCACCTTGAAAAGCCCCAGTGGTTCTCCTCCTCCCCTAGATACGTGATTCATGTCATGCTCACAGCTTAGTGAGCTGTGAAAAAAAAACATACACTCTAGTGCAGCTTTTCTTTTACTGAGTTGGGACTTCTTCCCTTGTAAATGAACTGATGAGGCACCAGAACTCCCGTGCTGTCTCTGGTGATATACAACGCCTGTTTGCACAGTGGCACTGTGCTGTTGCTATTCATTTTGATAGTGTGTTTCCTTCCTCTCCCTGCAGTTAGTTCATCTGAATTGTCGCCAAGATAGTTGGTTGCCTTGGAAACTAATTAAGGAAAGGCTTTGGTTAGAAGCAGAGTTTCAAGCATTAAACTATTTGAAAGACAGATGCAGAAATTAAGGTAATGTCTGCTAAGATGAAAGGGGTTATCTTTTATCTATAAGAAGAAAGAACCACATTTAAATGCCAGGACTGAAGCAAAGCAACTTATACACAAACTGAGTTTTAAAACCTGGAAGAGATGAGTGAGTGAGTGAGTGGTTTCAAAATCAGTCAGGAGCTCAGAAGAATCTTAGAAGATTCTCCAAGCTATTAGAGATGGAGAGCTGGACAAACAGGGAAAGACAAAAACTCAGAGGATCACATGACGAACAAATTACAGACAGCTCTCTGTCCCTCAAATACTCCGTGTCTTTAAAACATTTTTTGTGAATGTTGTTTTTGAAAAATACCTGTAGAGCTAATGAAAGACCAGATCCTCTCCTCCAGTCCAGATATGGCGTAAGAAGCACCCATGGATAGATCTGCACCAAAAACTCATCAAATGCAACAGGGAAAGGTGAGGGTCAATAGCCCTCAGGACCTCTGCACCTGAGACTTGCCTACAAGGGTAACAATTTGAGCAGCTCAGACAGTGTGGATACAGGCTAAACAGTGCGTGGGATCCTCAGAGGGCTCAAGGCAAACATGTACACCATTTCTGTGCGCTGAAAAGCTGTACAGAAAGGTGAACTATGCTGCAAATTGAGCTTTTATGGCTACCTATTAACTGAAGTTCAAAGCAAATACAACCTCTGTATGAACACAATGATATCAATTTAAATATCGTCTCCAGGATAATGGCTGACTCTCTATTTGCAACAGCATAACTAAACAAAGATTTTGGTTCTCTGTACATTTAAGGGCAATGCAGAGGTTGCCATATGACTGTAACAGCATAACTGCATACTACAAATATTGTGGTAAAAATATGCAAAGTATTAAAAGCAGATGCCTGTGTGTGCATTGGTGTGTGCATTTATATCCCATAAATTATCATAAAACATAAAATGACTAACTGCTACAATCACAGAAAAATAAAAACTCAGTGGTGACTTCAGGTTCATATGCCCCTGGCACAAGAAACAAGAGTTGCTTGGCAGCAATCTTCTACATACAGCAGCTTCCACATTTACAGTGAGATGTTTCTGGTATTAATTATTATTACTACTGATCAGATACATTGAAAACTGTGCTTTAATGTCTTTTGAACACTTTAAGCTTTGGGTACCATTACGTCAATCGTTCAGCAGCATGACTAATAATGCTCTGATAAATTCCTGTCATTTAGAACTTGGCTTGTTTTATGAAATCTGGATGATGGCTTTGGAGAGACCTTCCTTTTTACAAGCTAGAAATTCTTTCCTCAGGTACGTGTGAAATGTGGTGTATGTGGGGCAATTAACCCAAGATGTTACTCTCTGCTTCAGCGATTCATCTCCTGCCCTTTCTGAGTTTCCCAGCTGACAGAAGCAGACCCTTTAAGGCAGATCCAGCTGTCACTTTTGACTTACGCCCATTCTTACTCCTGTACTGGCTATGTCCTGAGGGTGCCTGACCTAAGCAATTCCCCTTTCCTTCCCATATGCCCATACAGACTTGTGAGCTGCTGCCACTCCCTGGGTGTGAAGGGAAAGAAGTGACCTTTCATTCTGCTTTACATCCTGGTTTCAAAAATCCTCATGGGTATCTAATGGAGAAATGTCCTAAATTTTAAGTTTCTAGTTCATTGGAAATGTAAAAATGAACTGTACCAGTTTCAGAGTGATGTTACACAACAGTCTACAAAGCAGATACTCTCCTGGAGCCTCAGCTGAACCCCACAGCTCCAAACAGAGGATAAAATCAGCCTGTGACACGGCTGTGGCCCCGAGCCCCGGAGAAGGCGATGGGCACACTGCTCTGAGCAGTGCTGTGCCTCCAGAGGACATGGCACTGCTGGGCTTCAAAAGCAAAGCCAAAGCTGAAGCTACTCATAGCTCTGATTCAAGTGTCCTTCTGAATTCGTAGGCAACTGTATTTTAAATTGCTATGGAGAACACAGGCAAACCTCCACCAGACCATCTGTTTATAATGGAACAGATAAACCAAGAAGTTTACATGACAACAGTTTTGAATGCTTTCAGTTACATTTTTCCCCATTGTTATTTTTAATGACTGTTCGTCAACCCAATACTGCAGTTTTGTGTTTATTCTTATGACACCCTAAATGTGAAAGCTGTTGTGCAGTGAGCTCACTCCTCTGAGATCTGAGCAGCTCTGCAGAGAGATGCAGGTGAGGCTGTACTGAAAATCTGCACACCTCCATCCTAATCTCAAAATTTCAGACTCAAAGGTTGTCATAGTGTGTGCAAAGGACAGAGTTCAGTCAATCAGATTACCCTTCTTAATCCTAGAGATGCTTCACTTTAAGCTGTCTTTGGCAGTCTGGCTGCCATTGTATAACTTTGGGTTCTGCATTCTCTACTGTAATATTGCTTTTGCTTTGTGAGATGCCTTAACTTAATACAGACACTGCCTTGGAGCCTAACCTTCATGACTAAGTTTGGAGATAGCATCCTTTTGATAAAAGCATGCAGTCTCTGGAATAAACAGGTCTTTTGTAAAGTTCCACCATTTTGATCCTGAATGGAGTTTCTTCCTCCTCATTTGCCCTCAGGAGATTTTCTTCTAAGTGGACATAAAGCCAGTCTAGTCTGAAATACAGCTTATTATCCTGGGAATAAAAAAACCCATATTTCTTAACTTAAAAACATATCTCTAAATACATGGTCAAAGAGGCTAAGGCTGACTGTTAACTCTCAGAAGAAAATGTTCTTCTGTTTGTAAGAACAAAATTTTATATCTATCTGTGAAGAAATACAGAATATTTTAGCATCAAGGGACAAGAAGTGTTGGAAGCTTATGAATTTTGCATGATATAAGTGTTGCTGTGTGTATGCCTGAGAGGCCAGTAGATGATTGAATTGGGTATAGTTTTGTTGTGCAAGGGGGATATAGATCCACATGCTCAGTGGTTATAGAACTACAGGCCAAGTGAACAGAACAATCACCGATTTCTCTGCTTCCCTCTGTTCTACAGCTGAAGAGGTTTGGGCAGGGTATCCACCTCCAGGACAAAATATAAGGCCCATCACAAAATCTTCTGCATGGGGAATGAAAACAGATCAGCCTGCAGTATGAAATTTGGCACAAAACAGGTTACTCAGGCAGGGCAGGAGCTGAGGTGCCTTCTTTCCCTGACCTCATATTTACAGCTGGGAAGATCAGGTACCAGAGAGCCCTGAGAGCAGAAATAATTCATATGACAGGTTACAGGTCTTGGAAATGTAGGGACATACACATGTGCCATATGCTAAAGGCATATGGAATACTCAAGGTCACTGACTCACATGTCTGTACATTGCTGGAGGAAGGTACAGAATATTCCAGAATGACCTGAAGTCTCAGAAGAAAATCCCCAGAAGTGTAATTTCTTTGGATGAGCCTGCATTTTTGGAAAAGATGTATACCCTGGTCTGAACTGGTTGAAAAAAGGATCAAGGAAGAAAAGTGCATACACTGACCAGCCTGATACAGGAAAAGAGGTCACTCTTACTGAATGCAAGCTCTAACACAAAGCCATGATACATGGTTCCTGGAGCAGAGCACTGACAAGCTTGCTGAATGGGCTGGCCAAGAGCCCAAAAGTCTGATAGCAAACTCAGTGCGTGTGTAGACTGTTTAGTGGTTTACAGTCTGTTTATTTCTGCTATGACTTTTCTTCTTGAATAAGTTCTATTTAAGCCTCTGAAATCCAGGGTCACTGGCAAATGCTGCTGCTGACTCAGAGAAAGAAATAGCAGGTGCCACACAGTAACCACATAAACCCCCTCTCTGGAGGGAGGCATCACTCTCAGAAGCTGATGGGAGGGTTGACCTTTGGAGTTCTGCTCCTAGGAGGCCAAAAAAGGGAGAGAGATGGAGAGGCAGCTGGGTTGAGGCAGCCTATACCAGCCCTCTATGGGGGACAGTTTGTCCATCAGTATTCTGACACAGCAGCCCAGACAGGTAGAGTGTCTTCCTTTTGTTCTCGCTGGGAGAAACAAACTCATCTGCAAATGTGCATCAGCAAGTGGTAACAGGCTCAGATGTTCCTGCTGAGCAGCTGAGCAGCCTTCCTAGACTCCACACATAGCACCAAATTGGCTTTTTAAACTGCAATAAAATGCTAGATTTTAAATATGCAAATCCAGACTTATCTCTCCCCTCAATAATATGCTATCAGCAAACACACTTGACTAAAAAAAAGACAACTCTCCACTCCCTTGAGCAAATGGGATGGATGGATTTAAATATGACACATTTCTGAAAAGTTTAATTTATGAAAAGATAACAGGGTAAGCAGAGGAGATGGAAGGAAAAGCCTACGAACAATAATTGTTCAGCTCTTGACCTAGGGTCCATCCACCATTACTGACTTTCCTTGCAGAAATTTAAGTCACTGCTCTTCAGTATCCAATTAAAAACCTGGTGGAAATTGTTGAAAGAAGACATTTTTAGCATCAGGGGCACCAGCATGTGCTGTAGAGTTTGGGGAAACCTGGAGGACCCAGTAGCAAATTTTTACTTAACAGATGACAGAAGACCAAATCATACATTTTAACAAAATTTAAACTTCACTAGAGTTGAATTTAGAATAGCAGAAGTAAAGAGTTGCCAGTTTTTTTGCTACATGGTTTGCTTGGTATACAGCTTTTCTTTCAGGCACTGAAATACTTAGACTTTTTTCCTCTTACTTGGACAATAGAAGAAAAATTGGAACAAATGTAAATGAAGTCAGATCAAACAAAAGGCCTGCTTCTCAGCTGAAAGTGGGCCCAAAGAGCTCTTCAAGCTTGGCTCAGAAGTGCTCCCCTGCAGCATTTTCAGAAGAGTGGGCTGTGGATAGGTATGGTGTTTTGCATCTTTTCCAAGAACATGAGCAAACAAAAGAAAAAAAACAAAAACAGAGATAAGTTTCTTACACTTTTCAGTATGAATTTCCCTAAAGGAGCACTCACCATATTGCCTAAAAACACAGTGTAAGATGCAATGCTGTGTATTAGCATCACAACCATACCAGTCGTCAGAGTTAGGGACCAGCTCGTTTGTGCCCTGTTCTCTTTAGCACCTCTTTCCTTGCTCTGTAGGTAGCAGCTCTGGCATCTGGCTGTCTGACCCTCAGTGATACACCTCAAGGCTTGACAGGAACTGAGTATTTTGAGAAGGAACACAGTGAATATATTTTTCATGTTTCCCAGGGTTTGTGGTAGTGAGGTCAGTTTGTTGGTAGCTTCCAATACAACATTTCTAAGAGATATGCTAATGCTTTATGAAATTTAAATGTTACTCTTAATCTATTCCATGAACCCACATGAACCCACTTCCATATTCCACTATGAACCCACAGTTAAATTTACAAAGTGGCAGTAATCAGAGAATTTTTCAGTCTTAATACAAGTGAATTCCTATATGCCCGTGAATAGCCAAGTAGCATGGATTTGGTGCCACACCAGCACCAAAGCTTTACTGTGAGCCCAGCCAGCAGGGAGCTGTCCTGCATCTGTTCCAACAACTTGTATGTGTTACTACACCTCTTCAAGCACATTGCACAGCCCAACTAGTGACACAGGCATAATGGGTAGCACCCTGGGATGGCCAGAGAGTATGGCCATTCCTCTGGAGCGAAGCAAACACTGGGAGAGCCATGCAAGAGCCAAACAGTCACTACAAATGCATCTCCCCCCACAAAGGTCCTTAGACTCTATCATCCACAATTTAAGCCTGTCAACAGCCATGGCTGTGCAGAGGAGAGGGCTTTATGTACCAAAATGTACTAATGAATTGCTTGGACTACCAGCTGGATTTTTCATTAGCAAGATTTCTGTCTTTAAGATGATTCTGTGAATCTTCACTGGCCTTTTATTTCTTGTTTCATGTTCCACTTAAAAAACTGCACCTGTCTTGCAATCCTTGCAAGGAGCCTTGGTTCCAGTAATATTACTCTGTCAGCTGAGGTTTTAGATTCCTTACCTACTTAAAAATAATTCATTGTTAACATTCGGGAAAAAATATCACAGTGACATTTCCTGGTAGGTTACATGTAAGTGCTGCAACCAACTATGAGCATTTTAATTTTACCAGGTAACTGGCCAGCAGTTGGGACTCACATCTCAAAGGATACTTAATAATCTCCAGAAATAAGCAGTTCTGGAAATATTAATGATGTCTGACACAGAGAGATCACAATTTCTGAAAAGCAGATACCTGCTCCAAAATGGTGTTGATTCTGTCTACTTCACAGTCAATTAAGTATCTTTTTTCTTGCCGTCTGTCCATCTCCTCTATAATTCTTCTGAACTCTTGAACATCTTTTATGCTTCCTACAGATCTGGCTGTCACTTGCCAGTTGTTCTGTACTGCTGCTTCCATAATTGCTTGAAGAATAGAAAATCCTGTGGGGAAAGAGACAATACAACCATTTAAAAGCAGAAGAAAAAAATCAAAACTATTTTGAATGTTTGACAAAGGGTTCACAAAAACTTGCATCATGTAAAGGGACACAGACTAGCTGAAAACCTGCAAATGCTTCGCTGCTTGAGAAAACAACAGCGTAGGGACCAGTTTCTTCTTTCAGCCATGCCATTGGCAAAGTCACTGACTTCAGCAGAACATCTTGGTGGTATATTACTGCAAGGCATATCAGAATCTGTCCAATAAACCATATCATGATCCTCTCAGGGATGTTTATGGTCATGCTGGGGTCTGTGCCAGCTGAGAATAGGAGCCTGCAGCCATTACTTGGGCAGAAGTCCATCAGCCTGAGGAGTGGGACAAAAGGGGCGATTTGCCTGTGCAGACTGCAGTAATGGGTCATTAACTGGCAGGGATCCAAGCACTGCACAAGAATGTCAATTAAGTCATTGTACTGGTCACTGGAGCCAGAACCACAAGACAGTACTTTACTGATACTCACTTTGATTTCAAAAACTGTTTTTAAATGTGGAGTCTAGCAGAATTAAGCACACTTTAAATGCGTTCATTAAGGTAATACCAACTCATTTAGCATCCTCAGTCCAGGAGAGAAGGAGCACAGAATGACCAAGGGCTACACAATAGGAAATCACAGAGGTAAGCAGCATTTCAATTTTTTGTGAACAGCCATGCCTCGGCAAAAGGCAGAACCCAAGTCAGGTCCCTAAGTGAAAAGTGATGGAATTAAAGACAGAATCTCTGTCAAGTCATGCTTATGTAGGAATAATCAGATATTGATTTGCAACTCTTTATTTTAGTATGTAGCTGGGAACCTGCTTTCATTCAGGAAATTAATTTTGTGCATAGTTCTAATTGCTTCAATTCTGAGCAGATGCCAATCAAAGACAGAGGTCATCTACTTCAAGCACACCCAGTGGTTTTCAGTAGAGTTTTATTGTACTAAAGTGTATCCATGTGAGTGCTGTTTCTGTCCATATAATTTATTTGCAGAACTTTCAGTCCAGTTGTTTAGTCATACTGTGGATTTCTTATCCACAGCCAGATTTAAAAAGCTTACACACAACCTCATAAACATACAGGATCAACAACCAATTAATCGTGCTCTGTGATAACCAGTTCTCTGAAACTGAAAGGAGTTTGAGCTACAGAGGAACAACATGTTCACTGCTGTGAATTACACCAATAGCTATTCCGAACTCAGACACCCTTGTAGAGGTACAAAAATAACAAAGAACTTGTGCTGCAGCCTGATCTTCCATAGCCTGCTGTAAATCTGTAGTGGCTGTCTGAAGGCAGAGGAGATGCACCATTACCTCATTACAGACACAAACAAGGGAAGAATGATTTTCTGGATTACAATTAGATTATCATAATTTACCGTGTGACTTCCTTAGGTCTCACTCAAATGCCCTCACTTTCCCTGTGCAGCCTCCTTGATTCTTAATGCTTGTCTTTATATGAATGCATTTTACTATCCCATGAAAGGTGGTGACAATTAATATGAATGCTGGTTGAGAATTCTTTCTGGCATCTTCTTTCCTCTGAGACTACTGAAAGAGAGGCATTTACATATGTATAGTACAATGAACTCAGTCTTCCTTAACATCATATTTTACAAAAATGGTTGTGATGTCTGTGGCAGCATTGTGATTGCATTGCATGTAGCAGGAAGATCTAAGCCTGAGATACTTTGTTAGCTGCAAATGAGGAATTTTTATGTGGAAACATAAATACCACTAATGGGAATTTACAAATGCTTTGTGTACAAAGATGTGCTTTTGAATAGACACGATTCCACTAAGTAATAAATATTTACAACTTTGTTTCATCATTTGTATAACATCTAAGTATGAACCTTGAGCTTCCTGTAAACAACAATAGTCCCTAAGTCCAGGGTTTTTTATTCCAGATTGAACAAATTAGTTCAAAATATTATGAAGAACTGACATATTCGCCAGAAAAAACAAACATATCTGTAGCTATATTTTTTGCTAATGACACATACAAAGCTTGTGAATTATCTCAAGGAAAGAAGGAAAATGAATATGCTGGAGTGAAGATGCCATTGGTTAACTGCCATGCTCCCAGTTTCAGCTAACACTGAGTCAGAATTTGTTTTGTCAAACCTTGAGTAGCTCAGAAGAAAGTTGGACAATTTTCCTAATTTTGTGCAATGGCATGTTTGTGTGGGTGTGAGTAGATGTGTATTTTTGTATGCATGTGTATTAGTCAGTAGTTACCATTTCAAGAAAGAGAAGAGCAAGATTACTCAGCAGCCTTTCTCCTATGCATGAAAATACAATTACAGTAAGCTAAGACTGAGAAGTTTCAGAGCTTTGTAATTTCAGAGCTTTTGTCTTCTTGGCCTCCTCTTTCTCCTTGTCACATCAAATCTTTACAATCATAGCCCCCTCTACCCTTGCCAGCTCTTGAAATCCTCCCTGTGGGCACCTTCTGTGCTCTGCCAGCTCCTCTCTCTTGGGGCATCTCCCATCCTTGCTTTGAGAAGAACCATTTGCCTCTCCTGCAGCAGCTCTTTAGACCTGTCCCCTCATGACCTTTACAGAGCCCATCCTCCTGGTTTACTAAAGCCTGGTTTAAACCTCAGCTCTCAGAAGGCAGCACCTGCATCCTCACTGTTCCAGTCTCAGGTCTCTCCCCATGTCTAATGCCTTCAGCACCATTTACTGCATTTTACATCGTTACCCATTATGTGGTACTCCTGTAAACAACATGTTCCAGGCTCCAGCTGTACTTTGCCATTAAAAGAGCTGTTGCATAAGCAGTATGATTGTTTAACTCAAAGGACCATTTTATGTTGAAATGTGAACTTTTATTTCTCTTTAGCATAACAATGCAAGCTGTGCAATTTTGGGAGCACTGCCTGGGTAATGGACAGGGAAATTATTTTCCATGTTGCGTGCACTGTCAGTGACCATGCCTGCACACAGTGCTTTTCCACACCCTGCCCTCACAGGACACAAACCTGTGAAAACTCCTCAAGAAATGCTCACCCCTGGGCACCCTGGAGGTGCAGATCTCTTACAGGTACCTCTCATCTTGTTCCCCCTAAAGGGCAAGGCAACAGCCAGCCATGGCAACTATTTCCAGTCTGAAGTCTTTGTCTGCTGTGCATCACATTTACTCCAAAAGACTAAAGAACTGATAATTCACCACAGGTCTGGGAAAAGTCATGCAGGAAGGACTTTCATCAATACTGTTGCCAGTCCATACTACTTCCATCAAGACAGCCAAAAATATTAGTTAAGGCAAGAAAAACTGTCATCTTCCTAGAAGATGACAGCAACGGGATTATCTTGAAATGGAATACATAATGTCATCACCAAAATTCAGTGGCTGCTCATTCTGTAGTCATTAACACCAATACAGACCACAATAAAAATTTATTTAGACCCCAATGTGATCTTTCAATCTCTTTTTTTTAATCATACCTTGGATGTGAAAAATAGTAGGATGAAAGCACTGTTTCTGAGGTCAGTTCATCTGAAGGCACCACATCCCTTCTCTGCACTACTTTATTAACGAACTGGCAGATTTAATATTACAGATTTAAGAATAGTCTGGTCACATGATGGCTGTGGCCATACTTGCCAGGTCATGCAACACACAGGTTGCTCCTATCACCTTTGAGTGCAATCTCACAAGTCCATTTAATCTGCACTGCTAAAAGCTTAGACGATCCTGACCTTAACATTCAAATATGCCATTGTCTGACTTATTCTTAAAATATTGATGAATTCAAAGAGATAGCCCTCATCTAACAGCATGCAAAATTATTGTGCTGAAGGTAAATACAGTAATAAAACCGAAACAAAAAAGTGCCCAGCTTGCCTCTTAGCGAGCTGAAGCAAGTATTTTGAGTTTTGTGGACTGAAGCTTGCAAAGAAAAAAACATTCTAAATAAATTTCTTGTGAAGCAGGGAAAATCTTATTTGTTGCAATGCTATCTTTGTACTTTAAGCAACACAGATGTAATTACATTTTGGCAAGTCCTCCTGAAGCTGGACTAAGAAACAAATTCAGCCGGTATCTTCCTACTTCTGCCAGGGAAGTGAAGTCTGTGCCTGTCTTTCCAATCATTCCTTTGATAAAAGCATCTCTCCACCGACCCTACTAACATTAGTGAAGAAGACATTTCACTCTTTTGCATCTCTAAAAGCTCACAAAACTTCTCCCACATCCACATAGGCAAAATTCATGTCAGCAGTTTGCTCAGCCATATGAAAATGTATGTACTACATCACTGAACTTACTCTTGTTTAAGTAACAGCAATCATTAATGTGACATGACTAAATGATCAGACTGGAACATCTGTAGTATCACATGAGCCCTTGCAATTGGCACCAAAGTACTTACTGAATAAATGTTACCACTTATGTAAATCTCTTTTCCCGAATGTTCTTGCTAAGACCTTTAGCCTCCTACAGAAATGAAAGAGCGTTGCTCTCCCTTTTGCCTTGCTGAGTATCAATGATCTATGAAGGGTATATTTTCCTGACATGAAGCGTGCTTGTGCCACCTGAATGAACATGGGCTCTGATCTGAATACTTGTATTTTGAACTATGTATCTGGAACATGATACAGAGACCTACACTTCTGGCCCACGAGTGAACTCCAGGGATTTGAGTGTTGAGCTGTGTTTGTCAAGAGCACAATGAACTCACCAAAAAGGAGACCATCCAGGCAAATGATTCCCCATGACAAATACAATTTCTATGATGTCAGCTTACACTTCAAGTGTACTAGAGGTTGGTAGGTTGAGATATATTTGGATATTCTGTGTGTTTGGCACTGAACCTAACACTAATTTGAAAGCAAACAAATCAAGGTGTTAGGCAAGAGTGAAAAAACAACTAGTCAACCCCAAAGTTCCCCATCATCCAAAATCCCAACATGTCTGTGGGGCAAATATGCTTTGCATAACCCAGGTCCACTTAACACTTCATAAGCTACTAAACAAGTCACCAGGAAGCAATTCAGCAAATGATGAGGACTCTGGGATGCTCGTTCAGTCTAACACACGTTCAAATTATTAAACAGAGTAAGTGCAGTCGATATGGTTTTGACCTGAGCCCTTTCAACTGGTAATCAACATGTAAAGTGTTACACTCCACTACTCTGGTAGCAGACAAACTTCTAGACCAAGTTGCAAACACAGTCTAATGTTTTTTTTTTTTTTTTTTTTTTTCTGTTTTTTCTGTTCTGTAAACCTCTAGTTTCCCCTGTACATACACTACAGTACTGCAACCTGTCATCCATAAACAGAGAAACACACAGAAATAGGTATGACAGCTTGGTTGAGTGAATGTGAACTTGCCTGCTCTAAAGGAGAATTTACAGGAACCATCTGGTTCACATTTTTCAGGGATGGGATACAGCTAAAACTGCAGAAATTCAGAGCTGCTGAATGCAACTAAAATACATTTATCCCCCTAAATGGCTCTTTCTGAATTCATTTCACCTTGATCTATTATTTCATAACAACCTTGCATCTAACTCACTTCTCATTTCACTCAAGTTTTAGGTCAGTGCAACTATGTTGTTTTTGAATGAAGCTGTGCCAGTGTAAAATGAGAGCAATGTAGAAAGGGATCAAAGAGTTCAATAATCAAGGACAAGACAAAAAGATGCCGTAAGCAATGCTGTCACTTCCACAGGGGGACTTATTCATATGACTTTCACAATGTTGTGGGCAAATCTGCTGGTGTAGGACAGACAGGGATACCTCAGTACAAGGATATGGCCCAAAGTTTATCAAAAGAGCTGTGTTCTAGTTTTAGCTTTGCTATGCAAATCTTTATTTAAATAATTTTCAAAGGAATACTAATTGAGTGAACAGCTTCTGGATACAGACTGGTAAAAGAACAGATGAGATGAAAGCACATCAAAACCAGAGTCGATTCCACTTGAGGAAAATACAGCACGTGAACAATTGTGTGGAGAAGGCCGAATTACCTTCTGAATTCTGATTTCTGAAAATCAGAAAAAGGAATAATGAATTTTAAATAACGAAAAGGAATAATGAATTGAGAAGTGACAGAAGGTGAAAAGCATTGTGTGATATGGGCTGTAGGGTATCCTCTGTGTACTGATGCTGAGGAAACTGATACTGATGTTACCAGAGCTGTGAGGGCACTCTGTCACCAGCCAGTGCTGAGATCTGGGAGCCATGGGCCTGGGGGTAGTGGAGAGCTCTCCCAAAGGTGAAACTTTTTACATGCAAATGGCAAAATTGTAAAACTACATTAGCATTAAAAGTAATTAACTTCCAACCTTTAGAATATTTGAATAACAAAAAAATAATTAAAATGTCTAAGTACACATACTTCACTGGGGAAGCTCTACAGAGTCCAGGGTTTTGTCTGTCCAGCAGAGCCCAAACCCTAAAACTAGGCAGTAAGTACAGTACTGTTACATATGCAGTCAGATACATATCTATGGAGTTAAATTCCTATGATATTTATCAGTGACACCAATTTCAGTGCCCTGAATTCTCCAGCAAGGACATGCTTCAAGTGCCATCAGCAAATCCAGAAAAAACCATTTGCTGAGTATCCTGCATCCCTCTGCTATCAGGAAGCTAACACCATAACTTCAGCACAATATCACAGCCTTGCCAAGATGCAGCTTTCTGCAGAGGCTTTGCCTTGTCTTCTTCTCCTTTGAGATCTTCTAGCTCACAACCATGGTTTTGCAGCCTCACGTACTGACTCTTGCATGGAGCAAGCAAGAAGCTTTGCTGCTTGCAATAGACCAGACTTCAGCTGAAAAGCATTTGGATGTTATAATCAGAACAGAAGTTTATTTGGGTAAAAATAGAAGAAACCAAGATACACAGGTATTACCAAGCATTTCCTTCAGACCCACCAGAGAAGTTTTGTTTGTTTGTTCGTTTTTTTCATTACCCCTGTGCATAAGTTACTGAAAAAACCAGACCTAGTCACCATGGATAGAAAATATCTCAACCATAATCCTCCTGATATCAGACATGGTGATCTGACCATAATGAGGCCTAACTTCAAGAACATTTGGCTGACAGTCTCTTATATTCTCTTTCTAATCAAGAGAGAGAGACATGCTGTGTAATTTTTCAGTGTTTGAAACATGCATGGAAATCAAGGGAAGAAAATACATAAAAGAATAAAGCTGTGTAAAGCATCATCATCAGGTATCACTCAACCTCTACCTGCAACTGAAAAACTAAACCAGAAGAAAAATCCCAATGGGTTGACTAACACTCAACTGATGAGGCTGATTTACTGCCTATTAAAAGTACATATCTCATTGTGTTTACATATTTATCTCAGAAAAAAAGTTTCTAATTAGGAATCACAGAGTTAACAATTATCAGTCTATAAAAGACAACCTGCCTTTACATTCCATATAAAGCCATATTCCACCCATATGGCATTCCAGAATACATTTTTCTCTTATTTACTAGAGCAAGCTGAATAGCCACAAGCCACCAGTGAGCTGGCATACTGATGGAAACCATTATTTATTATTCCAGGCAAAGTTGGATAATTTTCATACAATTACAAATAAAGTTAAAAAGGAAAGTATTGTGTGGAATTATCATCTGAGAAAGGAAATAAAAATTAAATCTTTTTAAGCTTAAATAACTTTTTCAGCCAAAAGAGAGAATCACTGCCTTTATTCTGTTAAAGGCCATAGATATTCTGGAAAAAGGAAACTTACTCACTTATCAACAGCAGAGGATTTTGAAAATACCTAAAACTTGGCTTCATATATTCAAAGAGTGAAAAACATAATTTCAAAGTATGCTGTAAACTTAAAAATATTTGTAACACAAGTTAACTCTTTATCACAATACATTAGGGTTTTTAGCATGAGTGTGCAAGAGTATTGCTGTCTGCCTTCTCTTAAAACCATGTTTGGAACTGCTGAGTTTAAAAAGTGATAAATATTGTTCCTTTGAAGAAACAATCACAGGAGATTATGGTAATCAGACTATGAATTGAAATATATATTCATCACAAAAAAACCCCTGTATTCACCTCAGATAAATGTCTTGGAAAAGAAATAGTGCTAGTTGAATTGTCCTCAGACATACAAAAACTATTCTTTCTATCTGACCTTCAGTCAATAATGTTAGAAAAATATTTATTCCACTTCGTAACCTTTATCTACACTTGCAGTTTTCAAACTATCTGAGCAAACAGATCTTATGCCTCTGAGAATTTTCATTAACAGATGTTATCAGCTTTTCAAAGTCTCTCCTCATCAACATCTCACCCTTTAGTAGCCAGTATTTTAACTGCCCTTGCAGCTGGAATGTGTTTTATATTTAAACCCATGAGTTAATTTCCTTTTATTTATTCTGAACACAAAAAAAAAAAAAAAAAAAAAAAAAAAAAAGAAAAAAACAATCAAAGAGTGACTACCAAGCTTAAAAGTATTCTGAAATTTAAACTGAAATTTAAATGAGTTTTTATGGTAATATAAATGATAATTTATGGATTCATATTCACAGTCTGCATACGTGTTTCATTTTTGTCACTCAGCTGGCTATTTCTGCCTCGTTTTTGCTAATAGCTTGCAATGTGGAACTTTCCTATATTCTTATAGGAAACTATTATATTTTTCAGTATATTTCTCTTCATAAGAATGATGTATTTGTTAATCACAAGGCCTCATATTAATGCTAATACAGTCTGTACACCTGCTAATACTTGGTAATTTGGCATGAATTGAGCTTGAACATACAAACATGGTTCATCTGCATTGACCAGAGCACCGGATGTAAGATCTGATCTGCTTTATACTGATTCCTCCTGCAGTGACACCACAGGATGACAATTTACAAAGTCACTGGAGAATCCACGAGGCATCACTAGGCAACACCTGACCCAGCACAAAGCTTGGGGGTAACAAGTTACCTTTCAGAACACTTCACACAGATGAGGTCGCAGAACGAGGATGGACTGGCTCAGTGCTCTGCATCCATGGCCAAACTCCTTCCTTCCTACAGCATAATACTCTGGGTCTCAAAAAGAACCTGCTTTATTCTGCTGGGGGGTGACACACAACAGGCTCATGTAACCTGCAGATTAGAGACTTCCCACTGCCTGCCAGTCAGGAAATCCCTTTGGCTTTACCTACTATTCCAGAAAGAAACGAAAGGGGAAACAATGCCTTGCTTTTATTATTTAACCTTGTAATACTATTTGGCTATTAGAAGTCTAGAATTTTTTCATTGCACCAAAAATCAGAAATTTAGCATCAGATATCCCTTCTCTACTCCCACACAGAATATTTTTTGGCTACTGTGTTTTATTTTGCACCTTCTACATACAGGGGTTGGAGACAGTAGGCTCAGATGGGGTAAGAAGCCCCTGTTGTGTGTCAGATCTCTGGTCAGTTACAGCACATGCTGTTCCTGATTTAGCTCAGGAAGTCAGCTCACATGAAATATTAGGCTGGAATATACAGAAACATACAAACATTTCAGCATAAAGATTCACTAAACAGAGACAGGGATGTGATTCAAACATTTAGCTCTGGCTTCATCTCTCCAAGTTTCCATGTGCTCAGTTGGGGAAGGAAGCAGAGAGGCATTCTTGGAGTTGGCTCCACAAATCAGCAAGATCTGGGCTTCAGATCCAGATTTTTCTACAGCACAAGATACTTACAAAAAATAAGAAAAAAAAGGTAATGTTGCTTAGACATGGGTGGAATTTTTCTAATTTACTGCTCTGGTAACTGTCATTTGGAAATACCAGTATAACAGCCTTCCCAGAGAAACTGGATTCAGGTAACCTACATGACTTCAAAGGCCACC
Organism: Muscicapa striata striata; assembly: GCA_030060385.1. Classification (NCBI taxonomy): domain Eukaryota; kingdom Metazoa; phylum Chordata; class Aves; order Passeriformes; family Muscicapidae; genus Muscicapa; species Muscicapa striata. The sequence goes on along the minus strand of JAREIS010000221.1, from coordinate 947,849 downwards.
TCAGCAGAAGCTCAACCTTACCTTATGATCACCTTGGGCAAAACCTGGTCCTGCACATAAAAACCTTTTGACAGACATGCATATGCCCTCAAAATTTGTCCAAAAATTAGCATAATGGAAGTGTACACTGCTGGATCACCATGAACATGGAACAGTATCAGCAAAAGGTCATGCATTCTTCATGAATCCATGTCCTCTAGATCTTTGTTGAACTGCTGCTGAACTACAAACTTATATCTATTCATGAAGCTACTGAACATATAAAACTGTGTTTCTTAGTTTTATATGATAAATAAATGTAGAAAAAAGTCTTGTCCTTGCATGTGTACGTGGAAAATAGTCAAAATTCTGCTAAATGATTTAGAAATGGTAATAACAAGAGAATTCGAAACAACTAACACATTTGCCTATGATTCTCTCAGAAACAGGTTCACTTCACAGTACAGCAGAGGTAACACTTTCACAGATTTCTGTCTTTCATTTCCAAAGTCACTTGGGTAGAGTGGTGGTAGCAGGTTTTCAGAGGCAATTAAAATGCAGATGCTGAAGAACCTCAGCAGGTGAGGTATCTGCATTCCACTGCCTTCAATGACACACATAGCTCCAAAGCCACACACAGCCCTCATTGACTTGCTTTTCACAATGTCATTTTCTGTGTGTTGAAATCCTGAATACCTCTGAAAGACCTGTCCTGTGTGCCTTTGGAAATCACTTACCAAAATAGGATATCTGCATCTCAGGATATGTACTCTGTGGCCTGCTTAAAAAGTGGCACAGAATTCTCCATAGAATATGCTGTTAATTAGTTATTTCACTGTAACATGTTCAACAAGTGTACAGATAAGGACTGTCTGACTGAATGGGATGTACATATATCTGAGACAGACTATCAATTGTTAGCTTGAAGAAGAAAAGGAAAATAGAAAATTTCTCTCCAAGGCTGCAGAGCAGTAGATTAACTATTATAAGACAGGGGTTGCATGCAAACCACATAACCCTTGCTTTCTTAGGTTCAAACTCAATTGTTCTTAATGTTTCCTCAGAATTACCTTGTAAAATTTGGCAGCTGTAGCAAACACATCCTTGTGACCAGAGAGGCTCAGTATTCAAATTATGTTGGGCTTTACACACAATTATGCTGCCAAGTGTTTATTATTATTTAAAATACTTACATATTATTTGAATATTCAATCTGATATTCAGTAAAACAAAAGAACTCTTTTATTCTATTTGCTTTGATATTATACTGATGCATGACTACTCTTCCATGAATACAAAGCCTCACAAATCTGATTGATTACATGGTTAGCAAACTACAATGGTTAGCAACTAAAACATGCAAGAACTTCAGCATTATCTAATCTGAAGGAGAAAACACACAGTAACTGGCATACACAGCTAGAGCCCCAAGCACTGATAGCTTTGATCTCCCAGTTTACCATTACTGTAGTCATTCAAGCAAAGCAAGATTTCACAGAACAATGGAGGTCCCTGGTATGAAGAGTGGAAAAGTTGTGTTTTGTGCAAATCAATACATTAAATCAAAAGGTTCTCATTCTATCACTGCCCTCCTGCAATAGGGTGACACTTCTTGTCTACTTCTATTTTTTACCCCCAAGTAAACTAACTAAGATTTCTTTAACACTTCCTGTCACTGTAGTTATCTCTGTGCAGGTATGAAATACAAGTTAAAACCAGGTCGGTCACGCCTGCAAGCAAATGGAGTTGACTTCAATAAGAAATTTCCATCTAACCTTACTAATTATTAATGTACAGATGTCCTAGGCTCAAAATATGATGCCTGTGCTAACTCCAGGGAGCTGGTCCCCCCTGACTGCACTCAATACTAACCAACACCCTCCCCACAGTGAAATATCATGCCAACATCTTTCTTTTTATAGTAAAAAGTTCTATTATTGTTGCTTCTAAAAAAAAAAGGGCAATAAAAACACATTTATAAAGTATATTCTTTGAAACTGGATTATGACTATGTAAAATACCATGCTATGTAAAATAGTGTAAAAGAGGTCTAGAATCACATTCCAGATGTACTGCTATGTTTAAAAGCTCCCATTAAGGTCTTAGCTCTCTGTGCCAGATATTCTTGCTCACTGTTTGGAGCATGCCCCATCACTTCATTGATTCCTTTTCTTTTTTTTTTATTCTTTTTAATGCAGCAGAAGTTTTGTCCCTGTTTTAAAAAGTCTACACTTGGTATCTTTGTCATCATTCTTTGGATATCCCTTTTGTCTCTCCTGTAGTAGAAGTCTTCTTGTCTTCACTTCTGTCTTTCAGAAATAGCACTGCTGTCCTCCTGTCCTACACTTCATGGCTTCTACTGATTTTACTTCCCCACTGTGATTTACCTCTGTCACTTTGGATGAGGTGGAGCTGAGGGATGATCCAAATAAAGGCATTGTGAAACAGAGGGCTGAGACTATGGCCCTATGGGCATGCAGTGAAGTACATCCCTTCTACACCTCCACTGATTTTGTTACATCAGTGGTCCAGGTACTTTGGGATAAATTGCTTCAGATCTTCAGCCTATCCTAAGCACACTCCCAAACACCCTCTGTACTCAGGACTCTGGAGATGAGTGGATTTATCACATTATCTATCCAGAATGGCAGAAGAATGGCAGAATGGCCATTACTTTCTAATTCCTCAGCCTTCCACATAATACTCCCACCTCATTTTCCACATATAGTAGTATTTTATTCTCCCTCTTACATCCTGGAACTGTAACACCTTGGAAATGAAGCAGGAAGAGAGCTAAACTGTGTATGTTCTAGATCTTGCCCATTGCCTGCCAAGAGTTTTAAAACACTGAAAATTAGTATTAGCCTAAATCTGCTTCAGCTAAAGCCATGTTGAATTTTTGTGGGAATTCAGAGATCACTTGCAATTATTCTAGCCATATTTCCAAAGAGATTGGTGTGTACTATTCCAGAATGAGTTTACAAAAATACTCAATTTAGATCTAAACATTTAAACCCCAATGACAGGAAAGACCTTTTGCCATTCCAAATTTAAAACATATAAAATATACAGGCCAAAGAAGGGAGAAAGGGTAAATTTGAATCCAAATAATCACATTTTAGAAAGTCACAGAGATCAATTCATGGCCAACTGACATGATATTCAAGCAGTATGGAAAAGTCTAATACACTGGACATACCTCCCACTACCTCCTCTAGGAATTCTGAATGGAGCTGCACATCTGGTGTGGCATGGAAAAGTTCTTCCTTCCTATTATATGTATTCTCTTCAAAGATCTTCCTCTTAAATAAAATACATTATTGACAATTTGAGAAAGATTTCACTCCCTACTGAAGCTTCAGTTCCTGCATCCTTCACATAGTTTCTCATAGCAACAACACTGAGCATGACCTTCCAACACTTCTGGATCCCTCTTTAACATTCCAGTGCCATGGGATTGCTTTGAAATACTCAGGGAGGTTCTGCACCAGCAGTTAATCTTCGAAAGAATGACTTAAATTTTCTTGGCATTTGAAGACCAAAATTGTGATTTTTCTCCCAAGTGTTCCAGAATAACATTACCAGAACAAAGAAAGGTGGGAGATGAAGACTCTGATGTAGCAGCACTGAGACTGCATTAAAGCAGCTGTTCCACACTCAGGTGGAATGTGGTGGAAGTCAGCTTCTCCTTACTTTGATGGATCAGACTGCATCCCTCTACACTGCCTAGTAAATGAAACTGCAACAGCTGTATCTGACATAAATATATTGACCTCAGTGATGTATTGCTAAAAGGCTATTTCAAATATTCTTTCTTCAAAAGCCACATGAATAATACACTTCATTTCTTTGGATAGAATCCCAAGAAAAACAAAATAAAAAGGGAAACATCTTTAAAGATAAAATATTTCCATGGTGCCTTTTTTTTTTTTTTTTTTTTTTTTTTTGGCCAGAAGCCATATAATTCTTTTCTGGCTGGCTTGCTCTGTCACAAACAGAGTGACCTTTATTGAATGGTCAGCAAATGTGATGGTTTTAAAACAGCCACAGTTGTGGTGAAACTGATGCACCATGATTGTACCCTTGCTCACAAAACACAGAGGCTCCACTGGGTATTGTCAATGCAACTCACAGCAGCTGAATGCAACAATACAATTAGTGAAACAAGCACAGTTCATGCATAAAGTCTCTTCCAGGCACCATTAGACAACAAGACCTCAATGTACAGATATACAGAGGTTTGCCTTTTAAACTACATATTTCTATTAACTTCATAAGAAAAAATAAATACCTTGCAGTTTGACTTATCTAAAAAGACCAGAGGCCTGGAAGGGGCCTCCCTATAACACTGTGGTAGAACTGGCTGCTAGAACACAATAGCATGTAGTGGTCCTTTATGATCAGAGCCATAGCTGATGGTAGAGACATCAACTTCTCCATTCTCCACAAGGAATAGAAAACAAGCTTGATTTTCTGCCAGAGCAATTATTTGTTATGTAGCTTAATGGATTTTGGAGTATCTTTCCTGTTGCATAGGGCTTTTGCTTTGAAAAGTGAATATGATGATGGAAAAGGTCTCAGTTTTAAAAGGATTTTCATCCTGGTATTTGTAAGGGCTAGTGTGAGAATGAACAATACATGCCACCAGGACTAAGAGATAAGAGTCTTAACACTTCATTTTGTCTTGGTGATCTACTCCATCTGCAAAAATACTCTCACCACTAGAAAATGCAACTTTGTACCATGGCTTCACTTGACTCCTGTGGTGCCATTCATCTTCTGTGAGGCAAGACAAAAATAACATAACTTAGGCTGCTTGTCTGGAAAGTAACAGGCAAGAAATATGACAGCAAGCAAACCTGACTGTTCATTGCCTGGTGGTTCTCATGTCTGGCTAGAACCTATACCCACCACCCAAGCCTCTTGAGTAGGTCCTTACAAATAGACATGGTTCTGGCAAGTTACTGATAATAATTCCTAACAAAAATACAAGCTAACACTTGGGGCAAAGGGAAAGCATCTCTCATTGACACCAATAAAACAATGTTTAAGACTTCTACAAAGATAATGCACAATCATCACTATACAACAGTATGGAAATGTCATGGGAACAAGATCACAGTTAACAGAAACATGGAAAAGTTAGACATTACATTCATTGGAAAGAACAGACCTTTAGGAGAAAAAGGGACCACAAGGATAAATTAATGCAGGCCAAACTGAAACTGTAAGTTATGCTTAAAAAAAAGGAAGAAAAATATTTTATAAAATGAAAGTTAAAGACACTTTCAAAACTGAACAAAGATTAAACTAAAAGTTAGGCTTGAAAGAGCATGGACCATATTTCTTGCAGAAAAACTAACTTTTTTTAGCTTGGTCCAAAATGAATTTTTGCAATTTCTGTTTCACTCAACATTTCCCACTCCTTCTCAAGTTCTACTTGACTTTAAGTTATTCTTTCTGAGCTTTAATTCTGTCAGGCAGAAAAGAAAAGAAAATATACATTTTTTGCTTATGTTAAAGAGCCTGTGTTATCACAGAATAAAGTACAAATTCCTAGAAAGGAAATGAGAAAAGACTGTCTATAGTAACTTGAGAAGAAGACACTGCACCAAGGAATATTCTGTATAGGACAGTCATTAAAAAAACTAAAACCAGAGAAATACAACAGCTTTCAGGTTTCTTTAACAAATATGTCCCTAAAAATCCCTGAGGGATCACAGAGAAATCATTAGAACATCATTTTTATTAGTTTACAGAAAACCAGTTTCCCTCGTGACACAGCAATTTCTGCTTTTATTGCTTCTGGACTCTGGTCTCTGTGTGACAATTGAGGCTGTGATTCTTCTCACTGTAACTCCCACAAACACACCTCAAGTGATAAAACTGAAGCTAATTCTCAATTTTCTAGCAAAATGTCCACTGAAGCTTCTCCATTTCCCTCCACTCCACTGTAATAATCCGTAATTATTTGTTTAAAGTAGTTCTCTAGAATCCCCATTGTGACAGATGTTGCAGAACTGAGCAAAAATGCATTCCCTCCCCACCTTCAGTAATGACTGTAGGTTAAATACAGTAATTAAGTGAAGTTCTACCATTTGACCTCCAGAGCAGTATAAATCATGACAATCAAAATATTACAAAGTGGTCCACAGCAGAACTTCTCATTACTGATACAATGAACTCATTGTTCTTAAGTAAACATTTTAAATAGCATCCATTATTCATGTGGAGTACGAAAGATTACCTATCTGGGATTTAGAAAAAAGAGCACATTTGAATATCAAAAAATGGCAGATTTTTTCATCTTTGACAAGAATGGTTTTGTACAAGTTCTTATCCCTGTGTTACAATTCTGTTGTTTGAAATGGACACGTAAATAAATTATTTTTAAACACATTAGGTCAAATCTTCACCTGTGCAAATCTGCACAGCTTCACTTCAAAGAAATGCAATGAATGGCTTCTGCTATGCTCTGAGGCATGTGCTGATTTTTATGCAACTGAAATGACTTGGTTACATCCAGTAGCAGTCTGAATTCCCTGCAGTAAAAGTTTTAATGTTAGAAAGATTTTTACAAAACCCAGCTTTTGAGTCAGAGGGAAGTCACTAAAGTCACAGAAACACTATCTGCAGAAAAATGCAAATTAATATCTCATGAAGCAGGAAGATATAGCACTTAAAACTTAAGAACAGATAACATCATTGCTCACATTTTCTTTTTATCCGTAATTTTCATAGGAGACCAAGTAAAATGTTATGAGGATGCAGCTGGCATCTAAAACTCACTATGAGATAGACAATCATGTGTTTACATTGCCTACTGCAGCCAGTTTTTGAAGGTGGTCAACCCAGAGATTACCTAAATTAAATCTAAATTGTAATGGTCTACAGCTGCTTACAGTCAGTGTGTTATATTATTAATGAAAGCTCAGTGTAGTTCTAGACACTTCAAAATTTTGAAGTCACTGTTTTTATTCATGCTTCCGGATGTGTAGCTTCACAATAATTTGTTAAAATAATGAAAATGACTACTATATAATTGAGAATTTATAATCAAATAGCCAAGCTGAATACTTTCTTACAAGGAAATGGTGCTTTAATACAGGGATATTACTATATGGTCATGTCAGAAGGGACGTATTGTTTGGTCTTAAATGTTTTGAATGCTGTGTGCAGTTATTCTCTCCTCTGATTTGGAGCATAAGGAAAACATGAAAACCAAATGCATCACTATTAAATGTCTGCCACTCACATCCACTTTGTTGCTTTTTTTGAAAGGTGTAGCTAAATGTTTCCAGATAGGATGACTACAATAGTAACTACATTAAAACAATACAGATGCACACAATTTTTACTTGCATCAACATATCTAAAACCAGACAAATAAGCAATGAGACAATGCTGCAGAGTACTTTAGGGTGCCCAAATCTATGTTGAGACATGGAAAGTAACTCTGCTTTTTCAGTACTCTTTTTTTCTCACTGAAACAGGACAACTACAACATTGTGATGAGTGTGGTCCAAAAGTTTTTCTTCGAACTGTCTCCATGAAGTGGAATATCTCTTAAAGCACCACAGACACTTGTGTAACAGAGACAGTTCATTGTAAGGCTTTTTAAAATAGCATAGCATGAAACTCAAACTGTCAGTGCATAAATTACTGCTGCCTTGAGGCTGCAATTACTTATGCATCCCTGTATTCCCCCTCAAACACCTCCCCTTTCAAAGAGAAGTTCTGCTCTCCACTCCCACCCCCACTTCTCCACCTCTTTGTGGCAACCGTTGCAAAGCCTTTAAAAACCCACAAGCCTGCCCAGAGAACTGTGTAACAAATGTCAGGAAAAAAAGACCCAGGAGGCTTTGGAGCTTTACTTTCAAGAAATCTCTGCAAAAATGGTACTGCAATAATTATGTGTTTATATAATTCATTATTATTTGTCTACAGTCAGGTATAATTTGATTTTATTCCTTTAATAAAAACTTGATCTAATTTGAGATTATCACTGTCAGTTCATGGACAAACCCAGCTGATCGATAATGCCAGCACTACTGAGCAATAGGCAATTCTATCTACAGAGCAATTACTGACACCAATGTAGTCAGCTGAAAGGCTTGATCTTGCTCAGCCAAACAATGTCAGAAGACTGACTTGTTTTTCATATCCCTATTTTTGTTCTTTTTTCTTTTTCATTCCCCTTGAAGATGAATGAAGCCTAATCTTGCTAGTAAAAGATGTGCTAAACTACACAAACTGTGGACCAATATTGGCTTCTAAAATCATAATATCTCCTTTTTTAAGCAGGGGGAATAAAGCCAGTAAGAACTAAGATTGCAGCAAATAGCAATCTTTCATCTAGAAACACTTACAGTATCTTCAGTCATAGCAGCAGGTCATGACAGAATCCAGTCTATGATGGTGTCGTGTATATAAGGCTAGCAAAATAAATAAATTGCACTGAAAGGATTTCATACTTCAATTCTGACTTAAACTCATCAAATTAAATTTTTGATGAATTAATAATGCACACAGACTGAGGTCCATGTAGTATATGACTGGCATTTCGTAAAAATGAGTGACAATTATGGATTCTTTGAAATATTTTAAATGGCTCAGCAGGACATAATGGAACTGAAAATTACATTAAATAGAGAAAAGATATTGTTTATATCACACCTCCATCCAACATTTTAGTTTATTTGATGCATTCATCCATTAGAACCACACATTCTTCTGTATTAACTACTCCACTCCAGTTGAAAGCACCCAAGAGTTTTAATAAATGCTTTTCCACCTTAATTCTGAGACTACATCATTATTTTTATATCACCAAGGGGATCATAGTATGAATTTACAAAGCCATATATAGCTACAAAAATTACAGTATTATGTCCTCCAAGTGACCAGCATGAAACACTTTCGCTAAAAAAGACACCTGAAGGTGTCTCCATTATTTGCCATATTTATTTAATGGCTTCAGAGTGTCTAAAATATTCTAAGGTACCCTCAGAAAATCTTTAATGACCATTGTCATGTACTTTCTCCTCTGGAAAAGTCCTCTTACCTGTGAGATCTAGATAGCTTAAGAACAGCTCAGAAACACTGTTTGGGCTGCTTTGTACAGCATGCCACAAGAACAGGAAAGGAGCAAAAGGGCTTTTCACTGAACAGCCTTCCATTAGGCTAAGACTGTGTTTTACTTTGCAAAGGGGAAAGAAGCCTCAGTTAAATGCTCACAACACATAGGTGCTGATTAAAAAATGCCACAACTGAGCAAAGCAATTTGGATGTGTATCAGGCCCTGGGCAGGAGGGTTCAATGCACTATGCAGAGTGGTCCTGCTCCTTTATAACCCATTCCCAAGTACAGTTGGGCAGATTATCAAAATGAATTACTGCTCTTCTGAACACAAATATAGATTGGAGAAATAACTCATAACTTCATTAAAAAAAAGAAGAAATGTTACAAAGATATTGGCACTTTATGCAAATAAGACTAGCCTTCTTACACCTAATATGTGCACAGACATGACAATTCACTGCATGTAATTACTACTATTGACAAAAATATTCCCTAAGTAAATAACACCTCAGAAGCTCCTAAGAAACCTCACCAACTACTTCTTGTATATGCTAACCTTTCCAGACTGCTGCTGGTGCATGCCAGCACAGCTCTGGGATGCTCACAGCTTCCCAAGCACTCACAGCTCCAGCACTGGTCACTGCTCTGGGGCACAGGACAGAGCTGGGCTGTGTTTCCAGCAGTCACAGCTCTGGTTTATGAAATGCTGCACTTTCAGGTTTGTCTCAGCAACCCACACTGCTCACTAAGTTACTGCCTTGGCAAAAGGACCTTACTTAGGCTCCCTCCCATGCAGCTGGAAGGAGCACAGATGTGCTTTATGTGCAAATCCAGACTCCAGGGCTAACCTGCATCGTGGAGCAGTGCCTGAGGAATCTGGCCCTAAGTACTGGAGGAGAAACACTTCAGCATCAAAGGGGGTACTTTGCTGCTCTAAGAGATGACAACTCTGTTCAGTGCAACAAACTGAAGAAGGGCCCTGAATAATGCTGCTAAGCTGTGCAAATCATTGACTGCTGATTTGTTTCCTTGGGCTAGTGACAACCAAGGTAAGTCAGAAATACTTATAAGTGCAAAGCAACAGTCTGTGAACACGATGAGCTCAGGCTGAGGAAGAGTAAAACCTCAGGTCACCCTTCCCTCCCAATGATTCTTTGCATCATGAATCAAAGCAAAAGAGGTGGTCAGAAAAAGCTCTGCATCTAGAGTTGAAGAAATGAATAATTATTTGTTACTGACTATAAAATTAATGTCAGAAACTTTTAACTTTTTTTTCTTTAGAGATTAATACTCAATCACTTTATGGAGCTATTTTCCATCCCACTGTACTACCATATCTTATATACCTCCTGAAATGCAGGCTCACAGTGCTGTCTTACTCTGAATTGCAAGAAGGATAATTTAAAAAAATAAAATAAAAGAAGAGGAAGGTCTGATATTATATGTCTCAAGAGAAACTAGAGAAAAATCTACTTGTGAGAGAAAAATCCTTTAAAAACTCCTTAACCTAAATACAATATGAGGTCATTTTACCTGCTAGCTAGTGGGTTTGTCACAAATGCATTCACATTTTTTCTCCTACAAAGCACCCAAGTCATCTTTATGCTTACTGAAACAGTTGATATTTTCATGGTAAAATTTAAGGGAATTCTTGTGCAGGAGCATGAAAAACTGCTTTTCATTAGTAATGATGGCCATTCCACATCTGTGACTTCCAGCATGACATTCTGCACATCTCTTAAGTCAAAGCTCACAGTGCTTTCAACTCAACAAAGGTATTTCCATACATGTAAGCAGACAAAGACCAGGTTGTTACCCTGCTGATCAGTACATCAAATCTTCCATCTAAAAACAGGACTGGAACCTCCATACCAGCATTCTCTCATTGCTCTTTGAGACCACTGAGTGAAAACTGCTTCAAAAGCACAAACGCTTTAACAAAGCTAAATTCTTACACATCATTCACCCAGCATGGTATAGTTCTGTTCGAAAGAAATTCAAATGAAGTCTCTCTTTTAGCAGTGAGAAAAGAACATGCATATCACTGCTCAGCTGAGAAAGCCATCTTGGAGCATCTGAGGCCACTCTATGAAAGGAGAAGCTTTGGTTTACTAACTTGTTGAGATACTCCATTTTACTCATATATTTCTCAAACACTGGAGAAATCTCCTTTGTGTTAGGTGTTTTTTCTACTTCCAACTGTTACAGTCATTCTATTAAGCTACAACAGCCTGTGCTCATTCCACAAAAGTTCTTCACCTGGTGAATGGATCATTTGCCAGAGCTGAAAACCATCTTCTCACCACCACATCAAGTTTAAAAAAGTGTGTAGTCTCTCACAGTGTATGCTGGGAACCTGTTCCCTCATTGTGAATAAGAAACAGCCCTTCCTCCATAAATACCACGGGCCACCAGTAGCAGTTGTCACCAGGCTAACAAAGACCGATTTCTAGGTGATGAAGGATGCACAGGAAGAACAAACACACCATCAAGATCCAGTGAAGGATGATGACATTTGCAAACTTGTAAGAATACTAACATGCTAAGTAACTGCCACCTTAACTTCACTAAGGAACAAGGTGCCAAAATGTCCCTCCTTTGGAAAACTTGTGATAACCAGAACATGCTACTCCACTGAAGTAGTGAAGTTCACATACTAATTCAGTGTTACACATCTCTTTTTAGTACGTATTTGAAAACTGCTTCATCTTGATTTTGTATTAAATAGTGCTGCTCTCTTCAGTCCCATTGAGAATACCAGCTCCTTTATGCAGATTTTAAGACAGCAAGACAGTTTACTTCCATGGACAGAATCAGTCCAAGTTGCCACATGAAGCCAGCCTGGGAAGCATTGCTTCTTCTTGGAGCATCCATGTGCCAAAGACACCAAAGACTTCCAGCTTTTAAAGCTGTACTGTATACACAAATGCAAAATAATAAACTCAAGAAAAATAACTTTCAGACACTCCTAGATCTGTTGGGTGAGATAGATTAAATGAATAGGTTTGAGAAAAATTTATCCACAGTCTTTTGCATACAGGTTTTCTTCTCTACAAACTTCCCTCTAGTCTAAAACGTTTTATCTCCTTCCCAGGATCAAGAAATTCCACCTTGTCTCCTCTGGTTCCAAGCAAAACCTGTCCATCATCTCTAAGGCTTGTCTTTGTGTCAAGTCCTTGCATTTGCCTCAGAGCAAAAGGGCCAACAATGCTTCTCATGTATCTTTTCAGCCCCTTCTCCCTCCACCTCCAGCTGGAAACTGTTGAAACTTTAACTTTCTTTCAGGAAATCTGGAAAAGTGAGATTCCAACCATTTAAGCCTTGTTGTTGCAGACATAAAATCAACCAAGAACAAAAGCATTTGCCACTTAAATTACTTGTGCACACAATGAAGAAGTTACATGTTATGGCTCTACCAAAAGTTGATAAAATATGCATATTTATGGAAAGATAAATATTTAAAGGCATGCATTTACCCAACTCAGTTTACAAAAACAATGATTTGCAGTCTTATCTCTCCAAGGCATTGGTGAGTAGCAATGCTGCTGGTTTTCCTGTTTACTACAGAAGATATTCAGGGCCTCTGCTCATGATCCTGAGGGTTCTGGTTGCTTTCATTAGGACCTCAAGGATGGACACATCCTGCTTTAGACTTAGACATCATTTATCCTGAACTTGCCCATTCCTACTCTGTATCCAGAATGTTCTGACTCAGGTTCATGACCTGATTTCACATAAGGTAAAGACAGACTCTGACACTTTCTCAACCACAACTGGATTCACACTCAGTGTGAATATGAGTATGAGGATACCATGATACCCTTCTCCCTATGAATGGGCTGACACACTTCCTTATTTTCCGAGGCTCCATGGAGCAAGACACAAATGTATTGTGCATGTGCAGTTATTCCTGTTGTCGGAAAACACTGCTGACAGTAGTGTGTGTTCCAACAGCTTCAAGGGATGCTCAGGCATTGGGCCCAGGCATCTCAACACCAAACTGAGCCCACTGTGTGTACACAACTGCTGTAAAGAGGCACAAAGCTGCCATACAGAATACCCCCATGAACTCTGTGCTGCTGGTCTTAAGCTGCATCTTGCCAGCATGACACATCTCATGCTGGATGACTTTCAAAGTTGATTAATCCCTCTTGTTCATAAGCTAGAAAAATGGTTTAAGTGATTACCAGGGGTGAGCTAAACAAATAGCAGCTAATGGGAAAGACCAGGAGAAAAATGCTTAAGGATCTCAGTCCACCTAAAAACTGGCCAACATCCGTTCTCCCACATGGGATATCAATGTTTGTTTGGGCAATGATCAGTGGAAGGACTTTCTTCTGATCTGTGTACCACAGAGACCAAGATAAAAGGAGTCCGTATGAGACTTCAGAGATTTCAGAAGAAATAAATGGAAAGTGATCATCAAAAGCTAGATTTAACTGTTCAGACTCAGATTATTCCTGAACACATTCAGGCAGTAAAATCAAACAGTAAAGTAATCCTGAAATATTTCAGTTAAGGTCCTGGCTTGTTTCCTGAATAGAGCTTTGGTTCATATACCATACTGTTGAAAGCAATGAAACAATGTGTCCTAAATATAGGTACATCAAGGTTTACCTCCCTGTGAGGCTAAATTACTTGTATTATATACAAGCATCTCTAAGCAGTATCTATGACTTTCAACCCTATATAAATATAAATTCTAGGTATTATAATACAGTAAAACCACTCATGCCCAAAAGGGTGATAGTGAAAGAAACAGATCATTTTCCTGTTGCATGTAAGTACATGAAGTATTGTGTGTAAGTACATGAAGATTGTTCTTTAAATCTAAATAATGGATATTCTGTCATAAGGATCTTTACACTGTGTGTGTTCTCTGTTGTAGCAGAACATGAAAACCTGAAACTACACCACATTCTTTCAGGCAAAGCCATGCAAAAGATGCCACATTTTGTGGCCATGTTTCAAGCTGGTTTTGATCTGGAAGAAATTTCTGTGTGGCAGTTACTGGGGCACATAAGTCCTAAAATGTGGAGACCTGTGACACGTCCTGTGACACGGGAGGTCTTGTCAGGCTTTGACTCCCTACTGTGCATTTCCCACTATATAAAGTGGGAATTGAGAATGAGACATTTTATCTACATAGATAACCCTCCCTTTTTTGGTCTCTTTTGGTATTTTATAGAGCCTCAAACAAGATTTGAATGTTTCTTTATTCTTCACCACAGACTGACAAACTGGCACTTACAGAAGAAAATGTCAAAATTTTAAAAACTCTTCATACTTTTGAAAGAGTAAGCAAAACTCAATAGATCAACCTCACAGGTGCAACTGAGAAGAATTACACAGGTATAAACATTCTAGCAAACTAGAACTACAATTTTAAAATGGACCAAGCCAATGTTTAATTCTGAGAAAACTGTAAGCTGGTGTTAATTCCTTTCTTTTTTATGTAAGGGATTCAGAGTAGTTTTTCAGCTAGTGGGATAACTTCCCTGCTCTGAAGAATAAGCATGTGAATGAACAGCTCAGCTGTAGATTCTTTTGACATTTGACTGAACAGTAGGTGCTGAATTCAAGGTTTACTAATGCTGGTGTAGCTACTACCACTATTTTTATTTTCACCTTCATTGAAGAATGATCTTTATAATAAAATAAAACTTCCTGACATGCAGAAAGACAGCACAGAGTCTAAGAAATGAGCTATGTGAAAGGATGAGTTTCTTTTGCACTTCTCTGCTGACGGAAAATGCTTATAAACAGGAGTCAGTCACTCACTGAGTTTACATTTTTCATTGCTGTTTTCAGAAGAGAATCAGTCCACAAGAACCCAGCATTCTAAAATCCCTAGGAATTCACCAAGTACTAAAGCACAGTCCTTTGAGATTATAAAAATAAATCCTACCCCATGTTCCGGAAAAAAAAAAATATATATATATATATATTCTACATATGAGTAACTTTCGGTGCAACTCTTACTTAATTAAAAAAATAAAAATCATCAATTTAATTTTGTGGAAGCTATAATGAACCTGGTTCTACATACCACTTCTTTTATTTTATCTCTCATTCTCCAGGGAAAGCAGTACAGAAGTGTCTTGTCCTTTGATAGAAATAGA
Organism: Muscicapa striata striata; assembly: GCA_030060385.1. Taxonomy (NCBI): domain Eukaryota; kingdom Metazoa; phylum Chordata; class Aves; order Passeriformes; family Muscicapidae; genus Muscicapa; species Muscicapa striata. The sequence goes on along the minus strand of JAREIS010000221.1, from coordinate 932,667 downwards.
TAACTAACCTCATTTTGTAAAAGCAGAACTCAACAGAGTTGTTCTCTGTCTTCAGCAGAAGCAGGGAATCAGACCTCATTGCTTTGTACTGAGCCCATTTTAAGGCAATTTGATGCTTTAGACATGATCATTGAAAAGCTTCCAGTCATAACTTCTTTTTCCTCCCCACTCCTTTCACCTGGCATTACTTTATGCAACAAAGTACCAGGAGGTTTTATATTTAGAAGAAATAGGACTGGTCATATTTTCTGAAGTTGTATTTTGAGGCCTTCTGCATGCTCACCTATCCATTACACTCAGGTCAAATGTTCGTCTTTTGGTAGAAGTAGGATTAAAGATATAATTGCTTTTAAAGCAGATATTTTCAACTCTCCTTAGCCAAATAACTTGGGGCATTAGATTAACACTTCTCTGTCTCAGCCTTCATCTAGCCACTGCTAGCCAATGAAAAAAAATCCCCAAAAAACCAACAATACCATATTTATTAAGACTTCTTCTTCCTTGACTTTAGGTCTTGCTAGTCTATCTACTGATAGACTAAATCAAAACCAAATTACTTCAGATTTAGTGAAGGGTTTGGTCACAACACTGCAAAAACCAGATGTCTCTATAGCTCTGTCCAGACTGAGCTGCCATTGAGTAGGAAGGCATTACACAAACACAGCTGGCTTTCCTGTCTTGTGATGACTCCTATCACCTGAAGAAGATGAAGATTTGACACAAATCACAGAAATCACTTAGTGTGGTTTTGTTTAAATGATCTGCCTGGTAGAAATCAGTCTTTGTGCACAGTAGGTATGACAAATCAAAATAACCTTGGAAAAAATGCCCTTGTGGGATGGAAAGCGACCAATCTGCACAAAACTGTGTTTCTCTGGCAAAAATAAACCAAAATGTTACTTAACATTATGCAAATTTAAATAAACAAAAGCTTCAGTGTTATAGTTCACCATACCATTTTTATAATTAAGAAGTATTTCATACTTTCAAGTAACAATTAGATGATCATGAAACCCTGCACATATTCACATCTGTGTTACTTCAGTTCTCTGAATTCAGTGGAACTACACTTGATTTAAAGCAAAGCAAGAGAAGAAACAGAGCTGAAGACTCAAAGTAAACCTGAGGGTTTTGAAGAAACATAAGCCTCAGCATGAGATACAAAAGGTGACTTTCCTGACAAGCACTAGCCAAATTCCTAATAGCTTCCTGTACATAACCTCACCTCATTTCATCTCATCCTGACATAATCTTAATTAGTCTTAGTCCTTCTGCAGAGAAGCCTACTGAGGCAGTTAGCACCATACAATTAATCAGATATTTTGCACGCATCACAGCAACAAACAGTGTCAACTTACTGATGTGAGTTAATGCAAATAGAAATCAACCCTGCCTTTCCCTTTCACTTGAACTAAAACCATGTGGCATGGAGTGAACATATGATTATTTCTTGTACACACCATTTAATGCTCTTTCTTCCCTTAGCAGCCATTTCCTAAGGCATAACTGCTCTCTGCTAAGTGTATTTTGGGTTTTTACCTGCTGCTACTAGAAGAGAAATGTGATTTGGTATTTCTCTTAAATTTCTGTTTCTTCATAGAAAAATAAGTTTATCAACTGAAATTAACAACGATAAGACATCATTCTTGCTGGTGAAATTAGTGAATCTCACCTTCCTTTTTCCTGTGTGCTTTAGCAGTTTTTAAAAAACTGAATTTTACACCTTCACATAAATATACATTTGAGAGCACAATCTGCAGCAGTCATCTCATAGCAACAGAAAATATTATTTTATACTTAAGAATGTAATTATATACAATGTACACACTAACTCAACTGATTAAAAGCTTCACCACCTATCTATCTAATGAAACGTCCCAATTTTATTCTATTGTTTGAGATTTATCTTTCGTCTTCATTGCAGGAGCCAAACATCACAGTATTGTACATAGTATCTGAGGAGGAAATCATACAATTACATGACTTGATGGCAAAGAACAAAATGAAAACAATTTTACAAAGCTGCATTTTCCTAAGCTCAAACCAAGAGTTCAATAAAACCACAAGAAGGTTTACTCATTTTGTATGGCATGTGAAATATGCTGTGGTATTATTAGTATATGCAAGGTTTAATACAAGGTGGTGTTTCACTTCAGCAGAATATGGTAAAGCTACTTGCAACATCAATTCAGTCCATAAATAATACTGAACATAAGAAAGAGTGGTATAATATTTAGTGATTTCTCAGGTCCTCAGTGAGATTATAATATTCCTAGAATGGCACTATTTAAGTGATAGTTTATCTCAGGATCTGACAATTAACTGTTCAACACATTCCCTCTGAGTGTTTGTGCCCCAAAGCAGTTAAATATCTAAGACAGGAATTGTTAAAGACTGGGACAGCTCTACTGATTGCATTTCTCAGCAAAAGAACATGTACAGTCTATTCACCACCTGACACAAGCAGTCACTCTCCATTATTACTGGCCAAGCTTTTGGGGAATTTTTTGGTATTTGAAGGCCTATCAAAAGAAATTGGTGAGCTTACTGGAATTGCCAAATGTTTCAGGTGCTGTCATACTTCTCCTCAAACAAAGGAATCTAACCTCCATTTCTCAGTACCTAGCTGCCCTGCATCTCTCCTATAGTAAACTTCTTATTTTATTATAATACTAGAAGAATTAAAACTCTTGATAGGATGGCTACCAAGTTTCTATTAAGCAAACTAAAAGAGCAGTAAGTGAGGCTAACAAACTGTTAATTTTTTTCCATTTCAGCAAATAGTAGGTCTATTACCAAACAGCAGCAACTAGGAAGAACAGATAAGCTGGTGTAAGTTTATCCCAAATCAATTTAAAGCCCATCATCAAGCTACCTATATGTACTGATGTTTCCTGACTCCCATTATTATCTCACGTGGTCTGACAGTCATGTCATCTAGACAAGTTCTAGTGAAACTCTTATTGTTTAGGATAATTTTTCCAGTCTAAAGTGCCAAATTTATTGAATGACTGGTGAAACTCTTTCCAAAGCAAACTTTATTACCCCTAATCATGATAGGTTTAATCAGTCCTGGAACTAATGGCATTTTACTTCATAGTATACTATAAGTTCATTGTATTTGACCACATCAAATAAGCCTTTCTTACTCAGACAAATCACTTATTCACAGGAGCTTCCATTTAAGAACGGACTAAGCCAGAAAAACAGATGTATGGTTAGTGATTTTACAAGATTTAAGAAGTAATGGCATTCTTCTCCATATTTTCCTACTTAATCTCACAGCTAATGCTTTTCAGTGCTAGAAATATTTAACACCTCCAAATCACTCAGAAAATTTGGAACTCCAGGCATTCACCTGAATCAGACTGAGAATTACTTTTTTTTAAATATATGGTTTTTTAGGTTTTAGTTGTGTTCTTATTTGCATGATGCTACTATTCTCCAGTGTGAAAAAGCACACCCACTGAAGACTTGATCCTTAACAATATGCAGTAGCCTAAGGAAATTCTGTCATGGGAGCCAGTAACAGAATCTAAGCTTCTTTGTCTCTATTGAGATCCCTTTGATCTGAAAAACTTCTTGAAGTTGAAAATCATAAAGCTGGTAAGAAGGGCAGTGGCACATCTATTTGATATAAAAATGCTACCCAGGTGAAATCTGTAACAGAGCAAATTCAGCAAATACAGCAAATTTATTTTTGACAGTATTTGCTACATTTTCTGCTTATTAGTGTTAGCAATTGGCTTAAGTGTGAAAACACTGGTTTTTACATGTTTCTACTTAGTTAAACATAACTCTGGCATTCTTGGCATGTATGTCAATTTGTCTCTGGAACGTGAGTTATCTAGACCATCTTTTCTCCAGCCAAGCACAGCAGAGTTACCTTGTTCCTGTTGATGGATTAGTTTTGGCTTGCTTAGGCAAGAAGCTACTTTTTTTTTTCTTTCCCTACCTTCTTCTCTGGACTCCAGCAGAGATCTTACACAATATATGCTTAGACCATTATTAATGGTTAGACATCTCCAGAGCATATCTTAGCATGGATTGTCTTTGTCCAGTGACAGGAGAAATGTGCATTTATGTAAAGTAGTGTGAGATTTGCAATGTTATGCACAGTAGAAGGTCCTGCTTATCACCCTATTTCATAGTGTTGACCTAATTTATTTTGCAAGGACTCAAACACCCTGGCAAATGTGGAGTCTGCAGTTCCGTGGAAACCAGGCATAGTAAATTGAATACTTACACTGCTAACACTATTCTCAGACAATCTCTTTAAAAATTATCAGGAACATGAAGTTGCCTCCCTGTTATTTATCCATTATTCTAATTTCTTCAGAACAAACTTGTCTTCCAGGACATCAGAATGTTCTACCTAAATCCAGAAGAAAACTGGGCTGCACATACCAATGCTGGCAGTACTTAGAGCAAGCTGTGAAACAGAAAATCAGTTAAAATGATAGTGCTTACCCCGTTCTGTGTCATAGAGGTACACAAACTTTTCCCACTTATAGTAAGTCAAGAGACTCAGGATGGCTCCTTTTAATGCTGGCCGCATCTGGATGACAAACTGCACATCTGCATCTGTTGGGAAGCTCGGTGTGATGAAGGACGTGTGAAGGGCTCCACAGAACGACGTCAGAGTGTTCATTGACATCTGGTCATAGAATCCAAAAATGGCATAAACTCCTCTGGAAAACTGTGAACAGACTAAGAAAGACAAAGGTGTCAAAATCTGAAATATAACTAATACAATCAAACTTTCAAACTACATTTGAGGTAAGCCTTCTAACCATTCCTGAAATTATTCTGTATGATGCAGCAGATAGAGTGAAATAATGAGATAATATATACTAATTTCAGCATAGCAATAAATTGTACCAACTTTGTAGCACTTAAACTGGCTTGAACACATTTATTTTTGGTTGTGTTTTGTCCTGTGTTGCTACACTCCACTGATCTCTCTTTATTCTTTAAAAATTAACATGGGATTACATTACCTGCTTGCAAAATACCTTTCCTTCCTTGAGTAGCACCTTGAGAACTCCGTGAGGAGCTACATGACAAATGTTAGGCCTGCCTACAAGTCAGAATGTTAAGGTGTATTTTTTCCTGGTATCCAAACTTGATTCAGATCTGATTCAAAGAAATCTAGATGCTTTATTCCTTCATAGTCCACAACTCTGAAATCTCTGTGTGGTCTTTTTCAGTAAGAAATTATGGTGGCTTATTAACAGACTGTTAAAATATTTCAGAAGCAATAAAGTCTGTGACTTATTAAATGACAACACAAATGAGGAGCATATATTTTTGTTTCATGGGACTAGAGCTGATATCCCTTAAGCTGAAGGCCCTTAGCCATTAACCATTCTGCTGTCCTGAGGAGCTCATCTCATACCAGAAAAAAAATCAAAATGCAGACAGAGATGATTTTTTTTCGCATGTACTTATCTGGGAAAACACTTGATTATCTCCCATCCTTTATAGAGATTGAATAATGACCATTTTGGACAAAAATGAAAATATTTCAATTTGTAAACATGGCCAGTATCATGGGCATTGCAGGAAAAATAATTTATTTTTTGTTCAGCTCTGTAGGAAAAGCGCAAAATTCTTGTGACCCTGGGTTCTTTCCATGGAAGGATTCTGCATAACAGAGAGTGAGGGATCTGTGAGGTGCTGGGGCTCTGGATCATAAAAAGACTGCAACACAATACAGCACAGCAGCACTTCTAATCATACCATTGCTGAACAGGGATGAACAAGGCCCATTTGCAATTAAAAAAGTTTCCCAGAAAAGTGTCAATTCATTAACAATTAACATTAACAATTTCACTTCTCAAAAAATGGATTTAACAATAATTTACAGTCAGCCACATTATCTTGAGGTGATTTTATGGTGATAGTCTATTCCTTACTCATCTGCTTTATGCCCAGAAATGGCTGCTGTAGATTCACTATGAGCCAGGGCAGGGCTGGAGCCTGGGAACCCCAGTGGGGAATCCATGGGTTCAAACACCAGGGTGTGCTTGGGACACCATGGACCAGGATGTGACATTGCTCCTGTTGTTGGATTAGTTGTTGCTTGCTTGGGCAAGAAGTTTCTTAGTTTTTTCATTCCCCACCCATTTCTCTGGATTCCAGCAGAGATCCTTCCGTTTTTTGGTGGTTGATTTCTTTGTTTGGTTTGGGTTTTTTCTTTGGGGGAGGGAGGGTGTGTGTGGTTACTTTTGGTTGTTGTGGTGGTGGTTTGGGGGTTTTTTAGGTTTGGTTTTGGGGGGTTTTTGGGTGTTTTTCCCCCTTTGAACTGTTTCAGCTTGTGGTTTTTTTTCCTGTCTGCTCTAGGGAAGCCTGTGGAGGCTGTACCAGGCAGTCTGGGCCCCAGGAGAGACCAAGGCAGCAAAAGAAAGACACCAGAACCCACCAGGGTTGCCTGCTGTGAGGAGGAGACCAAGGGCAGGAATGCTCCCATCTGCTCTGCTCCTGTGCCTGCCCTTCCCCGAGCCAGGGGCAGCCGCCCTGGCCCCGCGCGCCTGGTGGGGTGGGGTCAGGGTTTGAAATGTCAATATCCAGCATTTATGCAGTCCTCTTCTGTGCCTTGCATACATCCTTTTTTTGGTTAATAAACATTTTGGGGATTTTTTCACTTTCACCCACTGGTATTCATTTCTCTCACTGGTAAACTCCCTTCTCTTTAGAAGAAGCACTAATTCCAGGGCATTTTCTCCTAAAATTCTTCTCTAAACCAAGACATCCATTAAACACTTTTGCAAAAACGCTGCATATTTAACTTTGCAAAAAGCAAAGTAATTACCAGTAAGACATGGCTTCTACACTGAAATGTACAGCATTGTTACTTCTGAAATACCATCACATTTTCCACCATAAATGCTATCATTCAAGATCACTAAAAACTGTTAAAGTAATTTTTAAAAGGATTCTCCACAATATCAGCTCATTGACACAGCATCACGGAGAACATCTAAAATCAGCAGTCAGGTGTGAAATTTTGATTTTCTTCCTGGAGCTCTAGATGCAAAAACTAGAAATGCTGTTAAGGAATTTCTCTAAGTATTTAATCACTGTAACAGGATATGACCAGCTGTGGATGCGGAAAGGAAAGGAAAGGAAAGGAAAGGAAAGGAAAGGAAAGGAAAGGAAAGGAAAGGAAAGGAAAGGAAAGGAAAGGAAAGGAAAGGAAAGGAAAGGAAGGAAAAAGGAAAGGAAAGGAAAGGAAAGGAAAAGGAAAGGAAAGGGAAAGGAAAGGGAAAGGAAAGGAAAGGAAAGGAAAGGAAAGGAAAGGAAAGGAAAGGAAAGGAAAAAGGAAAGGAAAGGAAAGGAAAGGAAAGGAAAGGGAAAAAAAAGATACCAAAGAAATTATAATACAGTAAGAATTTATTCCCAGAGGCATGACTGAGGAAATAAATAGACTGTTATAAAAGGCATTTTTAAACTATATACCAGCAGGATATAAAGCAGAAAAGCTACCATAAAAAATTATCTGCTGATGTAACAAATAAAAAGCATTAACTTACAGGTGGAAAAAAAAGGGAAAAACAAAAATTACATTAGAAAATCTGGCAATCTCCTAATAATTTAAATGATGTGTAAACCCTCTAATTCCATGGGAATAATTAATGAAGTGGGATTAATGAGTGTCCTCATATACACTGAGCCTATTCCTCACAGATCAACCTTCTTTTACATATATATTAATGGCATAGTTTTTATGTAGATTCTGTACTGCAGAGAAAAGCAAGTATTCCAGGAATCATCCCTTCTTGCAATGTAAACAAACACATTCTCAAAGATCATCTGATCTTAAAAACTGATAATATTTCAAACAGTCCAGGATTCACTCATTATTTCTTATCAGGTGTAAGACTCAGGAATACTTCTGAACTGTGACTCACCTGAATTAAAGTATATTTTCATAGCAGATTGTGCTCATTTATGCAAAGAGCCCATCCTCAATTGGTAAGTAATTAGAGGAAAAAACCAGTCTGTGAACAATCTGACTAAGCAGGACCTTTTCCAAGTAAAATCTTAGAGCCAACATGTAGCTGCTGCTCATGTGGAGGTGAGAGCTCTGATTTGGCCCTCCCAATATTTGCAACTATTTTTCCTACTGGAGGATCACCAAAAATATCTTCTAACAAATGCAATTGCCTGCCCACTCTTATTTCTCCTGGTTCAGGTTTGTATTCACAGCACATTTTAAAGATTAACCCTTTAATAGACTGTCTTCTATTAGTAGTTTATTATTCCTGACTGTCTATTCTGCATGCACTGTTAAGATGCCAATTTAGTTTTACCAGCCTATTTAAAGGCAAATAAACCTTTGTTTTTATAAGAAAAAGCTAAAAGGCCAATTATTTTGGTCCTCAATGTTCATTTGTATTTTTGAACTCACAGTTTTGTTAAAATTTTGCAGCATTAGGTCTTCCACACAGTTTGTGACCGCATCTCCTCTGTGATCAGAAAAACCTATAGAATATCCATGAACCCACAGTCATATTGTTGCTTTCCAAAAAACAAATGTGCAATTAAATTAATTTTAATTACACTACTATTCTAACATCACTGAGCCACAGGAAAAAATTTTAAAAGGCTAAGCCTTAGCCTTAAGCTCTTTTTACAAACTACCTTCCACTGACAATCGGAACAATCTTCACGTTTGAATAAGAATTTTGGCATTTTTTCCTTAATGAATCACAGTTGATTTATAGGGTTTTATTCCTATTTGATAAAACCAGATGATAAAACACATACTTTGGCTGTTAAAGAGATTATTTTTGACCAGCCCTAGTTCAACCTCATTCCTTAAGAAAAAAAAGGAATTTTTTTTGCTGAGCTATAAAACTGCTCTTAATTATGTGGATGCACATCTGTTTCCAAGGACAGCACATAACTAAGTTGCTTTGTAACCTGATCTGAAAAAGTTTCAATGTCCACAAATGAGGGAGAGAGGTCCTGAGCAGTAGTTATCCAATGTAAGATCATGATAAGCCATTATTTTGGCATTAGGTGCAAGGTGAATATTTATTATTGGAGATTTAACACTGGACTTGTTCTCAGAGTGAGCTGCCACATGCCATCGTGTCCAGGAGAGGAAGTGATGGTATGACAGAAGTCTGTGAATTCTCAAGCATGTCAAGAGAAGATATGAAACTTTCAGGTCATGACAGACTGATGTTTCCTGCCAAGCAAGGAAAATGCTCAGAGGCAGAGTGATAACAGAGGTAAGCAGAATTTACTTTAAAAAATAGAAAAACCAAAAATCAACTCCCCCCACCAAACAAAAAAAAAACCAAAACCAAAACAACCATACTAAACCAACCAAGCAACCAACTAAAAAAAAACCAAAACCAAAACAAAAAACAAACTCTAAAAAACCCAAATCCCAAAACCAACCAAACAAAATCCAACTACTGAAGCCAAATAAATAGAAATCTTAGTTTCCATCCTGAAGAGCAGCTGAGCCATCCTAAGAATGAGTGTAATCCAATGAACCCAGACATCTGTTTTTCTTGCATTTCCATCCTCCCTCCAGTCAAATCAAGCCCACCACTGAAACTTGCTAAGATTAACCAGATAGGTCTTTTTTTGCATTCAGATCCCAGAAAGGCTGCAGGCCAGAATCTCAAAAGATGCCCCACTTCACACAAGTTATTAGATGCTTTATGTCTTTTTATTTTTTTTGCTTTCTAACGGTATTTAGTTTCTCTGTGTTTTAGTGACTGTGAGTATTCCTGACACAACACGGTTGTATAAGACCTGACATTTCTACTGTCTATTGCCTAGAAGCTAAAGTCAAAACTTCTCTGACACCTTTTTTTTTTTTTTTTTTTAACTTCCAGTTCTTACTATAAACAACTGAAGCGTTACTAGGAACATTTACAAGTAGGTTTGGATTTTGTTTGTTTAAGGAAAAGATGCATAAAGCAAACTAAAGAGATATGTTAATGGTGGACTGTAATACATGCTTTTCCACTGGATGATATCATTAATGACTGAATTGTAAAAGCAGGATCTTCCCAGATGTGGCATCCAGTGCACTTCTACCCTGAATGCAACAGCCTGGTAGTTTCAGAGTCAGGGACTGGAGGTTACAATGCCTCAGACACTATTCCTCCTTCATTAGTCTTTTCATGAGCAAGTAATTTCTCCTTGGTCCATAGCAATTTCTTATAAAGTAGGTCTGTCAAAATTCCTCTGTGTCACAGGGCAGTGTGAGCCTGTTTCAGTGACGCTCCCACAGCTCTTTGGGAGGGAAGGCGCCGTAGGAGCTCCATCTCAGCCGACACTATTGCGTGTTGCTCATACCAGTTCCTCAGTTTTGTGTTCTGGGTTTTCCTCAGCTGTGAAATTATTTTATTCCCTCCAATTTCTTCTGCCAATTGTCTTGGATTCCAGACAACTCTCACTGCCAGCTCCAGCCAACAGACTAATAGGACTACTTTATAATGGAATAATATGCAGCCTATCTCAGAGCAGTTGCCATTTTCTAGGGCTCCATCCTGACCTTCTTGTTGTAATAAAACAAGGGTTACCATTAACATTACCTCTTACAGTAAGAATATAGGCCTACTCCTAGAGACAGACAATGCCTCTACTGCTTTCTTTTGCTTTCATTTTAATACACAGAATGAAAAGCAACAACTCTCTCTACCTTGAGCCCTGAGGAGATCAGCACAGCAGTGCCCCTGAATGCAGAATGAGCTACTTTCAGGGGGCTTCAGGCAATCAGACTTGAGAGCTTCCTTTAAAGACAAGCCCCTCATATTAAAAATTTAAAATGAAGTGAACTGCATTTACCTCCAGCCAATAAAACCATCTTTCACGTTTTAATTAAGACACTGAATTCTGTCATGAAGAAAATATTATTTAAAATTCAGGTGAGAAAAGATGCATTTCTGAAAGCAGCTATTCCTGGAATAGTAAACAGTGAAAATTCCTGAGGGCAGGAGGAAACCAAGGAAGCTACCACTTGAAATTGGATACAAATCTTCCTGAGATATTGGCTATAACATGACTTCTCATCCTACCTAGAAAAAGATATGCCCTCACAAACAAAAAAATATCCCCTGGAAACAAAACATCCCAACCTAAAACCTCACAGCAGAGCACAAAATAAAACCGTAATTTACTCTTGTTACTTCACTTATGGCATCAGTTTTCTCAATGATGAAATTGCAATGTTTTATCTAGTTCATTTTATAAAGAACTACTCAGCTTGCTTCATTCTATCTATTCTTCAAATATACACACTTCAGTTTGCATTTCTTTTTAGGAGAGCAAATAAAATAAAAACAGCATGTTCAGGCAGCAGGAGGGGGGATATTATTAAATTGCAAATGAAAGGCATAAGGATTAATCCATTTATATTTTACAAACCATTTACTGGAAAGTAATTCAAAACACATGTTCAGATCCAAGCATCCTTGAACACTCTGGTCATGATCCTGTTCAAGATTACTTTGGTCACCATTTCACAACTCCATCACAAACTGTTAAAGGATTTTTATTTCTTATCTGCTTTTCAAGATGACTTTGGAACCCTGATCACAATTACAGTTCCTTGGTACTGAGGGCTGTACAAACCCATCACCACAACCTTGGTATCTTTCAGTGTGCCAAATTATTATGACATACTTGACTCATTAAACTTTACACATTTTGGCTTTTATACATACACAACTGTGGTCAAATAAAACCCTAATAATGTACATGAATGTGTTGTGTGCAGGATCTTCTCTTCACACTGAAATGTTTGTGTGAATTTTATGGGTGTATGAAAAATGCCAGCTTGCAATGACAAAAAACAGCCACTTAGGCTGCAATGGTGTTAAGTGGGAACACCAGCAGCACCACACCTCATGCATGCCACAATGGGGGTATTTGTCCATTAGCACAGCTTCAGTAAGATGAATGTAAACCAGAATAAAAACCTCTCTGGCCCAAACTGCCAATCTGATATATATGTGAATTAAAGCTTTAGTATTTAAAAAACTAGCTAATATGTTTGAAATGCAAATAAAAAGGGTCATCTTGAGTACCAAACTGTAAGACAGGCTGAGCATAACCTTGATTTTTCTGAGAAAGGTGTGCTTAACTCTCTGAAAACTGCTCTAGTTTGAGAAGGTACCACAGGTAGCCTGAGCAGCTTGGAACAGGCAGTGCTATTTGTATTGTTATTTTCTACTCACTTTCCTTTAGCTCCCAAGCTATTTCCAAACTTAAGATGGTGTAGAGTCTGAACTACCTCTGTTTTCAGATTACTGGCCACAAAGGTAAAAAAACAAAAACAAATATATTTTCTTTCCTGTAAAATCATGCTAAAACTCAAGCACAAAATGAGTCCTTTGTCCCACAAACCAACCAAATTATAATGCATGGTTTCAAAAAAAGAAGAAGAAAAAGAAAAAGAAAAAGAAAAAGAAAAAGAAAAAGAAAAAGAAAAAGAAAAAGAAAAAGAAAAAGAAAAAGAAAAAGAAAAGAAAAAAAAAAAAAGAAAAAGAAAAAAAAAAAAAAAAAAAAAAAAGAAAAGGAAAAGGAAAAGGAAAAAGAGAAAAAAAAAAATCACTTACTATTCAGAATCTCTGTAATTATGACACATTTCTGATAGTGGAAGAAACCCAGGAGTCAATCCAGCCAGTTTCCAGGAAATGTCAACCTCTTCTCAGGACCAAAATACAAAATATGAAAGGATTTTGTTTACCTGGGATCTCTGTTACACACTGATTTTTTAAAAATATACCAATGATTCTGAGCACTATTAGAACATTCCTTTTGAAAGGCTGTGAGTCAGATAATCATGACTCATTTCGAAGTATAAAGCATTCGAGTTTGAAAGAAATAAAATAGGGGTTTAAGCTTAAAACGGATTAAAGGTGAGAGAAGATATATATGTGCCATAAAAACCAACTGATTTTTTAGGGAGATGATTTTAAAAAACGTGTTAGGTACTCAAGGACTATACTTAGGTACGTGCTGATTAGAATACTACATTATCCTGCTTGTGCCTTTACAAGATGGGAGTTCAAGCTCTCAGACCAGGCACCACAGATACAGCCAAGCTTTCTATTCTTAAATCCATCCTAGTAATTCACGATCTTCGACTGTTAACAGGACACTTTTCATCCTGATCCCACCATCCCCACAAGAAGCATTTCTTTTAAAGGAAAGACATCACATACCACGCAGTTTTAAACAAAGAGCTTTTAGAAAGAAGACTTTGTAACACTGTTGTAGGAGTCAAATTTAAATGCTGTGGATTTATCTTATTTGTGACCTCTTCTGCTTTCTGCCTATGGCGATCTTAACAACAAAGCAGATGCTTGCAGGAGAAGCACGAGAGGCTTCTCTTGCTAGACAGTTAAACTCACTGCTGGAGAGAAATGGAAAGGTATTGGTATCTGCCTTTCATACCCTGCTGAAGAGATGTTCCTGCTCAGCTCCTCCAGGATAAGCAATGCCTTGCCAACAGCAGCAGTATGTGCAATGCCAACACTCTGCTCCAGACTGCAGCTCCACCATCCTGAATGTTTAAGATTTATAGCACGGGTCTCCCTCAGGTTCAGAGAGTGTCAGAGACTTAATGAGTGGATGTAAAGCAGTTCACTGAGCTCTGCCCCTGGCGGGAGCTTTCGCCAATCCTATACACGTAACCACACTCTCCTTTCTCCATGGACCGTGGGAGATGAGCTAACACCTGTGTGAGGGATCCAGAGGACCTGCCAAAGCTTTCTGCAGGAGAGTCTAAATATATTCACAGCAAACAACGATCATTTGCGCTCTTCACATCCAATATCCAACTCCCGCTTCGTGACTAATCTCTGCAGAAACACAGACAGTGTGCATGCAACACAAATATCTAACACTCACTCAAGTGAAATAACTTGTTTCCATCTGTTGCACCATTTGAAATGCTTTTAATTTAATATCTATGTCATGCCTGCTCGCTCTGATCACTTTGGATTGTAACTGTATCTCTTATTTTCTGAAGCAATTTTTCTAAAAATGTTGGTGGGAGGAAAATAAGAAAATCCGTTCTTTCAAAAATTGTCCAGTTATAACACATTAGAAAATTTCATAGCCATTTATTTACAAGCAGGTAATATATTCTAATAATATGCATATTCTAATAAACACAGTAACACAAAGGTTTCTCTAAGTGTATTCAAAGTAATAAGAGTTCCACAAACCATTAAGCACTCTGCCTTGGAACAAAAAGACATGTTCAAAATAGTATTTTTAATATGAACTTGACAAGATGCGGTAGACCAGGGAGTACCCACTTCACTATTGTTACTTTCTTCAGAGACAATGTATCTTAACAATACTTTAAACCCAGGCTAAGGGAAAGCAAGAGCTTTGTGGCACGAAGGAAAAAATAAATCATACTTATCAAAAAAGGGCAGCATTCTGTAGCTGCAGATGTTAGGCAGAATGTAGGGTTGAATCAAGGAACAGCAGTTGAAGGCAATGCTGTGCCTCAGAGCCACAAATCAGCAGCTGCAATCTCCAGCACCCCAGTACTCTGAAGGGATTTCTTATATCACTGGAACATCTCAGTGTGCAGGAAGTAAAAAGGCAGAGGCATATTATTAAATGTATGCTTGTTCAGCAGATCCTTCCCTAAGTGATTTCAGAAGTTGACTTCATTCTGGGACACTGTGGTGAGAGGCAATAAATCAAATCAGGGCTCTGGCAGTGTGATGAAAGATGAGCTGAGTCTGCTGAGGTGGTGCCATTTATAGGCCTGTGGGGATATATTACAGAGGATGAGATAGAAGAGGCAAAGAGGCCGACACACCTGAACACTGAGCTGGGTAAAATTCACCAGGAGGTGAAGGTCACAATTAAGGTTGTTCAAGGAGAATGGGGATGAGAATGCCAAAACAGCAGCTGTGCAAGCAGCCTCCAGCTCTGGAGGGTTTCCAGTTGGCTCTATGTTTGCAGAGCACGGTGCTGGCTAACAAATAGCCCAGTTTACCCAAAGCAACAGTCCCTCACACTTTCCTAGAGGCTTTGCAATGGGATTCCAGCAAGCACTGTCACTGTAAGTACATCTTGGACCATTGGACTGGATTTCATATTTCTGTATCTCCTCTCCTGTTCTACTTGAAGTTCATGGAGCTTTGCAATTCTCACCCTTGTGTTCCACTGCTGTCAGCTTATCAATCTGAGAGGTTTCAGATCAGTTAATGCAGAAGCAGAAACAGGATGTCTGTGAAAACTGGCTTCAGGAGACAGGGAAATTATTTGAAGATGTTCCTTAGGCGTCCAATAAAGCACCCATCAGTACCACTGGAGAAGTTCACGTGGAATTCAGTGAAAGATGGACTAGAACTGAGAGACCTATTCACACTGAAAGTACAAACTACAGAAATGCCACATCAACATCCCAACTGCCCTTACAAAAGCATCTTTGCATCTATTTTTGTTGATATTTGTATCTGCCCGAGCCCTCAGTTCTTGCTATCAGCCTCCTGGACCTTCATGATCACATCTGACAGTAATTCACAGACCAGTACACTCAGCTAAGCCAGTGCCTTATTTACAGGGAACAACAAGAATATTATTCTTTATGAATTATGCATAATCACTATTTATCAGGCTGGGTTAATTGGCACATAACAAAAGAGTTGTCTGGTGCACAGCTGAATAATGTGGAAGCCAAAATTGATGGAAGTGGTACAGCAAAAGCCTGATTGCAAAAGAAAAGTCACATTGCTACATGTTAATTCTTAAGTGATTGCTGCCCTTTCAGAGGGGGAAGGGGAGGCCAAGAGAGACAGACCTAGTTTGGAATTATTTGTTAATCTCAGAGGGTTTGGACACAGTGTCATAGCTTTAAATACTGGTTTAAAATCTGCTCCCAGCCACCTGCATAGTGAAATGTTAACGCAGTGCACATGCATTTTTTGTGCTCCACAAGATGCTGCTACATTCATAAGCAGAGAACAATCTCATTAATCAGCAACAGCATGAGACTGTGGTCTGCAGGGGTATGAGTGATGCTGATAGAGAAGTGGGGCTCTTCCCACATCTTCACTGACAGAAAAGAGCAACTGTCTCATATCAAGGCCAGACTAGCAGCCCCTTGGTTCTAGGATCAAGAGATCCTAGAAGTCCTCATCAGAATGTTGGGTGTGTCATGAGAGTGGCAGCACTTGACTTTCTCTAGAACACACCCACCTGAAGAACCACAGCTTAGTTGACCTTGCTCTACATGCACAGAAGGTTTTACTTAATGTCCTACATCCCAAAGCTGTGTGCACCAATTTAAGAACATGCCTGGGTGCTCTGATGGACAGACAGACTGAAGCATGTGTCAGCCCAAGACACTGAATCAGAGCTGAGGGTCAAATTACCCTGGTGCTCACTCTGGCGGGCCCCGTCCACAAGGCATTACAATCTGGCTGGATGAGGAGTTATCAGGTGATTTAACCTGATTTACACCATTACATTCCACACTTCCTTGATCTCTTCTCTACTAACACTTAGTAAAATCTCTCTTTGCAGTAAAACACCTGCAAATCCATGCCTTCAAAGTACAGCCCTTCCTTCCCTCTCCCTCTCTATCTCACTTACTAGGAGTGTTAACAGAAAATGAGAAGACTCCTGTAACTTCCACTCCTATGAGTTAGGAACTCTTTTATTCACAAACATCATGTAGGCCAGTGAATCTTCCTGTGATCTTACCATGTTTGTGGTCTCATCAGCATGAATAAAAATGGATGTAGAATTACAGATATTTAAAAAAAAAATCTGGATCACATTATTGCTGTTACAACTCCTCCCTACTAGAAATATGGTTACCAAACATTAGCTTTCTTCTGAAAATATTTTGACACTTTATTAGAAGCATCAAAAAAAAATATTCTCTCTGGCTTTTTACAAGAGTCACTAAATCTGCTAAGAACTTGCTTGTATACACCAATAAATTCCAAGTGTCCTGCAAAACTACTGAGTAAACTTAGAGGGAGAGGAAAATTGAAGCAGGGGGAAGTTCAAAACAACAATATTGCTGCAACACCATCCAAACCTTTTCTGGCTTTGGGAACAAGAATGCTAATCCTTATGGCAAAAAGTAAGTATGAATTTCTAAACAGTGATACTCTGTGGATCCTTCCCTCAGTTAGACACTACACCTCTCAATCAGTCTTTGACAAACTATTAGGAATTATCCCATTAAGGGGATATTTTCTCAGCCAAGAAACAAGCATATGAGTCTCACCACTGTCTGAAATACAACTGTGACACACCCCAATCAGTACAGAGTTGGGAGAAACAGTCTCAAAAGGGCAGTGTGCATCTTTAGGACGGTAGGTCTGATATCCAATTTACCAAACAGCTCAACTGCAGCACTTTGGATGACAGATGGCAATAAATTTCTCTGCCTTAAGGCAATTTCCCACAGGGCTGTACCATTCCTCAAGCTCTGCAGTGAGCTGCAGGATGAGCTCTTTCCAGAAAACCATCACCACCCTGAAGGGCTGCCCCCACTGCTGCTTATCCCTTGTTTGCTGCACCACCTGTCCTGGGAGGTCAACCATGGAACCAAACTGTGCTAAGGACAGGAAGAACCTTAGTGAGAGATGAGACTGGAGAGTCACTGCCAGCTCTGGATGCCATGACCAGGTCGGGAGGCTGGGCAGCCCTTACTCACAGCAGACACAGACACAGTGATGGGAGGAACCATTTCATGAACTCAATGAACTCGATTAATTTTTCAGCTGCCTTTCAAAAAAGCTTTTAAAAAATCAGCTCGCCATGCACAACAGAACAGGAACTGATATGTGACTACAGTTAGAGACTGTAAATAATGCCTTACTTTAAATTAAATGTACCCATGTCCTACCAAATAAAAACTTACTAAATTTCTGCTTTACTAATTTCTTATAAAGTAATTCACAATATCTTCCAGTTTTTACAGAATAATGATTCTGAATTTTAACCGGAAAATCCCACTGCCAATTTCAAAGTAAATTTAAAATATTTGTCTCCTGTTAAAACCCGTATAATAGTCAAGAGTTCACATCATTCAGCAAAAAGCAGCTCATCACAAAGGTTCCAAACCAGAAAACCTCTCTTTCTCTGAATCACACACAAATGCATCCCATGTAACTCTATACTGCCTAAGCAGCAGACAACAGAAAGGGCTATGATAATGTGCCCTTGTATTTGATTAAACTGATGCATTTAGGAGCTGATGTTAGGCTACAGCTACTGGATTTTCCTACTCTGATTATCAAACAAACTCCCTGACAGAGTCAAGCTTTTTAAAGTGCCCCATCAACAGACTACTTTTGGACTTGAAAATTTTGTAGGCCTTGAATAGATTTATTTGTTGAACTCAGGAAGTAAAGCTTTTCAGATAGATTAATGGACTAAGTAAAGTATCTCTCCAGACTGTACTAGGAAGTTAAGAGACCTCATCTTCTAAGAAATGTCAGCTATAGGTGCAGAAAACTCCTTTGTACTCTGATTTTCTCCACGTATTTTCCATTTGCACAAGCGAGTCCAAGCCCTCCTTCCCACTGGCAATGTTATCAGTGAGACAATACCTTTCTATAACAAAAATAGCACAGAAACTTGCATAAGAAAAATGAATTTGATAACAATAGAACGACTTTCTCATAATAATTTAATAAGTTGAAGACAGGAAGATTTAAATCCTCTAGAAGAGCTGCATAAAAGGGATTGATGAATTCATCAGCTCTTCCAAGCTTCCCAAAGAAGCCCAGACAATATTTCTTACCTCCTGTTCTACAGATATCACCTATAAAAGAAAAGCAGGCATTCAAGTCCCTCTATTATTCTGTTCTTTGCCTCTGGGGCTAAACTCACTGTTGGATCTGCTGTAAGTAAATGTGACACATTTAAACATATTCTGATTTGCTTCCAATCTTTCTCTTTAGAATAATACACCTGTAACGCCCTTTATGGTTAGGATCACGGTTCTGAACCCTGAAGTTACTGTATGGACATATAACAAGCTACTGATCTTTATGGTTTTCCACTAAACCAAAAAAAGTCTGAAAAAACATGCCAGAAATGCAAACACAGGCTATCACTAGTTTTAGTCAAGCACTGCCAGTATATTCCAGTATTTCAAAAAGTTCTGAGACCTACAGAAACCATATCAAACACACTAAATTATGAACTCCATGGATTGCAAAATCATGGACTGTTCAAAAATTTTTTTATGGATTTAGCAGTATACTTTTACATACAGTACTTTCTCTTTTCTTCTTATTAGATAAATAAAAACACAAAGTGCTGGGACTAACAAACACAGGAATACAATCCTGTAACAAGTCAGCAATTGCTGCCACTTACAAAAATGAGAGAAAAAAGAAAAAGAATAAATGGCTGTTTTTTCCCCTCCGGTTGACTGCCATGTTGGTGCTATGAGTAAGGACAGCAGGAAATTATTTTACACATAGTATATATAATTCATAAAGTTACCCTGTCTGTTAAGCACAGAACCTCTGGGATTTTATTGTTTTAATCTATGTTTGATAGTAACATTTCATTCCATCAAAATTATCAGGTCATACAAGGATTCAGCGGTAGCCAGCTGGTAGGAGCTCCCTCTTCACTCTGGAGGAATCAAAACAAAACTACACTGAGTCTTTCACTCTGTCGAGGTACTATAGGAACAGAGAGATTGACAGTAACAGGATAATCTAGTAGCCATGAATATATGGGCTAAACACTAGTTCCAAATTATTTTAATTTCTGTTCTTTAGAAAAAAACTTTCCCTTTCATAAAATCTACACATGATATAGTAATTGAAAATCTTTCTAGACAACACTGGCAAACACACCAAGGTTGTCCCCTAGAAGTGATTATTTTCAAGCCATTTTATATCTTAGAAAGAAGTACAATTTAACTCTTGGCTGCAGATCCTTTTCCAAATGGCAGTTTCCCTTCACATACTTGGTCCTATTCTTCCTCTCTCCCAACACCCAAACCCGTTCTCAAATAAAACATATCCTGCTATCACACAATTAACATTGAATAAAAACATAAGAGGGAGAGCACTACTGCAAATAAAGCAAACCATGGAAATGTCACAATAAAAATATTTTCTTTTACCAAAAAGAGGGTTCAAACAAATGTAAATAAATCCAGTATCCAGGATTTTCATGACTTCAGCTAAGCAGAATAAATGTGCTGGGTGAAGCCAATAAGTGAAACTAATCACGCTCTGCAGAGCTGTGCCTTCTGACAAGGGACATTCTGAAGTCTCTTTCTAAATTTGTTGTATCTACAGAGTCCATTCAAACTTCCCAAATGAGAGCATGAATCCAAAGCACAGTCAGCTAATTAGAGCCAACAATGTGGGAAATGCAAGATAATTAAATTCTACTCCTAAAGTATTTATTTCTGAATACCAGTTTTGGAGACCAGTTTTGGAGGGGGAGCAAGTAACAAATTAATCTCACTCTGGAAAACTTAACTCGTCTTTGTGAGACCCCCCCTCAGGAGGAGCAATTGCTCCTCAGGAATGGAGCAATAATATGGTGTTGCTTATTAACAAATAGTACTGATCACAGTACTATTACAAAAAGATACTGCTGGAACACATAATTTTAAAATCTGTGTCCTTGATATCAGCAGATATTGTCTGCACAAGCAGAAGATGTACATTTAGTCCATGACAGAAATGCAGTGAAAAATAATAAAACCAAGTTTACATCAAAAGAAAAATATAAATAAAACTCAAGAGTTCTTAAAAATAAGACCTGTCAAACACAAGAGGAAGGGTTCTTCCTCTAAAACAGCACAATCAGATTTTTTGTGTTAAAAAATGTAATTGCTGCCCAAGATCAGAAAAAGCTACCTGAATGGATGGTTCAGGTGAAGAACTTGGGCTTGTGGTTAACTAGATCTGAAAAATAACCAGTTATTTAAGCTAAGCTAGCCCACATGTTCCCATTCTTCTGAAAGTCAACACAACTCACCTCAACTGACATCTAACAGAGATTACACAGATTGCCTCTTGCAATGGATATTGCTACCACACAGAACAAAGCTGGGGCCTGAATTAGATATCCACAGCTGTTTTATACAGCTGAGCAGACTGTTGAAAGGCAAGTTTGGAGATTAGGGTGTTCAGTTTCAACATCCAAGTTCTCCACAAGGGGTTAACGCCCTTATGGACAAGAGCACAGAACACTGAAGAATACTAAATAAGGTGTTTTAGCTACAAGCCCTATACAAGCAATCTCTCAAATGACATTAGCACCATTTCTAATTTCTTACCCTGCCATTCTTTTCTCAAGAACCCAGATAACCATCACAGGTAATCTCTATTACCACAATTGATCTTGTATCCTTAAAACACAAGCAGTCATATTGATTGCTGCTCCACAGAAGAATGAGACAATTCTGCTTAGGGCAGGACACTTTTCCTTAGGATTCACAGGAAATCATCTTTACACTAAAGTGAACTGTAGAAATTTCACAGTTTTCTATAATTAAAAAAAGAAAAAAGGAGAGATTCATCACTACCTTTCTTCACCCTCAAGCTGTCCTTTCTGCCGAGGAAGCCAGAAAGGCAAAGGTATCTAGCAAAAATACCTGCTTATCACCTCCCAAGCTGGCTTGCTAAGTAACTTGACAGTGCAGCTGAACAGTCAAACTCGCATCCATGCTTTAATTAGAGGTAAGGGGGGCACCTACTGTTTGCATTTACAGTCTGTCTGGTTCATGAGCAGCAGGAGCAAGTTCAGCCATCACAACTGCTCAGCTTGTGCTGCTCTGATGCATCGTTTCAGCAGGGGAACAATTAAGCAGACCCATTCACAGCTGAAGAGACCACTAAATTTTGCCAAGTGCAGTCGCTAGTGTTTTATCCTTGCTACTGTATCTTGTCAGCCACTGCACCACACAAATATCAACAGAATCCATCTCTCTCTGCTGACAGCATGAGCATGGGGGCGTCTATTCTCCCATGAACACATAGGATATTTATTCTGCTAACTCATCCACTTATACAGAGATTGACCATATCTCGTCTCATAAGAGGAGATTAAATTCTTGGAGAAAGAATTTAAGAATAAAACATCATCAATTAAAGTGGTGGTATTAGAACAGCTTCACTGCAGAGACTGAGACAAAGGAAAAGCAAGCAAAAGGAAGCAGACAGATAAAAAGTGGCTTGCTAGGATCTGAAAAACCAATGACAGGAGACACTCAAATGAAGCTTTTTCTCAGTTACAAATTTTACAGATTAAAAAAAAATCCCAGACTATGAAGAAAAAGGAAGAACAAGAGAAATTATTATTTGGGAAATTGGTAGCTCATACTGTGAAAACCCTGGAATTATGGCAAAAAATATTCCAGTTGAAAGCTATCACAAGTAATGCAAGCTGCAGAAGAATATGACCCTTTGGCAAACGAACAACTCACAAATTCATAGCAAATCTGTAAACACTGTACTGTCAAAAAGAACTGCTAAATATAATTTTAAAAACCATAATGACATAGATCTGTTTCCATGAGGCATACGTCAATCTACTCTAGCTGGAGTGATTTGGACTTAGGTATTTAATGAAACTTTAAATGCAATAGGTATTTAATAAAAGTTTAAATGCAATTATTTAATAAATTGGCTACAATTGCAAACACATTTTAAAACAGATCCTAGCATTCTACAGTTACTTCTGTCACCACTGTGAACTATTGAAGTTATGTTCATTGTACCAACTAGTTCAGGTATATATAGGGAAAGCCTGCTCTCAGGACAGCAGCTGGAGGCAGTGGTGTTACTTCAGATAAAAACAAGTAAGAAGTGAGTAAAGCTAAAATAAAAATGCTCTGAGCACTTAAATCTATTTACAGTCATTCATGGCTACAGATTAAGACAATGGAAATTTTCAAGCATATTACTTAAAAATCTATCTAATCTTTATTTAATGATCACACTTTTTCAAAATATGAATCATTCAAATATACCGCAACATATCAATGAGAGAGCACTTTCTCACATGTGAGAGAGGCTTTTATTTCAAGTTTTGGGGCTCTAACTCATTTGAGTTAGAAGAACAGATTGTTCCACAGCCAACAGGCCATCTGCTGACCTTGTCTCCAGCAATGCCACAGCAAAAGACTTTGTGATGGAACAACCTAGGCAACTGGGATACACACCACTGAGTAAGCGACAGAATGAAGAATGGAAAACTTTTGAGGGTAACTGTAGACAAATACAATCACTGCATCAATGCATTTTTTTAAATTAAAAAAAGAGAAATATGAAGGTGTTTGCTCTGAAGCCAGAAGACTACTACTATGTGTCTTGCAAGCAGGGCTTCTCTCAAGGTTTTCTTTGATTTTGAAACAAAACTGTGATAAAAGGGTACATTTAAATAGTCTCTTTTCTATCTGCAACTTCCAAGAAGTCCTATACTCTTTTAATAAAACAAATGTTCTTCGTCTCCACAGTAAAAGATTGCTTAAACCAATTAGTACTCATTGGAGTTTTGCTGTCGTCTCCACAGCAAAAGATTGCTTAAACCAATTAGTACTCATTGGAGTTTTGCTGTGTCACCTTATTTCAACATAAACTTGTCAACTGGTTATTTCTAACAAAGGTACTTTAATATTTTCAGAGTCTGAAGCTCCATTCTGTATTCCTTCAAGTAACTTTTAATACTTTTGAATTAGGGTAAGAAAAGTCAATGCAGACACTGCCTGCAAGGACATATAATTCAGTGTATCATTTCATAACCCAGCTGTCAACAGAGACAACATTTTTATAATCCATGTATTGTATGCGTGCCAGTATGAGATGAATAGTCCTGTAACTATAATCAATACCGTTCATTCAAACAACTGGCAGCAGCATTTCAGACAACTGGCAATTTCATCAGTTTCACTGGGCTGCCCAAAAATAAACAGCTTGAGAAGGATGAATGATCTCTGTGGTTATCTATAAATAATACTAATCTCAGTCATTTGTTTCAGGGGGTTCATCACCGGGAGCTGCAGAAGTCTCATATCAGAGCAGAAGGCATGGCAGCCTTCAAGAAACTAAAGAAATGCTGATGAATTTTACTGTTGGTTTTTCACTCACACAGTTTATTTACATACAGACTCCACTGAAAGCTGCATGATCCCTCCAGCGCTTCACCAGTTCCACCTTTGCAGGAAACTCACACAATCTCAAGGACTGATAAAGACCTCAAAAGTCAAACTGGATTCACAGAAAGCTCCAGTGATGTGGCAAACCCAGCCTGGGTAGTGACTTATACTAATGTCACTTAAAAGGAAACATGAGCAAGTGTTTGGGGTTTTTAACTACTTCGGTGTGAAACTTGCCCATTCTCAAAAGAGTTATTGAGAGGAAAACAAACCAAACAGCTCCATGTGAGTGAGACTAATGGCAAGGCTGATGGGCGCGAGGTGAACCCAGGCAGACAGGGAACAGAAGGTGCCATTCACAGTCCTGTTCCCTGTCTCTGGGAAGGGAAATAGCTCTTTTTAAAAAAAGTTATGTTCCTATCTATAAAAGCAAAGCAAGAACAGAGAACAGAGAAAAAGGAATAAAGACAGCTGACTAAAGGGAAAAACCACATCCCTGCAGAGTACAGATCCCAAAGAGAGGTTCCAAAGCGCTGAAATGAAAAAGATCTAGTTGCTGTGGTTGTAGTGAATCTCTCCTTGGCAACCCTATGGGGCTGGGGGCAAGTACTGCAACACCACTGCTGCCTAGCATGTGACTCTGCACCTTGGTGGGTCACCAGCCCTGGGCTCAGGCACGTATCTCCTGCTCCTGCAGGAAAATCTCCTACCCATCAGGAATTCTTACTAGGTTTTTTACCCTATTTCACTTTAAGAATTACAAGATGCCTGGTGTGTGCTCTAGGGAAAACAGAGGAAAGATCAGTTCTCCCAAGGACCTAGAGGCTGGCACTCCTTGGCTTCCAGGCAGGATTTGTGGTGCCATGAGCCACCACTGCAGAGTGCTCAATACACCACCAGACTGCAGCAATTCTTTTCTGCAGATATCATGAATGGGAGCCAAGGCCATCACCTCAGCTCCTTCACATGGAGTGTAATGCTCCAAAGAAACTCCATCAGATGAGCTCTGCAGAAGTGCCCAAGCCCTCTCAACACTGTCTGAACAGGAAGGAACAGCACATCTGTGTGCACCCAGGTAATCAAACTACTGCTGCACCAAGCTTCAAAAGTCACACTGTTCCATCTACATCCAAAATCTCGTTTCAGTCTTAAAGCCTGTTGCTCAGAAAATTTATATCCTGGCAATTAAAATAATCTTCAACTTGTAGCATTATCCAATTTACAAGCTTATTGCTAGTTTAATGACAATCAGCATGCCCAGCCACACTAAGCCAACACTGCAGTGGGATTTTTTCAGCATAGCCACCAAAAGCAAAAAGATTAATGGCACCAACTTCCCTGAAAAGAGAACACTGACTTACCAGTGGACAAACAGGGGAACCTCACCACCTCTACACCTCTGAGAAATGAGGCAGGCTGTGGCTGTTTTAAAATGAAAGCCTTGATTTTATTGTTAAAGTAAATTGTCTGCAGGACATTAATAAAGCAAAGCCAGCTTTTAAGAATGGGTAAATTTATCAAGCTGCACATCTTTATTGCTTCGATCATCAATATTTTAAAGTTACTACTTTTTATTCCATATTGTCAATAAATCTCTGTACACTGTAACTGTAATCATCACAGCACAACACAATCCACTTCACCTGGTGATTTAAAGTTGGACTCAGTTGCAAAAAATTACCCAAAATAGGTTGGAGGATGGCTAAACTGATAAAATAGTCTCTCAGTTTCAGGTAAATGATGAGGTAGCAGCATGGACTGTTATTAACCTGAAGTTCATA
Source organism: Muscicapa striata striata (assembly GCA_030060385.1). Taxonomy (NCBI): domain Eukaryota; kingdom Metazoa; phylum Chordata; class Aves; order Passeriformes; family Muscicapidae; genus Muscicapa; species Muscicapa striata. Next base: position 906,783 of record JAREIS010000221.1, on the reverse strand, counting down.
ATGAAAGCTTAAATGAACAGTGCTAAGTGGACTCAGGCCTTTGTAAGGGAGCTGCACTCCTGCAGTTGGCACTAATTGATCCTTTTCCTGGCAGGCTCAGTGGAAAAGGCAGGCAGCAGCAGGAACTGCAGGCCCTTCTCTGACATGCAGAACAAAGTCACAGTCCTGATTATCCAGGAGGTTTGATCTTAATGCTCTACACTTCCACAGCTTCTTTCATCCAGGAATGAGGCAGGCAGGATAGCAGGGGAGACTGTCAAACTACTTTTTCCTTCTCACACCCATTTTGAGGAAGAAGGTCTCCTGTCTTTGGAGTTTTCAGATACTTTTTCAAGTGTACTCCATGCACATTCAGTTACAGAGCTGAATTTCTGAGAAACTGAGATGGTTCATATTTCATTCACAGCTCCACCCAGGCTTCTTGAAAACACAGTTGATTTTGATTTTAATACCCCTATATAGAATATTGCTGTAAACTGAAATCAACCCAGCATATACAAGAAATAGACTGGGCTGATATAATCAGTTTAGAGATAACATAGTAGAAAGTAGAATTTTGTCCAGAAATTTGCCATTTTAAAATTCATGTGGAGATCCTGATTAAGGCAGACTATTCCAGAGGAGCAGATTCTGGAATCAATTAACAAAACAATTCTTATTAACACAGAGAATCTCCAGACAGTACTAAGGAAGCACAGAATCTTTTCAGAAAAGCCTGCAAGGAAAATACACTTTAATATCAAATTGTATCCTCCAGTGTATGCAAAGATGCCTCAAATCTCAAATGCATCTAATGTGAAACAGGGGCTAGCACTGCAGAACAACACAATAAGAATTTAAGACAGGAAGTGCAGATAATTTATCTAAATAAAGCTTCCAGAAGAATAACTGATTTATGTTGATGCTGATCCAAGCTGGAACCTGACCAGGATGCAGGAGTTAGCAGCATCACTACTCACAATAGGTTCCCTATTTATGAAAAGCAAGTGTGTTTTTGTTCGTGAAAATTAATTAAAATGTTAACTTTATGCTTGTGTCAAAAGGCCCTGTTCTACCAGAGACTTGTTCTTGAATTATCTCTAGAATAACTCAGAAAAAGATGCAGTGTTTTTCAGTCAAGATTATCACTATTCATGCAAGCACCTAAGAGACACAAGGAGTTAAATTTCACAGGAGAGTCTACGGTCACACCGCCTCTATTCATAAAATTGCAAAACACATAAACTGATGCAGAGAAAAGTAGTGAAAGCTTCACAGCTATAAAAAATATACCTGTAGTTGGGAAAGGGGGAAAAAAAGGAAATCTGAAAGTAGACACAGTATAAGTGACTTCTGCTAAAAGCAGGGTCAGCACTTTCTGATGGAGACTATTTGATTTACACTATTTTGTTTCAATTGAAAAACGAAATCTTTCCTTGGCAGATTCTGCTCTACAGAGTCTATTACAGATACTTGTGAGATACACAGCATCATTTATAAAGGGACACTTATTACTGCTGAACGTGATCATTTTGCTAAACTTCCCAAAGTTCCAGAAGGAAATAACATGCAATGCAACACAGGGATCTATTCAGTTAGTTGCTGAAGTCAAGAGTCTGGACAACCTGCACAGCCCTGGAGGAAAGGTGGGCTACTGATTAAGATGTTCAGGATTTCCCCTGAAGAATCCATTGGCTGTCCTGGACCCATGTTCCCCACTCAGAGCCAGGAACACCCCAGGAGGGATCACTCAGCTTTTAGCCTTTACTGACTTCACAGAACTATTCCATTTACTCTGGTGTAAATCACAGATACGTGACCCCATCAGGTATCTTGACTGCCCCTATTTATTCTGATGGAATACAGAGGCTTTTTTTTTCTTTTTCTTTTCAGGTAGAACAATGAAGCACTAAACATTAGGTCCCAGTGGTCTTTGCAGAGAGGTATAACTATCACCACCTGCAATTTCTTTTTGTGTTATAAAGAACAAAGTAACTGCCAGTAAAGGACACCTGATGTATATGAACACACATCTCCGAAACAGGACACAGCAGTTGTAGAAACCTTCACATCTACTACCCTCTGCATGTAGTAAGCTGCACTGTTCCATGCTTTAAAGCAGCTTCTGCACCTGGAGTGCCAAACTGGAGCAGTGGAAAACTTCAGGAGGGTTAACTGGTCTCATTTTGATCAATTTTGGGCTCATCTCACTGCCTCTCCAGGTAATAAAGTAAATTGCCTGTAGATAGTTTGGAAATACATGCTATACATACTTTGACTGACAAAAGTTGTCTATCCATAAAATCCATCACAAGTAGTTTGAACTATATACCCTGAAAAAAAAGTAGGATTTCTTCCAAATCACACACAATTTCAAATTCACATCTGTAATCTATATGTTGTTATAAAAATTGGACAGAACAGGTGCTTTTGAGATTCATGCCCACAGAAACATCTTGCTACCTTGGATAAGCTTCACCAAATTGTTTCAACCGGGAAAAAAAAATGCACAAAACAGAAATCATAATCTCCAAAACAAAACATTTGATTTCAATTGAAGCTGAGTAATTTTTTTAAACTTGAAACTATTAAAAAAAAAAAAAAAGCTTTTAATTCTCTCATTTTCTGGTTGATCCCAATCTAAATCTTTAAAACCTTTTTGGAACTACTAATATGAAACAAAAGATTAGCAAGTCACATAGCTCCCATCATTTCCCATCATGATATTCTGGGATATACAATTAGTTTCTGGGATGCACAGAACAGAGTGATCATGGTTCTGTAGAGGAAGTAGGTCTGAGCTGGCCAAGGCATTGAATATAAATATATAAAAACTATCATCAGTCATGAGAATCACTCTGCTGACATGGCTGAAATAGGAAAAGAAATAGGATTAGCTGACACATTATGATCGTGACCTTTTTTCTCTTTAGCCCTATTTTCTATTCATCAAGAAGTCATAAGCAAATATGCACAAAAAGCAATGTTTTAAAAAATAACTTCAGAGTTGGATAGTAGGTATTACACAGAATGTTTGCTCATTCAGCATTTCCTTAGGTCCAAATGCTTTTCTCATATTCCACAATAGCAGTGAAGTCACTCTGAAGATGCTATTTGACCACTGCACAAACACTTCAGAGAAAGATGGGTGAGTACATTAAACTTGCAAGACAATTTAGAATCCCCCTAACAGTTTAGATTCAATCCAGGTTAGAGCTGGGGTCAGTCCTTTGCAAATCAATAGACACTAATTAGCTCTCATCTAACTGCTGGGGAAAAAAACCCATGAACTTGAGTTTTCTGAACAGCAGACTTCATTAGAATTCAAATTTGGTGACACAAGTGGTAAAGTCTAAAAAGACAAAACCTCTGTAACTGGTAAAAATCAGTGCTTCACCATGCTCTCCTGTAGAAAGACTACAAAAAGTTCACTACCTGAAAAAATTTACCCATTACTACTTCCCCCCTAAGCCACCTTCCCCCATGCAGATCCTCCGCAGCAGAAAAACACAAATTACAACAATGACAATCACCAAAAGTTTTAGGGAATTTAGCATGCACAGCAGAGCACAAAGACAAATCAAGATGTGTGTCATGATGCAGCAACCCTGTGATCCACAAGACCTGATCTATGTTCAGTAAGTGGGCTGCAGCACCTATATCAGACTAAGATCACTGAAATGAAAATGAGACAGGGTAATCACGGGAGGCAGCAACCCCTGAAACACACTGCTGCACATCTCTTGGAAAAGCTAGCAGCTGTGAGATACTGATTACAGCATGTTTTACACACCTCACTGGGAGAAATCTACAGACAGCAGCACTTCCAGTAAAGACAGGTCTTTCTTCCATCACTCAAATAAGCAGTCAGAGTGTGGGGTCAGGTAGGCAAGAACTGGGCATATGCTGTGCTGCAGTAGTATGGACCATACCTATTATAATGACCCAAAGGGCATAGGAGACAAAAAGTCTTTTCAGTATTAAATTTCTTTTCTCTCCAACAGCTTTGCTTACTTCAGGTAAAGAGCTGAAAATTCGTCCTTAGCCAAGTGATAGATTGCCTTCCTGTACAGCTGTGACACATGTTCTCCCAGGTCCATCAGTGGGAATGAACATTCTACAGCAAGGATAGCAAATCTGTAATCGCCAATTTTAATTCATCATTCAGTAGGATCAAAAGTAGGCTGGAATTGGTGGGGATTTTTTTTTTTTGACTGGTTTTTTTTGGTTTTGGGTTTGTCTTTTTTAGGGGGTGGAAGAAGTGACCAATAAATCGAAGAAGGAGCTGTTAGCCTAAGCTCTCCAAGTTTTTACTGGAAATAGCCTTGCAGTACCTCTGAGACAGAGGTAAATTTTACTACCCTTGTATAAGAGATAGCAAAACTGTGCTACCAAAAGGACAAATCAACTTACTCCAAATCATGCTATGAGCCACCATTTCCCAAGTTCATTCCCACTACCAAATAGGCCAGGCCCAAATGCTTGATGTTTGCACGTGGCAAAACTACCCATGGTGAAATCAGCAAGTACCATTACATACATCAGCCCAGGATAAAGATGTGTGAAAATAATGAAGTATACACTAAATGAGTGACTATGCACAGACTACATACTATCAGACACTTGCTATCTCTTACCCAGACAGCTGCATATAACTTTAAAGACAGTCCATTTACTCAGAAAGTCTCAAGTTATTGAAGTGCCCATAGCCCTGCATCTTTTTTTAATTCTTGACCAGAATTTCAAACATTACATTTGAATAAACTCCAGCAAACACCAGCCCAAAACAGGGGCAAGACCAAGCATTCAAAGCCAATCACTTAAGTTATAAGTGGATTGAAAGCAAACATGTAAATTGCACTTGAAACAAACCAAGTAAAAAAACTTTCAGCATATCTGAAACATCCAAACAGTCTGGCAAAATAATTACATCAAGTGACCAGATAGGTCGCTACATCCCAGGAGAAGAGTGCTCACCTGGGTTATTATCCATTCCAAGAGAGCAATTCACCATTCTACAAATGCCTGGGCAAGTTACCCACAGCACTGTGTCTCTGCAGATTGATTCTCATGCAATAAGGGCCTCTGTGCCTCCTGTGTGGTGTTTATGTCTGGGCTGCACATTGCCACGTGCCATTTTAGAAATAGTTAACAGATAAAACAGATCCAGAGCCTCAGACACAATGGCAAGGATATACAGGTATGACTGCTCAGTGGATTCACTGACACTTGTTCCTACATTCACTCTTTCTCTTTACACAGTAACTCTATCACCTCCTTCTCTCTTGCTCTGTGCACATACGATAGTTTCACCACTAACAGTTACATCTTTGTGACATCATCTGAAAGGGCACTCACTGCCTTTGAATATCTCACACCTTGCTGTGCACTAATAAAATGAACTCTGCATTCTATAATTTGGTGATACAGAAATATCTCCAAAATTCCCAAGACAGCGAGGCTGGAGTGTGTACTGTGAGGCTGTGTGGTAGTTATTAGTGCCCAGCTGCAATGACTACAAACAGCAGAACAGGAGTGTCTGCTCTGGAGTTTCCATCAGATTACTGCACATGAAAACTCAAAGATGATTTCAAATTCGAAGTTTCAAAGGCATCTGTCATTCTGAAGATCAACAATAACATAAAGCAGGTGATACAACAGAGAAGCTTCTAGCTCTGACAGGAAATACAATGCACACATATTTAGAAGAAAAAAATCTCCACGGATGAAATTTGGAAATTGCTTCACTGCAGTGATCATCACAATTTCACAGAAAGTGGTTTAATCTAGATCAATATTTTCTAAATTTTTGGGTTTAGATCACCATGTTGTTTCAGTGGAAGTACAAGCATTCATATAGCAAACCTCCAAAAATCCAAATTTAGGCAGCCTTATGAGTTTCCTTAGAAAAGAGGTCATGGCCTTCCAGTGATCTCTGCTCTCCAGCAGTATAGAAAGTACTGCTCTCAGGTTGTGACTTAAATGCCCAATACCAATTCACATAACCACTTTCTCACAAAAAATGAACACAGGTTTTCACTTATATGAGTTGGCTTGGTTTGAAATTAACCAGGAAAACACACTGTTGCTGTTTCAAAAATAACATATTCTAAAACATTTTAAGGATGCCGAACTAAATCAAAATTAGCATTCTAAAACTGGTAATGACAAAGTATGTACTTTAAATGGAAAATGTTAAATCCATGGTTTGTGACAATAAAGAAGCACTGAAAATACATCAGCTCTCTCATTTCACACCTTCTTGCATAACAGTCCTACACTGGCAGTAGGATGGCCTCCCACCTCCCAGACACTGAACACAGTGAACCCAGAGGAAAGAAACCCACTGTTTTCTGCAGCTCTTGGACAAGCTCCCAAATCAGCCTTCAACAAAACTGTGGGGCTTTTTTTTGTTGTTAAAAGCTTCTGTCACAGGCTAGTTTCCCATCATGGCATCTCCATTTCCTCCCAGAGATAAACTACAGCTGTTACACATTTCATGGGAAGGTGTAGTTAATCAGTAGCTTTCCAACCCATCCTAACAGTTCCATGGGTCTGTCCAAATTATTCCATCCAAAACTGAATAATTTCATATCTGCATCTGCACAAAATCTTTCCAAAACTGAACAGGTAAATGGAACTCTTTACCATGCTTTACTCTTTATTCATTTGGTGAACTCAGTTTCTCAAAAAAGTGTCCATCCATGCAAGATATTTTTTCCATCTCTACTGTGTAAGTTAAATGGAACCCTCACATCTAGACACACAATGTACATCAATATTGTGTATAGAGCAGAGGAGAGAGAGTAAGCCTATTCCGAAGTTAATTTAAGAAATAATAAATCAGTTTGAAAGTGGTATGGTTCTTCCTGCTAACACTAAGATCACATCAAGTTTAATGACAAATCATCTCCTCTGCCATGAAATGGAAACAAATGTAAGTTGGAATACACCTTTCATGTTTCAACCTAGACCCAATAATGCAAAAGCTTTGACCCCTAAACTTAAGCCAGCTGCTTTTCTTGGTCAAACAGCAGTTATACACAATACTTGAGCATATTTTGCAGCAAAAAAGGCATTTTCAGTGATCTGTAATGAATAGAGTTGTGTAGAAAGCATATTTCCAGGTGTTATACCACAGAACACTGGTGAAACCAGAGTATATTCCATATTGGGAAAGTTCAGGCATCTCCCCTGTTCTCACAGCTCCCAAACACCACCAGACCACGGCCCAAACTTGGCAATGCTTTCAGTAACACATGCTTATGCTTTTGGCAGAAGGGAGCTGACCACTTGCAGCATCAGTGTCCTCTGCCAGCTGGCCAAAGAGCACACAGATGCAAGGGAAGCAAATTATCTGCCCGCTGGCAAAAAGAAATGCTGAACAGCACCTAAAGAAAATGTGTGCCTGTGCACGTGCGCTCGAGGGTGCATGGGAGCACACACACCCCACACCCGGGCCTTGGGAAAGGGAGCAGCTCAGTTAAACTGGAAAACTAAACTGCTACTAGTCCTGAGGTATCATTTTCTGCAACACTCTCACAACAATGAATGTGCACTTTTCCCATTACAATCTTCCAAGCTGAATTTTAAGATTAAATACAAGGACTGCAAGGATGCTAAAGTAAATTTTTATAAGTCTGAAATCAGACTCCTTCAAGAAAGTGCCGATACAACCACCTACAGGATTTTAGCAACCTAAGGTTAGCATATCTTTGCATCTTCCCTCTTTTTTTTCTCTTGAAAAATGAATGCTCATAAAAGAAAAAACAAAAACACTACACATCTTTATTTGGTAAAATACAAAAAGCCTTCTGGATTTTGAAGACACATAAGAAAAAACTCAGAAAAATTAATGGGACAAGAATTTGCAGCTGATAGGTTAGGTTTAGCTGAGAGATGGAATCTGTAGATTAATTTGATTCTACAATTACAGCTCCTTTTCACCTGCACACATCCCACCACTGTCATTACATGATCAACAGATTTTAATGAAAACTATGCTTTTCATTTAAAAAATGCTTGATTTTGAGAAATTCAAGGGAGGCAATACATAAGATTTAGTTTACTTTTCTAAATATTTCTTGAAAATTGTACATAAGGCAAGTGCACATTTGTTGGCGGTAAAGGTGTACAACAGCAATTTTTTGCAATGACAGTGCAGAGAGGGAATATGAGATCTGTGTGCTAATGAGCTGACACTGCAGAGGCTGGAGCAGTGTTAGTATAGTGCACTACAAGTGCAGAGCAGAATGACAGACGTGGGTTATTTCTAGGGAATGTGATCTACAGAACTATACTCACAATTCAATATTAACACAAACATCCTTCATCAGATTATGAGAAATGCATGGAAGTTATTGCTTCAGTGACAAATTTATATGTTTGAGTGATTATATTCATATTATTCTGAAAAAGCTAGTTCACTCCCTACATGAGTATTTTTAAAGAAATTATAACCTGATTTTAATTTTACACATTCATAGGTCAAGTTAGCTTGCTTTCTGTTTCTACTGACAGCAAAAAGTAGCATATTTCAAGAAATGTGATAATTTCCCTAGAGCCAACTGATAAACTTCAATTCACCTTTAAATACACTTGAATTTTCATCTGTTTGCATTTCTTCTCTGTTAAGATATCATACAGCTAAATAAATAAGTGGGCAGATAAATAGAGAGTGGATAAATACTGTATGAATGTGTGTAAATTAAATATACAGAGAGAGGCTTGGTGCTAGCAGTGAAGCAGGGAATACATGTACATAAATCAGATTATGCATCATTTAACTAAAAAAGGAATGAGAGGGAGGGGCTTAGGGCAGGAATTTTATTTTGCTTCTAAACAAATTTGTTCCCAGGTTGGGATATTGCCAAATCTGCCCTAGCAGAGGTGGGTTATTTTTCTCAGGCTCCTGAGAATACTTCAGAAGGGTTTTTTCCTCCTCTGGAATGCACCAGATTGCATCAAGCAGGATGTGCAGCTGCACAGTAAGAACATAAGTCTTTCTGAGCAGAGCCCCCCTCAACCCCTGCACACAGGAACATTTACTACAGTCACTATCATACAAATCAACGCAAAAGAGAATAAACAGTATTATAAATACTGACTAGTACAGGCTAAACATGCTTCTTTCTTCAATTTCCTCTCAGCTCCTGTACCTATCCCACCACAAAGTCAGCCCCAGCCTCCCTGCCCAGCGAAGGCAAAGTCACTGCAGGTTTCTCTCCTATGGAACCCTGCCAATTGCAAATATTGATCAAATGGCTGTGTGACAGCACGGGAGACAATATATGCTTATCTCCAAGTGAGGTAAAAATATTGTGGAAAAGAATTCCTTCATGGATATGGCAGCAGGCTGAAAGGATCTGCCACTCCCATATGAAACAAGGATATGGTTAAAGGCTGGAATTTTGGTCAGGTAGTGTGAGAAGCTATTAATTCATCCTAATGCATTGATACACATAAGTGTTCTGACTTTCAAAGACAATTGGAACCTGATTCAAAAGAACAATTGTTCTGATGGGTTCTTTTATATTTTGAGCTACTGAAGCCTATGACTGGTGAATTGGACTCACGGTATTCTTTTCTTATCAACAGTATTATGAGATGGTTGACACAGTACAGGCAAGGTCACCTTTTTGTTTTCTTTTGTCTGTTTCTTTTTTCACATCTTCTGCTTTTAAATAGGTTACTGTAGGTACATATTCTTTGGTCAACAGTTTCTGTAGAGATTTAAGTTTTTCCAGTTTTACTATATGGGTAATACGGGTGGTGGAACATGGAACCCTGTACTACAGAAAACCATCTCACTTTACTAAAATTGCTACAGCTTTTATTAAGCATTGACAAAAATCATTAGACATCAGAAGATGAGTAGAACACTGACTAAATATACTGTCTGCCAATAAGCAAGTGGATCACTTCTGTTGGTGGCAGAAGCGCTGGTAACAACTTTTTAAAAACAATTAATAATTAATCTCCCAAGCAGTTCAACATATTTAGCTTAAATCCATATAATTGATATTTAGGAAACTGTGTTTGAGATACAGCCTCTTGAAGGGATTACACTGATTAAGGATTAATAGTCTGATGTTTGTTGTAAGAGCTGTTGAGGCTCGATAGGATTAGTTAAATAAGATGCAAAGTAGAGACACGCTTTTATTTACCATTTTTTCCCAACTTTTCCAAGTATTTTTATTGTATATTACAAAATTAACTCCCCTGCAAAAGTTTTAAAGGTCCTACTTCAAAGTCCTTTGGAAAGTGTTAACACTGCACTACCAAGAAGCAGTCACATGGGGGATATGTTAGAATATCAATCCAAAATTTGTCCAGATATTTCCTGACTGTATATTTTTTAACCATCAACTTTCTCAGAATATACAGTGGGACAGGAATGTAAGAGCTATCCTATCTCCTGCAAATTTAAAAAAAAATAATTTAAAAAAATTATTCAAAATATAGAATTGTTTTAAAGCAAAAAATACTAGTCTTCTGTACTCCACTACTTCATTACTTCACTACCGTTCTTCCTCTTTGACCATTTATATAGTGAGTATAAACCTGCAAACTGTGAAAGGAAACCTGTTCATAATGTAAAGTTAGTACATTGCATTCAGTGGTCCATTAGATCATGTGCAGACATATATCTCCACATTGCAAAGTGCATTAGTTACCTTGAAAGAGGATTCCTTTCATTTTCAAAGATTTACAATACAATTTGTATAGGATCGAATTTGAATACATCATTAAAACAAATATCCAGGAACGACTATTGGTAAAGGAATGCTTTTTAAAATGCAGAACACACACAAGTCTTTCTGAAAGAGATTTTGCATTTTAACACCACATTAGCAATACTCAAAAATTCTATTTTGCATCTTCTGTTAATAAAAGCTCAAATTCTATGCGTGCACGGCTTGTGCAGAGCTATTTCTCCTTACGCCAAGTGTTCTGATTCCATTTTCTCTCCCCTCAGCTCTAGCAGTATGTGTCAGTTTACAGTCTCCTCAGCTTTTCACAGTACTCTCACTGGAAGAAAACAACCCAGTATTTCAAAGCAGATGAGGCAAGGAAGCCCCTCTAGCCTTCTCTCCTCAAGGTCACTTCTAAACAGTTGTTTCTGGTTTTTCCCTACATAGTATATTATTTGCAAATTATGCCTTTCCACACAGCTAGGTTGTAACCTCAACAGAACAGGGATCTTACTTCAGCAGCAATTCACTGATGGAAGCTACACAGCAGTGCTATATCAACAACACGGTTGTTTTCCTAAGAAACAAAACTAAGGGGATGAAGTGGTGAGAGAACTTTTCCTCAGGTACTCCATATAATCCTCCAAATCTACTAAACCCCCTGCCACTACACACATTTGTTGCACTATATTATTGCATGACCAGGAGCTCTAGGCTACCTGAAAGGAACTGAATGCAGGACAGATAACAAATGAATATATGTTTTAAAACGAGGTATTTACTTACAAGCATTAGTCACTGAAAAACTGTTGGAAGAGTCCAAGTGATCTACATGATAGTTCAAATGGAAGGGCTTTTCTGTGGTGTTTTGGTTTGTGTTGTATAGCTGCACAGCAAATCGAAATGCACTGTGCTCCTGAACAGTGTTCCTCATAAAAAGTCCACCTAGGCAAAGAGGAAAAAAAAAAAAAAAAAAAAGGAAAAAAGGGAAAAGGTATTTCAGAATACTTTTGAAGAGAAACAATGGCAATAAGATATATTTGCCTGCTGCACACTGCAGGAGAGAATGAACAGAAGCAGCCTGAACCTGAGCACATAACTCTGACAGAGTACCTACATGAAACACTTATTCCAAGTCCAAAGTCAGGCTTTTAAAGCCACACACCACATCCAGGTACCCCCAGAGCAATGAGAGTCGCTTGGAGCTGCAGATGCACCCTGAAAACCAGGCCACTTCTACACGGATGCTCACACAGAGATTTAAAAGTCTAACTTGCGGAACCGTGGCTCCTAAATCCTGTCCAGACTACCTAAGTATCGCCGCTGTAGTTATGTGCGGGGACACGGTGGCGTGCGGCGTGGCAAACGTGCGGTTTCACGGTCTGGTGGAGCGCTAGCGCGGCCGAGGGAGATGATGCTCCGAGAGACGGCAGGGAACAGCCCCGCTTCACTCGCTGCCCTGAGCCTCACGGCTCGCTCGGCCCCGGCTTTCGGGCACGTCGCTACAGATTCACGCCGCGACTCTCTCACGTTATGTGCTCCACGGGATGCGCTGCTCCAGGGCAGGGTTCCGCAGAGCGCGGACCCGATCCCCGCTGCTCGGAGGGGTGCGGGCAGCCCGGCGCCCCTCGCAGCCCCGGCACCGCCGCTGCCTCTCGCCCCCCGAAAGGGGAAGGAAGCGGAGCGGGGCTGGCTCCTTCCCCGCTCGCCCCCCGCTCCCCTCCACACAACTTCCCGCGGGTGGCGGGGAAGGCGCGGGTCGCGGTGCCGCGGCGGGCGCTTACCTATACTGATGGTGTTGGGGAACCCCGCCAGTGACTCCCCCAGCAGCCCCGCCAGCAGCAGCAGGAGGGTCCGGGGCGCGCTCTGCCCCATTTTCTTCAGTCCCTGAGGTTCAGCCCCTAAACCGAAACTGGCGGCACAGGCATGGGCGCAACTGGAGACTCGGAGCGGTGTCAACGGTGGTGGCGATGCTGGCGGAGGTGGTGGGGAGGATGGTCCCCCTCCTTTCGTCTCTTTTTTTTATCCTTTCCTTCCCCAAATCCCTCTGCTCTCGTCTTCACCCCAGTCTAGCAGGGCTCATTGGCTGCGAGATTGCCTTTCTCCCCCGTCTCCAGCAGCCCCCCCCCCCAACGCAGGGACTTCCCCCAAAGATGGTGGGTAGCGAAGCCGCCGAAGCTGCTCCGCCCGGGCCGGGAGGGGGTTATCGATCAAACTTGGCGTGAGGCGGGCTGGCAACCGCTCGGCTCGGCTCGGCTCGGCTCGGCCCGCCCGCCAGCCCAGCCCCGGCGGCTCCGGCCGCAGCTCCGCGCTCGGGGCTGCGGTCGGCGGGGAGCGCACCGGCCTCACGTGGGGCGGCCCCGGGCTGCAGCTGCTGCCCTTTAAAGCTGCATCGGCTCGGGGTGTGTGTGTGCCTGTGTGTGAGAGTGTGTGAGTGCGGTGCGTGCGCCTGTGGGCGGGCGGGGGAGGGAGCGGGGAAGGGAAGGAGGGGCGGGGAGCCGAGCCGGGGCCGGCAGAGGAGGCCGGGGGTGGTGGGGCTGTGGTCGGTCCTGCCCGTGCCCGTGCTCGGGCGCGGTGGGCGGTGGGCGGTGCGGGCGCCCCAGGACTCGCGGGCCGGGAGGCTGCAGAGCGGATCGGGAGGCCCGGTGATGGCCGGGGCAGGCGGGTGCCGCTGGGCCCCGCCTGAGGGGCGAGGGCTGGGCAGAGACGGGAGCGCAGGGGCTGCCGCGGCAGGGCTGGAAAGGGCCGCAGCAAGGGATGCCGAGGGACCGTGCGCTCTCCCGAAGGGACTGCCGGCCCTGCGCCCGAGTTCTCCCCATCCCTCCTCCAGTGCCAGCGCATCAGCGGGAAGCATCATCCGCCCACAGTGCCGTGAAGCGAAGAAAGACAAGAAGAGTTTAATCCCACACAAGGGAATGTTAGGTCCTTCCCAACCTCCTCTAAAGGAAGGAACGCAAATAAAGTCTCCGTTTCATCCCTGATGCTGGAAAAAGACACAACATGTGTGTCAGCTGATGGGCTGCCGCCACAGAGCACACAGCAGGGCCAACCTGGTGGTCACAGGGGAGCAGGAGGATGGGTGGCAGATATCCTGTGTGTCTTCTACACCAGCCCTGGGACGCTCCTGGCCTTCGTATCCACAGGCAGCTGCTGTGCATCTGCCTGAGTCAGGTTCTCTGTGGTCTTTCACTCATATCCTTGACACTTCACTGTAGGGATCATGCAGTGCTTTTTCTTTTTGCTGCTTTGGGACTCATAAAAATGTACAAAATAGAGACAGAAAAGTGATACTAGGTGAAGTTATCCATCTCATAGGCCCAGCAAAGACTGTTCTTCCCTTAATATTTGCTTTTCCTCTGATTTCAGCAGGTCACTTTACATCAGTGCTGCTCTGCTTCTTTTTTTATCTTAGACTGTGGCATTGTTTGTGTTGATGTTCAGATCAGTTAGGGATAATACTGTAAAATAACCAGCCAGTGCCACTGGCTGTAGCATCATGTAAGTAGTCAAGGTGTAAGATTGAAGGTTGCACAGATTACCGCACAAATGATGATGAACAACATCAGCAATTCAAAACACTACTTTTGAAGGAAGCCAGAGGTAGAGGTGAACAGCAGGGCACCATAGTCATGACACAGGAGTGTAACACAGGAGTGACATATGTCACTGCTTTTAGTGACATATGTGTGACACCTGCTCACTCCAAGGTGCATGCATTGGTTGCTGCATGTTGTGTTCCTTTATGAGAATCATTACCAGAAGATGGAGACTGTTCCAGTTCAGGCAGAGGTAGGGATCAGGCTGCAGGGTGGATGGTAATGTTCTCTATCTAGATTGAGATGGCAGTTGTCACTTTCTCTTTTTAAAGAAATGGTATTCGGTATGGACAGGTGGGATATAAGGTTCATTATTATATCTATAGCACTCCTCAAGCTCAAAGCTCTGAACACATATTACCTATGAATTCCTGTAAGCATCCCCATGAGGCATGATTATATTCTTCTTTTACACATGTAAAAATTTAAAACTCAGGGAGAGATACTGGCCCTGCTCACCTAACCAGGAAGTTTCAGACCCAGAATTAGCATCTTGAGCAGCAGCCTGGCTTTGTTGTAGAGCACTCTGCTCACAAATACCTTTTGGTAAAGATAGCAGATCTGAAAGCTACAGACAGGTACAGGAAGTTTAGACTTCAAGGATAGTTGTCAGAAGCACTACTTACTTTTTCCTATTCTACACACCTCCAGTCTCATTCTAATGTATTCTCTACAAAGTCCTGCTGTCCTCTTTTTTTGGTGCCCTTTGCTAGCGGCCCTGCTTTCTTCGCGTTCACTTGCTCTTGTGAAATTCTCTCCATCTCCATAGCTAAGTATTGCAGGCTGATTGCCACCTGCCACACTGACAGCTGATGGTGCACTGAAAAAATTATGAAAGAAATTATGTATAACATTATAGATGTTAGAACAGGAGAGGAGATAAAATAGCCATGAATGAATGTGGCATGTGTCAGAGTCTCAGTTTCACACACTGCCAGCAGGGTGGGTACCTTGTCTCCAATAAAATGGTGCTTCACAGTCTAATCTACAATTGGACAGTCATGTGGTGATCCAAAATATATCTATGTTGAGAGACAAATCTTCATTATCACCCACATTCTTCCTTCTGAAGCCCCTTATGTGTTGTTGTTATTATTCTCATTAGCATTTGGAATATGCAGTTTGCTTTTTCCAGTTAGCTTTATGGCATGATTAGCAGGTACAAATGGCTCAACAGCCATTTGAAGAAGTGGGGAATGAAGCAGCATGGACTCCTTTATCCACCCAAAAGATATCACTTTATTGTAGAAATCACACCCTTTTTGTACCTTTAGTCTCCACCTGACTACTGAAAGCAAACCGAAGCCTAACAGAGCTTAACAGATGGAGAGCACCCATTGGCTGGCTCAGCTGCAGTGCTGTGTCCGCGTGTCCTTCCACCCAATCAGCTTCCCGCTCATGCGCTGTCCCTGCGCTCCTCCAGCCAATCACAATCTCACTTCCAGCTGTCACTGACTCCTTCCGCACTCATAACCGCTGCTCACCCCTCAGCGACTTCCAGCCTGCAGCTGTGCCTTTCCCACAGGGCCTTGTGGTGAGCAAAAGCCTTAACCACTTTAACAATTATAACCCCATATCCTCATATCCTGTATTGCCCCCTCTTTTTTTTTTTTTTTTTTTTTTTTTTTTTTTTTAATTAAGCAACAACAACCTACTAGGAAAAACCTAAACAACTCCTAAGATATTAATAAGTGACAACAATAATAACTATAACAACCTCCCAAAAACTGTAACGTAGGCTTATAGCATACTAACTATATACACGTAGAATCAGGACCGTGGGACAAAAGGCCACACACATCATGATGGAATCCATTCCATGTGGTGGCCTGTGGAGATGCAGGCATAGCTGCTTCCCCATGTTAATAAGTCCAGGGGTCCTTTCCATTCTCCAGTCAGTAAGTCCTTTACCATTATGGGAGGTCTTAGATGAGCCTTTGTGTTGAAGGAATACTGCCTCTCACATGCAGTTTGTCCCATCTCATCTTGATTTAAAGAATTGAGGACATATAAGGCTTTAGCTAATCCAGTGTGTCAGCACCCCAATTCCCCCCACTTTTTGTTTTTCAACCACGGTGTCTTGGGTTGCAATACAGGATGTGACCAGAAATGTGTATTCCATCACCATCTATTGAAGCTGGGTTGGGGCAGGGATCCTTATCTCCATGGGGCATATTTTCTGCTAATGGGCCATCTTTAAGACCAGGTGGGGCTGTGATCTTTATCTTTTCCACAATGCACCGCCTTCCAGGAAGATATCACCTGCTAATGGGCCATTAAGTCCCACTGTATGCCTGATAAAATTACATCATCCCACTGGGAAATGCTCCAGCCAGGGGAAGGAGCCAAGCCTCTCCTACCTAGATAAAAACTGAGATTTTGAACACCAAAGCAGCCTTTTCCACTGGATTCCAGAGGAAAACCAGACCTTTCCACATTATCACTGGACCTTCAGAGGAAAACTGCACCCTTCTACAGGACCACTGTTTCAGCTGGACCACATCTGTCACTGCAGGAGGACTGCAGCCACCATTTAGTTGGACTGCTACCAACACGGGATTGACTGACGGAGTGTCAGATTGTATTCTGACTCTATCAGTGTTTTGGGCTTGTTCCCTGTAATACTGTATTTCTATTTTAGTTTTCCTAGTAAACAACTGTTATTCCTATTTCCCATATCTTTGCCTGAGAGCCCCTTAATTTCAAAATTATAACAATTTGGAGGGAGGAGGTTTACATTCTCCATTTCAAAGAGAAGCTCCTGCCTTTATTGGCAAACACCTGTCCTCGAAACCAGGGCACAGGGTTTTTAGGGTTCTATGGGCACACTCAACAATAGCTTGCTCTGTGGGAGGGCAGGGAATGCCCGTATGGTAAGACATACCCCATTGCTGCCAGAAGTTATGAGCTTGCTCTGAGGTGTAGGTGCATTGTCCATTTTGATGGTATCTGGAAGGCCCAGAGCAGCAAAACAGGTGAGCCAGTGCCGGATAGCATCTCGAGCCTTCTCTCCAGTGTGAGCAGTTTCCACTAGGAAACAGGCATAGAGGTCAATAGAAACATGAACATATTTTAAGTGACCAAACTCTGGGATATGGGTAACATCAGTTTGCCAGATGGAGTTAGCTGTTAAACCTCGGGGGTTAGGGCCTTCTTCTAAAGGAGCAGTAGCAACCCCACTGGAGCGACAAGACAAGCGACAAGATATCATGAGCCTGTGAGGAGGTCAATTGAAATTGCTTACAAAGAGAACGAACATTCTGGTTGAAAAAGTTGTGAGAAAATTTGGCCTGTGCAAAAGTATTTGGTACCATACCTGTCATCACAGTGATATCTGCATAGTTGTTACCCTCTGTAATAGACCCAGGTAAACCTGCATGGGAGAGAACATGCAACATATAAAAATCATGCTTCTGACTGTTAATCAAAGTCCACAATGTTCTTAACTCTGTAAACAAAAGATGGTTAGCAACATGCTTTAAATAGGAAGATTCTAAACAGAATACAACGTTGGCATCATATGAAGAATCAGTTATGACGTTAAGAGGTTCCTGTGAAAATAACTGAAAGGCATAGCAGATAGCAGCCAATTCTAAAATTTGCACAGAGGCATCCTTTAACATTAATACCATTTTATGCCATGGACAGAGTCACCTCCATGTCAAATCACTGCAACTTTGTTAGTTTTGCTGCATGCATCTGTAAAAACAGTTGGTCCATTGACAGCGGTCATGCTGCAGTGCTGCTTTGCATACAGAGGGAGGTTACCCATCTCTGTTCATAAACGATTGGAGGGATAATGGATAGATAATTGTCCAGAAAAATCTGCAAGTGCAATTTGAAAGCTGGTATCTTCTGATAGCTACCATACCAAATTGTCTTTACTTGCAGGTATGTAGATGGTATATGGATCTTGGACACTGAGAGTTTGTAGTCACTCTCTGCCTTTCTTAACTAAACATGAGAACATGTCATTAAAAACCTATGGAGTCATTGTTGCTGTGTGAGGTAAGAATAACCATTCTAACACATGCAAAGGGTCTTTGTCATTAACAAACCATTGAAACAGAACAGCAAAACGTTGAAATTAGCAATTTTGCAATTAGCAATTATGGCAAGGTACATAGATTTATCTGGGTCCCATCTCCAATTTTGTCAGTTTTCTAGTGCTTGAGCACAGTGTGCAAGGGCAGTTTTAGCTTCTGGGGTCAGCTATCGAACCAAATGCAAGTGGGGGTTTCCTCTGAGTAAGTCAAATAAAGGATTTAAAAGTTCTGTAGATAGACTCAAAACAGGATGCAACCAATTCCAGGAACCTAGCAGTTTCTGTAATTCCTTTAAAGTTAGGGTGTCTTTCACACAAAGCCTTAAAGGCTGAGGGCTGATGGTCTGCTGAGTAATTCTCCATCCCAGATAATGCCAAGGGGACTTGCGTTGCACCTTTTCAGGTGCCACGATGAGTCCTGCATTTTGAATTGGCTGCATGACAGCTACCTGAATAGAACATAAGATGGATTGATTGTGAGCTGTGAGTAGAATGTCATCCATATAATGATATATGGTTGCAGCAGGAAATTTACGACAAACAGGCTGCAGGGCAAGATCGACTACCCTTTGACACATGGTTGGACTGTTACACATGCCTTGTGGCAACACAGTCCAATGAAATCTCTTCATTGGTTCTGCATGATTCAGGGTAGGCACAGAAAAGGCAAACCAAAGTGCATCATCAGGATGTAGAGGGATGGTGAAAAAACAGTCTTTTAGGTCTAAAATTACTAGGGGCCAGTTGAGGGGAATCATTGTGGGTGATGGAAAGCCAGGCTGCAGAGCTCCCATAGGTTCAATAATTGCATTTATTGCCCACAGATCCTGTAATAATTGACACTCGACTGGTTAGGTATACAGAAGATAGGGTTGTTCCAGGGGCTAGGAGATGGACAGATACGGCCTAAGGACAATTGTTCTTCTACAAGATGTTTTAAATTTAGTAGCTGTTCCTTTTGTAGAGGCTATTGGTCAACCCACACAGGGTCTTCAGTCTACCATGTGAGTTTACATATGTCCCGTATTTGATATTGGAACAGCTGATCAGTGGCCCCTATGAAAAAGATTTTCTGGTGAGGTCAAGTCTATTTATATGGTTGCTCCAAATCAGAAAATCTCTTCCCCATAATGTGCATGGTATAGGGGCAATGAATGGGGAAATCTGTGCAGTTTGCCCATCAGGGCCAAGGACAAGCTGAAGGTGAGCGCTTTGTCTAGGGCACTGCATTTCTCCCACCTCAGTTGAGGTCGATGTGGGGCTGATTGTGGGCCAATTACTAGGCCATTAATTGCTTTTAATAATAGAGACATCGGCTCCAGTGTCAACAAGCCCTTTAATTTTTTTGCCATCTATACTGGATGTTAAGATTGGCTGAGCTATTGTAATAGAACTTGTCCAGAAAACCTGTGGCTGACCTGTGCTACCAAAGTTATTTGTGCCACATTTACCCTTGCCACTAGGGGGTTCGTTGGCAAAGGGAATAAGTTATGCTATATGTTGACCTGCAGGGATAAAGCAGGGTGGCACAGGAGTCCATAACATCATTTCTATTTAACCTTCATAATCTGAATCAATAACCCCAGGTAGTACAAAAAAGTAGTACAAAAAAGTCCCAATTTAGTGGCAGAGGAATGCCCTATCTAAAGCATGGATGTTATTACCAAGGGGTCCCCACACTCCAGTAGGAACCAGGTTGTCTTAATTTGAAAGACAGGTGTTGGCTAGGAAAAGCAGGGCCTTCCCTTAAAATGGAGAAAGTAAATCCCTCCCTCTGAATTAGTATAATTTTGAAATTAAGGGGCTCTCAGGCAAAGACATGGGGATAGGAATAACAGTTCTTTACTAATATATATAACAAAGCAAAAAACCCCAACAACTGTGAAATTAACAGCAAACAAAACAGGCACCCAGTTCCAGTCCTCTCGGCTGCAGGCACTTTTCCCTTTGTTGCAATTACTGTCACAGCTGGCAGTGAGCGCTGGCAGGCTCCTGATGGGCAGGTACGATGGTTCCCGCATGGCTACAGGGGTGCTGGGGTGATGGTGGCTGTGTCCCAGATGGGAAGAGATGGAGGAGAGGCTTTGCTCATGAACCTTGGGGGAATTTCAGTCCCAGTGCTCCAACAGGATGCCAGGAAATAGCAAGCTGAAGCAGGAGAGTGTCTTAGCAGGGCAGGGGTGCAGGGACACCCTGCTAGGAAGGAAGGAAGGAAGCCGCTCCCGACATTGGGATGGCAGCATTAGCAGCGACCCTCCTCTGAAGCCAAGGACAAGTGAGCCACAGCAACTACCCCCACCCTCACTTACCTGCTTCTAATCTCACAGTGTTTCTGCCCCCTCCCCCCCGAGACAAAACTCCCAAAAACCAGGGAGGTTCTATGGCTCAGGTGTTGATAAGGCTATTCTTGAAATTAGTCCCATTGTGTGACTCAGTTCTCTCAGAGGTACCATGCCTCCAAAGGACTTGTTTCTCGAGACCAAGGGTGGTGTTCCTAGCAGTGGTGTGAGGCACAGAGTAGGTCTCCAACCAGCCAGTGGTGGCTTCTACCATGGTCAGCACGTAGCGCTTGCCTTGGTGGGTCTGAGGCAGTGTGATGTAGTCAATCTGCCAGGCCTCTCCGTACTTATATTTGGACCATCGCCTCCCATACCAGAGAGGCTTCACTCACTTGGCCTGCTTAATGGCAGCACACGTCTTACAGTCATGGATAACCTGGGAAATACTGTCCATGGTTAGATCCACCCCTCAGTCTCATGCCCACTTATAGGTGGCATCTCTGCCCTGATGACCTGAGGCATCATGGGCCCATAGAGCCAGGAACAATTCTCCCTTGTGTTCCCAATCTAAGTCTATCTTTGACACCTCTATCTGTGCAGCCTGATCTACTCGCTCGTTGTGTCAGTGTTCCTCATTAGCCCAACTCTTGGGGTCATCTACATAATGGACTTTTACAGGTAGCTTCTCTATCCGAGTGGCAATGTCTTTCCACTCATCAGCAGTCCAGATTGATTTTCCTCTATGTTGCTAGTCAGCCTTTTTCCACCTTTCCAGCCAGCCCCACAGCGCATTGGCTACCATCCATGAATCATGTAAAGGTAGAGCTTTGGCCATTTCTCTCTCTCAGCAATGTTCAGGGCCAGCTGAACAGCTTTGAGTTCAGCAAGTTGACTTGATCCACCTTCTCCTTCGGTAGCTTGTGCAACCTGTCGTGTGGGGCTCCATACGGCTGCTTTCCACTTCCGATTCATTCCCACGATGCGACAGGAACCGTCGGTGAAAAGAGCGTTGCACGTTTCATCTGCTGGCAGCTGGTTGTACGGTGGGGCTTCTTCAGCTCGGGTCACTTGCTTCTGCTCCGCCTCCTCAGCGAGACCAAAATCTTCACCTACTGGCCAGTTTGTAATTATCTCTAAAATCCCAGGGCAATTCGGGTTTCCAATACGGGCGTGCTGTGTGATGAGGGCAATCCACTTGCTCCATGTGGCATCGGTGGTGTGGTGGGTAGAGGGAACCTTTGCTTTAAACATCCACCCCGATACCAGCAGTTAGGGTGCCAAGAAGAGCTGTTCTTCAGTGCCAATTACCTCCAAAGTGGCTTGAACTCCTTCATAGGCAGCCAAGATTTCCTTTTCTGTGGGAGTGTAGTTGTCTTTGGACCCTCTGTAACCTTGGCTCCAGAATCCCAGTGGTCAGCCTTGAGTCTCTCTGCGCACCTTCTGCCAAAGGCTCCAGGACAGACCATGGTTCCCGGCTGCAGAGTAGAGAACATTCTTTACCTCTGGTCCCGTCCTGACTGGGCCAAGGGCTACAGCATGAGCGATCTCCTGTTTGATCTGGGTAAAGGCTTGCTGCTGTTCAGGGCCCCAGTGGAAATCGTTCTTCTTGCGGGTGACCAGGTAGAGAGGGCTCACAATCTGGCTGTACTCAGGGATGTGCATTCTCCAAAAGCCGATTGCACCTAGGAAAGCTTGTGTTTCCTTCTTGCTTGCTGGTGGTGATCTTATTGATGACCTCAGTGGGGACCTGGCGCTGTCCGTCTTGCCACTTCACTCCCAGGAACTGGATCTCCCGGGCAGGTCCTTTGACTTTGCTCTTTTTAATGGCAAAGCCAGCTCGCAGCAGAATCTGGATGATATTCTCTCCTTTTTCAAGCACTTCATTGCTGTGTTCCCCCACACAATGATGTCATCAATGTATTGCAAATGTTCTGGGGCCTCACCCTTTTCCAGTGCAGCCTGGATCAGCCCGTGGCAGATGGTGGGGCTGTGTTTCCACCCCTGGGGCCGTCGGTTCCAGGTGTACTGCACGCCCCTCCAGGTGAAAGCAAACTGAGGCCTGCACTCTGCTGCCAAAGGAATGGAGAAAAATGCATTGGCAATGTCAATGGTAGCATACCACTTCGCTGCCTTGGACTCCAGCTCGTACTGCAGTTCCAGCACGTCCGGCACGGCTGCACTCAGCGGTGGAGTCACTTCATTCAAGGCACGATAGTCCACAGTCAATCTCCATTCCCCCTCAGACTTGCGCACGGGCCAGATGGGGCTGTTGAAGGGTGAGTGGGTTTTGCTCACCACCCCTTGGCTCTCCAGCTCACGGATCATCTTGTGGATGGGGATCACAGCATCTCGATTTGTCCGGTACTGCCGGCGGTGCACTGTCATGGTGGTAATTGGTACCTGTTGCTCTGTCACTTTCAGGAGTCCCACTGCAGATGGGTTTTCCGACAGTCCAGGCAAGGTGTTCAATTGCTTAATGCTCTCTGTCACTACAGCAGCTGTTCCAAAAGCCCACCTGAACCCCTGTGGGTCTTTGTAATAGTTGTTCCTGAGGAAGTCTATGCCCAAAATATGCAGAGCCTCTGGGCTGGTCACAGTAGGATGCTTCTGCCACTCCTTCCCAGTCAGGCTCACCTCAGCTTCCAGCAGAGTCAATTGCTGTGATCCCCCCATCACCCTGGCATTGGAAATAAGTTCTGCCCCAACATGTCCTGATGGCATTAGGGTACACTGTGCATCAGTGTATCAACTAAGGCCCTATATTCCTGAGGCTCTGATGTGCCAGGCCATCGGATCCATACCATCCAAAAGACCCAGTTCTCCTGTGCCTCTCCCTGGCTAGAGGCAAGGCCTCTCTAGCCCTGGTTCTTATTTCCTTCCTGAGCATACATACTAGAGGTTCCTTCAAGGGGATCTGACAGATAGTCCTCCTTTTTGTAATACCCGTCAGCTTGGTCATGGGAGGTTGAGGCTATCTTCACTTTAGTGAAGCTCCCTCAGTGTTTTCCTCCCTGAGTTGATGCATCTGTACTGCCAGGATAGAAGTGAGTTTCCCATCCCACCTTCTCATGTCTTTCACATGATCACACAGGAATAAACACAGGTCAGCTCATGTGGTATACCCTCTCTCCCTAGCTTGGCTCTGACTCTGTGGCCTGTGACTTGCACAGGTGCCATATGGGAGCTGTTCTCACCTCCTCCCTCATCTCCCTCATCTCTTCTTGGAGGCTCTTAATTACAGCAGAGACATGAGCTGCATTGAGCCATTGATCATACTCTCGTAGTTCCTGAGCTTGTTGGTAACAGAACCCATTTGGTTCTGTCTCTCAGTTGTTATCAGAATTAACTGTTGCAATAAAAGTGGTATATTAAGATGGCCCCAAGTTTGCCAGATTCCACAACATCTTCCCTGTGCACTTGACCTTGTCAGGGTCATTGTCATGCTGTCTGTCCCTCCCAAAGAGTACCTCCAGTACTGCCACTTCTTTCAGCTGTTGGATCCCTTCCTCAAGGGTCTTCCAGCACATTCTATGGTGGTGCTCCTGCATTCTCTCTCTGTGGACAAACCTCTCTCCTACTCATTAAAAGCCGCTCCCAGAGGGAAAGGGGCCCTGGCTCCCATATCGCCTGGCTCCCAAATTCCTTGCCTCAGTACCATCCAGTTACACACCTGTACCTATAAGATCACAGTAACCAGGTTGTATAAGCCTCATGCCCCCCTTGCACAATGTCTTTTTGCAGATTACAGAGACTTTCATATGAAAGGGACTTGGTGATGATCTCAACCTCTGGCTCCCCTGCTGATTGTGAGGGCCCTCCTTTCTTATCCTTATTAACTAGGTGCTTTGATTTCCTTTTAGACTACTTTGTTTCCACTGGGGTGGCTGCTGCTGGCTGTGGCTGCCCCTGTGGTTCAGCTGGAACCTGGATGGTTGTAATGTTTGTGAGTTCCACTGCTGCACCATCAGACTCTTCCTCTTTAAGGCAAGGGGAGGGTTTCTCATTAGCTGAGGAGATGTACTCCTTCAGCATCTGGCCCATCTCACGTATCTCCTTCACTAGAAACCCCACCCAATATGGATGGTTCATTTCTGGGGTGGCCTGTGGGGCAGGGTCAGGCTGTGGGGCAGCATCCCTCTTTTCTGGGGTAGGTATCAGGCTGGTTATCCAAGTCAATCTCCTCTTATCTCTGAATGCTAAATAGAACAGGCATATCAGCAACACCAGCCACTGTATGATATCATTAGCATTTAGAGAGGATTTGAACCCTTCAAATAATGGTGGAGTGGACCTAAAAAACTGGGTGAAGGGTTGGGAGAAAATTTCTCATGCTGTCACTTCCTCACAGTAAGATACATTATTGAAGTAACCCCAAAAACATACAGTTAGTGTACAATTGTTCTGAATCCATGTACCTGCCTTCCAGAGGAAGTTAAAAATCCATTAATTCCTCACCTTATCAACCCACAAAATGAACTGGATAACAGCTACAGTAGCTTTAGGAGCTGCAAATGGGAGAGATATAGCTGTGACCACATGCAAACTGAACCAGGGAAAACTAGACCACATGGTGCCACCTAACACAAAAAATTAGGTCACTCATGAACTGTTATTCCTTTTTCACCCTTTCATCACAATGCCCTCAGGCCCCACCATTAGGTGCCAAAAATCTGTCCTGGTTTGAAAGACAGGTGTCTGCTAGGGAAAGAAGAGTTTCCCTTAAAATGGATAAAGTAAATATTTGCCTCTGAATTAGTATAATTTTGAAATTAAGGGGCTCTCAGGCGAAGATATGGGGATAGGAATAATGTGGGGTTAATACCTCCAGTACTCTAGGCACCAACTTCGTCGGGTTATCTTAAATGAGTAATATAGCTAATAGTTGCTAAAAGGTTATTTATTGCAGAAGCACATCAGTCTCAAAAGGCACAGTCACAGACATCAAAGTCCATGCTAAGTTTTAGTTTAGAGTCTTAAACAGAAGTAGAAGCTGCTCTTGTTAAAGGTCCTGGGAAGCTGATGTTGCTGTGGCAGCTCCTGTCTTCTTCTTGGGTGTTGACTGATGACGGTGAGAAAAAGCAAAAGGAAAAGCAGTGGCAGGAAAAGCAGGAAAAGCAATGGCAAAAAGCACCAACTCTTCCCAATACATACTCTGATATGAGATTTTCCCAACAAGCCTAAGGTACAAACTCGGACCACCACTCCTCAACCTATTAGAATTTTAGTTTTTTAACATGTTAGATTACATATAGACTACACATACGACTTATCTGGTTCTATCTGAAAAATGTAAGCAATATTCTTACAATAGCTCTATCATTTTTAAACACTGTCTACAGCTCTATCCTTGGAGCCTTCACTGAAAACATTAGTATGTTTTTCAACATTCACTAGAACTCGTACTTCTACTTTGGTATCTAAACCTTTTACTTACTAAAAGCATTAGAGCTCATACTAAAACTTACTGACTCACATATCTTAAAACTAAAACTTACACCTATACCTTATGTGTGAGTGGCTTAATATATTTCAATCCATCTAAAGGCTTTAATTCAATCCTTGCACTCTGATTTGTCTCTGAAGAATTCAGAGACCCTCGACTCATTGACTCTAACAGAATAACAGCTCTTTACTAGTATATATAACAAAGCAAAAAGCCCCAACAACTATGAAATTAACAACAAACAGGACAGGCACCCAGTTCCAGTCCTCTCGGCTGCAGGCACTTTTCCCTTTGTTGCAATTACTGTCACAGCTGGCAGTGAGTGCTGGCAGGCTCCTGATGGGCAGGTACGATGGTTCCCGCATGGCTACAGGGGTGCTGGGGTGATGGTGGCTGTGTCCCAGATGGGAAGAGACGGAGGAGAGGCTTTGCTCATGAACTCTGGGGCAGTGTCAGTCCCAGTGCTCCAACAGGACGCTTGAAAAGAGCAAGCTGAAGCGGGAGGGTGTCCTAGCAGGGCAGGGGTGCGGGGTCCAACAACAGAAGAAGGAAGCAGCTCCGAGCGTTGGGATGGCAGCGTTAGCAGCGACCCTCCTCTGAAGCCAGGAGCGAGGAGCCCTCACTTACCTGTTTCTAATCTCACAGTGTTTGTCCCTCCTCCCCCGCCCCGAGACAAAACTCCCAAAAAACCAGGGAGGTTCCCGCTTTCCCCCGTCTCAAGGATCCAGTCATCAGTGCTTCTTAGCATGTTAATGGGAAAAAATTCCACAGGGAAAGAGGAAAGGAAAAACCAACACAGGTGCACTGAAGATGTCATAAGAATTACTGATTCCCTGGAGGCAAGGTCCAGCCCTGCACATCCTGTGGTTGCAGGCAGAAGCTCACTTGCCAAATGCTTTGCCTCACATATTTTTTTATTCTCCAGGGCTTACAGACCCACCCCCTGCCAGAAACTTCCCAGCTGTGTAGCTTTCCCTTTTACAGGGTACCAGGTGCAGCAGTCAGCAGCCCAGTGCTTTCCTCTTCCACACCAGGGACAATCTCTAGGTAGTATTTTTATCTCATCCCCTTGTTGAGGGCAATTCTTTTTAAAATGACCCATCGAACCACTTTAAAAACAACCCCTTGCCACTATGTCCAAAACCCAGAAGTATGTGGCTAAAGCCTCTGCCAGAAAGTTAGTATTATAAGCGGCAGTTCCCACATTTTGGCATGCTCTAACCATATCTGCTATGTCACAAGTATGCAGGTTATGAACAGTGAGCGATGCTTTTCTACAGTCTTCATACACGTTTGTGAAAGCAAGGTGCCATAAGAGAATAGCTCTGGCTTAGTCATTATTGACTTGCTGGGAGAGCACGGCTTGTAGTCTGTCCAGGAACTGCACAAACAACTCCACTGGACTCTGTAAAATCTTAGCAAAAGACATGTTAGAATTGATACCTGTCCCTGGGAGTCGCCACAGGGCTGCAGGGCTAGGCAAATGATGGATGATATCATACACATCACACAGGTAGCCTGCCTGCGCTGTAGGGACTGCAAAAGCACCCTCTCTGGTCAGCTGCACAATGATGGTTGCTGGACTTCTGCCCTGCAGTGCTTCTGCCTGGGTTGTACAGAGTTCTTGGTAATCAGTTAGCTCGACTGCAAACTGCGCTGCTGTTGGAATAATTTTCATTATGCTTTTCCAGTTGTGAGGTATGAGGATGAATGCAGTACTGATACGTTATAAATGAGTTAATGCTCTGGGGTGGGACTGGGAGTTGTTAATTAGTAGAGTTGTAAACTATTAATTTGTTGTTAGTGCGTAAGTTGTTGAGGGGTTGTTGTGGGCGGGGTATAGAATGACTGTCTGTTAGAATAAATGCTGCAATGGGTGTGTATGTGTCCACCAGGGGGAGGGCTAACAGGTGCTCGATTGGCTGTCTGGTTGGAACTTTCTAGAAGGGTTACATCATGGAGTAAGTGCACCAATTCGAACTGCGATTGGACAGCGAGCCAACCTATCAGAACTGGTTATTCGAAAATGATTGGCTTAGGTTGGGTTGCACCTTCATATGGACCAATCAACAAGCGAGAGAAGAGCCAATCAAAAGGAGGATTGAAGAACGCACCAATCGGCAGGGAGAGGAAGATATAAAGACTGCCCTGGTGCTCAGAACCGTGTCCTCCTGCGGTACCTTGTGTCGGGGCAAAGTTATTCTACGATGTACGGGTTAATCTTGGGTTCTGGTGGAGCTGGGGGAATCAGCTTCCAAAGACGTGTAATGACCGACATTCATGTGACTTCCTTTAATGTCCC
The DNA here is from genome assembly GCA_030060385.1 of Muscicapa striata striata. Taxonomy (NCBI): domain Eukaryota; kingdom Metazoa; phylum Chordata; class Aves; order Passeriformes; family Muscicapidae; genus Muscicapa; species Muscicapa striata. The sequence continues at coordinate 878,445 of JAREIS010000221.1, read as the reverse complement.
CCATGATTGTTCCCCGTGTAGCGAGGCGCCCGTTGGCATCACCGTTCCTGACGATATCAAAAAGTCTCTGCCCTATCTTTGCCAGACTTCTGATTGAAGGGGCCCATTGAAGGGAAAATCTTTGATGTGATTAGACACCCAGTACAACAGGGTGCTTAATTTCACATCAGCAATATTAATAGTTTGCTGATGTAGTTTGCTGTATCTGGTCCCAGCTCCTGCTTTGTTACAGGGATATTCCACCTCCCATATTTCTCCCCCGTGGTCTATTCATCCTCTAGGTCAGGGCACACTTTTGGATTCCTGAGTTCCTTCCTGAACTCTTCCTGGATGCTTTTCCTGGACTCTTCTGGCCGGTTCCTTGATCTGGTGGGAGTTGCTACCGGAGTAGTCCACACACCTTGTGCCACCTTATAGGTCCCAATGGCCAGCCATTTGAAGAAGTGAGGAACAAAGCAACATGGACTCCTTTATGCATCCGAAGGAGATCATGTTATTGTAGAAATTGCACCCTTTTCATACCTTTAATCTCCACCTGACATAACTGAAAGCAAACCGAAGCCTAACAGAACTCAACAGAAGGAGAGCACCCATTGGCTGGCTCAGCTGCAGTGCTGTGTCCTCGTGTCCTTCCACCCAATCAGCTTCCCGCTCATGCGCTGTCCCTGCGCTCCTCCAGCCAATCACAATCTCACTTCCAGCTGTCACTGACTCCTTCCGCACTCATAACCACTGCTCACCCCTCAGCGACTTCCAGCCTGCAGCTGTGCCTTTCCCACAGGGCCTTGTGGTGAGCAAAAGCCTTAACCACTTTAACAATTATAACGCCGTGTCCTACATTCCATATGAATTTTGGAGAAATCTAGAGACCTCAACCTGGTTTATGTTTCTTACAGTGAATCCAGTGTGTCCTGGGACAAAATAGTAGATTACTTGCCTTTATATGGATATCAGTGCCATGGAAATATTTTATATACCTTGCTAGGAATGCTCAGTGACTAGAATTAATGACTTCCATGGTAACTGAGGTCATACCAGATGCTTTCCCATACCTTCCCTTACTAAATACACCCAAGATTTTGCAGGATAATCAAGCTTCGTGTTTAGATGATTTATAGTGTTCTGGGACACTGGGGATTCAGAGTATCTACCTGAGCAGGAGAAGGTAATGATTTATAATTAGCTAATGTGTTTTCATTGTAATGTGTAATAGTGGATTAGAAAAATGCTATGGACTTTGGGACACAGCATTCTCACTGTACTTTTTGATGTTACTAGGCTAAACCCATAGTGTTAGCATAAAGTCATGGCAGAATCTACAGCAGGATTCTGTTGCTGAAGTTTCACCTTAACTGCACTAAGCAGACTTGATTACTGTTTTCATTCTTGTTCCTAATTGCAAGAGAGAAGCTCAAGCAGACAGATTTTAACAAATAATGTGTTTCTGCAAATGTGAAACAAATCATGTCATAATTGCTAATAAATATATTATCAAATGTGTCTTACACCTTTCTTTGTTCACTTGTTTTAATCCGGTTATTTCTTCATAAAAGCAAAGGACATACAACTAACCAAACTTGATGTCACTGTCAGCATTTTGATTAGCTAAACTGATTAATTCTGCAATAGACAGTTAACAGATAGAGTGATAGTGGGGAGAGACACAAGCAAAGATGAAAAAGGTTTCAGGGACAAGATGAAGCTACAGATAGAAAGAGTCAAGGGGAAAGTACAGTGTCAAAAGGGAAAATTAATACAGGCGTTACAGCTTCATACATTTTGGAGAACAGGTCAAAAGGACATCTGGTTAAGATCTGATTATGAGTGGCCATAGAACAAACTATTGTTTACCTTTCATTACCAGGCAATAACATAGACATAAAATGAAATTAGAAAGCTGCAGATGAGAGACAGTTTAACAAATATTCTGCTGTGCGGTTTACAGCTAATCTATAAAGCTGTCTTCTACACAATATTCTTGGCAAAAATAATTGTTTTTAAAAGTTGGAAATTTTATGTGAATTAGCAGAGTAAAAGCATTAGACTATCTAGTAAGACACTGTAGGGATTAATATTCAGAATTCATTACAAAAAGCTGTTCCTTGCTGTGTCAAGAAAGACTCTTATTCATGATGAGAGTTTACAGTATGTCTAAAGTTCTCTGAAAGTTACTTTTTGGTTAATTTTAGGTTCAGAGACTACTTGAATCATTGATATGTTGTTATATGTTTTTCCAAAGAACACTTAACAGGTGAAATCCCAGAACCACAGAGATGTGTAGTAGGTTTATTACCCCTATCATTGGAACTAAGATTGTACCCAATACATCCTGGCAGAATTTTTGGGTGTGGCACATAGGAATATGTTCTTCTACATGGACGTATGATCAAGATTTGTACAGGAACAGGGTCGAAGAGGAAACTTGTTAATAAATAAAAGTCATTACTCCCTTACTGGAATATATTTCATCTTAAGGTAGCAGAAGCAAATTAATCCAGCAACTTCTATCAGAACTGTACATGGACTGTAACAGTAATAACATATCTACTATAATTGCACAACTAAGACACAAATGTGGAAACAGTCAGTATGGAGATATATCTTCATATTTCTTGGGTTTGTAGTATCTTCAGGGTACATATTTCTAAGAGGTACAGAGCTGCTGGAAATGTAGTGTTATTTAGTCCCATAATATCAGAGACAATTTATATTACCTTCTGCTTTCCGATTAACTGTACACTAGGCACTGCTGCCATAACACAACCCTGCAATTCTTGCTTAAACCTGTACTTTGCTGTGCTCATCTGTATTTATTACATCAGGAAGCAGTAAATCAAATAAAAATGTGGTGGTATCCCCTATACTATGAATAAAGTGGATACTCTCTTTTAATTTTATACCTATGAATATAATTCTCAAGAAATCTTTGGAGTTATATTCAATTCATACCCCTTTCAATTGTGAAATATCTGACCACTTTATATTTAATTTTTGTATATCATTACTGAACTATATTCTTCTTAAAGAGAATCTAGTTTAGATCCAAGTAGTGAATAATCACTTCAGATGACTGTTTGCCAGTCTGTTTTCCAACCTGTGTGCATTTGTGTATTATTGTAACCTAGCTCAGCTCAAATCTGCAATAGTGCCTTCTAATGAAAACATGTTCAGAAAAACAACACACAGATTTTTAGAAATAGATGTTTGGACAAAAAGAATTTAAAATTTTCGCTAGAGGCTTAAGGATATCTGATTTTTCTTTTCCACTTGATTACACAGAGGTTCCTACCCTCCCCTAAGGCAGCAGTCTTGTTGTTAAAAAGTTTTCAGTCATGCAGAAAACAGAATTCAGTTCTCTTCTGATTTCAAATACCTGTTTTACTTTTGGTGTGAGCTTTTGCAGAACTTGGGTATGGAATCAACTTTATTTTTATAATTCATTTAATTAATATAAATAAGATATCAGTTAATATGGGAAGGAAATCAGACAGAAAATGAACTTTGTCTTCTTTAGTCCTGGAGAATATAATGTTTGTGGGGTGTTGGTCTCTCCCTTGCTTTGTCACTCCCCAAGAAATATCACTTTGAATGTGAAAAGGTTTCCTTGTGTAACTGCTATGATAAGAAAGCATTTCCTTAGAAGAAAAGGTGCATACAGCATATATGGTAGGAATGAGTGCTCTGGTAATTTAAGAGCTTTTCATTTTTCTCACTTGGAGACCTGGCTACCATCCAATTCCAACAGTTTGAGGTCTACAGAGGTAAGAAATGGAAGAAAACCACCAAGGATGATAGCAAACCATCAGTACAGGGAATTTACAGAACAGTCCAGAATCTGAGAAGGCAATAGAGAAAAATCATAGGAAGAGAGATATCCTATTGCAACATTGCAATGTAACCCATTGGTTGGAAATTTTGTATACTGAAAGATCTAATACAGAGTCTTTAAATCATACTTTGTCATATTGTCAAGGACTTGCGTTGTCCATCTGCACAGAAAGGAATTTCATCCAACATGATTTGTTTAATTGATTTCAGTGAGGTGGACAGAGAGTACAAAGTGGCTACAGTTGCACACTTAGGTTGTTGTGAACAACAATGTGGTTCTAATAATCTGCAGTGTTTGGGAGAAAAGAAAATCCTTCAGAAACCCAGTGGCTTATTATTTGAAAAGATCTGGTATTAACAATATAGCCAATGCTAACAGAAGTATTCTCATTCTTTATGAAACTTCCATCCCTAATTAAAAGTTGTTTGCTTTTGTAAGTCACACCTTGTAGCAATTGTTCTGTCTTGATAATTACAGCATAAAACTGACTGCAGGTTTGATTACTCTTTCAACACAACAGAAGGCATAAGAAGCAAAAAAAGCCCCCACAACTGCAGAAGGGTTTTGTAATAGCAATTCTCACCTATATCAATTTGAAGAGTCTCAAGCATTTTCTAAGATATGCACTGGTCCTTACAAAGCAAACTGAAGTTAACTGGCAATAGATTTACTCTCCTTAATTACTTTTTGCAGATTCTTCAGAAGTGGACCAGAAGTGTCCCAAGGACTGATTTAGAGGAAAATTTATATCTATTTACTATCATCTGTTAGATGTAGTTTTACTAGCAGTTTAACCCGAAGTCACTCTTGAACATGTGAACTGCTAGAATCCTCTTTCAAGTTCTGCTGAGTCCTCATAAACACTCAGTAACAGCTGAGCACTCAAACACTAACATGAAGGTATGACTGAATGTCTATTTTTTGGAATTTAGTCTAACTCATGATGTTGCTAAAGCACATAATGAGTTAGACTGCTTTTGATGATGAAGCTCTGTTGTTTACACAACCATTATTTCAGTAAGTTTGAAAGCAGATTTCACAGTGTAACTGGCTCAGGCAAAGTCAAGGAAGGGGCACCCATCTATTTGGTGTTCACAGTCCCATAGTTCTTTCTGTTGTTTTTCAAAATGTGCTGGATCAAATCCTAATCCAGTGTAAAGCAACTTAGATCAGTGAAATAAATTCTGTTGCGGAGTAGGGCAAATGGTCTCTGTTCAATTTTTCTGCAGTGCAAATGCAGTAAATATATTTTTTATGACACAAAGATTCTGATCAAGGCTGCACATCTTTGAGTGATTTATATATCAGATTTAACTTCTATGAGACTAAAGTTTAGGCTTTAGTTCCTTTCATTTAAAAATTATTCCCAAATCCTAAATTTAACATTTGTTTTTACTGCTTAGCTTACTTGTGTATGTAGCCCTTGAAGAACCTTGTTCAAAGAGTAAAAATATGAAATTAAAAACTGTGAGCACTGCATTTTTTTCTTGCTTCAAATTAATATTTTACCTGTTATATTGCATTATAAATATTAGGGATATCAAATGTGATTGTTGCCCTTGCTACTGGAGGCCCCTCTAGTGCTACAGAGAACTGTTTAGAGCATCAAACCATAACGGATGCTCAATCTCAGTTAATAATTGGTGTCTTTTAGCAAATACAAAACAATGAATGCAAATCAAGTCAAGTCCTTCCTTTCCATGAGTCAGATGCTATTTCTTTGATACTTGTGATGCAGAAACCTAGAGCTTAATCTAAAAACCATTACATTCATTTAGCAGCATTCTATTGACTTCAATGGTCTTTGAATAAAGCTGATAGCCCATTTTGTTCTTACATATCCATAGTGTTGAGATACAAGCAAGGCTAGGGAACAGCAGGAAAGTAAAGACTAGAAGTTTTATTTTTAAAATAATTCATAAACTGTTGTTCATTATACATTGGAAAGCATAAAAAACCAAGAGCATGGGGGTTTTTGTTGGTGTTTTTTTTTTTTGAAGAAGAAGAAAGTGGCAGAGAGGTCACCTTGTAGTTCTACCTTGAAACCTGTTTACATAAAAATCACTCCTTTTCAGAAAAAATAGCTCTGCTTCTGGCATCTAAGTTATGACACTGACTTGGAGCAGCATCCACCTCCACAATTACTTTCACAGTGATGAACTAGTTAATTAAATTCCCCAAAGTAAGACAGTTCAGGGTTGTCCTTAAGACCTTCTTGTTAATCAGCTGTAGGCAGTTATCACATAAGGGTTAGCAAGGAAGTGTCCAGTCTTACGTAAGGTTTCTTTGGGGCTGTAATACTTTAAGTGTTATGTAGTGAGGAAATGCAAAGACATAATTTTAGAATTAAATTCGAAATTTCTCTCTTTTGTGTTGCAAAGCAAACCTTATGCATTGCTTTGACATTTTATTTGACTTTGTTATTTGCAATGTAATCTTGTATAATAATTAACTCGAAATGATCCACTGCAGTGCTTTAGCAAAGTATTGGGGCCTATTAAATTGGATCATGAATACACAGTTGCTTTCCTTATTTCTAATATAATTATGCAGTTGAAGAAAAAAAATAATGCAGATTACTGGAAAGGCATTGCTAAATAGGTCCCTTTGCTGCTGTAAATTTCTGGAGTGCTGTTATAAGGTTTTGAAGTATATATGAAAAGTGACATGCTGGAAATCTTTTGGAAAGCATTTGTTTCTGTTATTCTTTAGGGGAAAATTCTGCTGTCAAAGGTGGAATCTAATGACAGCAGCACCAAAGGGTATGTTTTCAGTGCAAGTTAATTCCTAGCTTTAGATCCACCCATTGTGCCAATTCCACACAATCCTTTATGCCTAAATATACATGAACCTCGAACCTGGCTTTGCTCTTGCAGATGAATTCAAGTTCTAAGTAGAGCAGCACTCCAAAAGTTTTCAGTGAGGGCTTTGGCTTTAAGGCACACATGAAGTCATGTGTTTGCTGTATACATCTGATTGGATTATGGATTCAGCTTGGAGGATAAATATTCTCTCTTATGGATTTACTAATGTAAATTTAATAATGTTTGAGATAATGAAAAACAAGTATCTGTGCTAAGTAAGGAAGAAACGGGGCCTTATTCTAATTCTTTGTGAATTGGACCATAAGGACCATAAGTTTTTCCAGATTTGCATCTCCTGGGCCCTGTAGTTTCTGAATAATTTATCTCCCACTTGACTCTTGCTAGAAGCCACCTGCTGGTTTATAGACCTCTGCTCAGTAGATGACCCTTTGTCCCACATGCTCTGTCCCTCTTTGCAGTAGAATGCTGAGAGATATCACCTCTGCCAGCTGCACTGTTGTAAACACAACAATGGGTAGCTGTAAAATATAGCTCAGACTGCCAGGAATTGTCTCAACTTCTGTTCAGCCAGCAGTCAACAGCACATCTGTGTACAAATAATTACCAGCCCAGTGATGTTTCTCTAACAGGGCAGTTCACATACAATTTCTGGGGAGAAGAACCTGCTTGACTAGGAAAAAGAGGCTCAGGGATGACCCTGTAATTCAGAAGATGAAAAAAATTTAGAAAAGGCAAGAAATTGTTCTGGAACAGTCCATGAGTCAATATTTAAAGAAATTCCAGTTACTGACAATTAACAGCCTGAGAAACATCCCTGCAGATCTACTGTCAACCCAAGTAAACAGCGGGCCATGATGGACATTTCCACATAGGCACCAGGGCTATGTGAGTGTGATCATGTTGTCCAGATACATTCTGCTGTTTAGCTCAGGCCACAGCCTCCTTGACTGCAGCATGAGCTTTGCACAGGCTGAAAGTGCTATTTCACATTGGAGATGACATTGGGAATTTAGTAAATGCTGAGATTTGTACTTAAAGCAAGACAAGAATCCAGCTGTTTCACTTGTTCTCAGTGAATACATTTTCCATACTTTGCACAATAATGAAGCAAAAGTCAACAAATTTCTGCTTATTTTCAGGATGAAATATAGATACCAGTTTTTCGTAATAGATTATTCCTGTAGTTCTCATATTTACAAATAGTCATTGGTCCCCATAACTTCGCACTCACATATGCCTTGACTATGATATATTTCAAATGAATGTTCTTCTAAAATAGATACATGAAAATAATTTTGTTGGAACTGTAGCTGAAAGCTAAACCCACAAATATCAGCTGACAGCACTTCTCACATCCGTCAGCAACACTCATTTTGATGACAAAACAGAACTAAAATTTCCAAAATTGGTTCATCAGGGAAGATCTACTTTCTCAATTTAGTTGGTGCTCATCAAAAGACTTTTGCTGAATTAGTCATGTTTTGGAACATACAGGACTGCTTAGACTACTCAAGCCAAAAGGAAGCTCAATGGCAGCTCTTAGTAGCAATAGCATTTTCTAAGTTTATAGATTGTCTCAAGGTCATCAGGCTAGATCTGACTGATAAGTCTAGAAATATAAAAATGTAAGCTTGAGATAAAGTTCTAGGCCCATGTACAGTGAATTAGAAACCATCACTGACATCAGATTGGACTCCAAGTCACTAGATGTCAAATGCAAAAAAGGAAGAAATACTATTCTAATTTTATTTTGATTAGGCCATGATCATCACATGTAAAAAAAAAAACATGCAGTACATTTATGTGTACATTCCCCACAACAGGAAATATATTTCTGATTCAGCAGGTTGAGTGCCTCCAACTGGCCGAGAAATAAATACTTCACAGCAGCTTTGTGAAAACAGAATTGTGGAATTCTATGTATCTCTTGATTACTTGTACCAAACATATTCCTTTTAAGATTAAAAATGCACTTTCAAGCTCTTAGTTCTGCCAACTTGTCTGGGGCCCTCAGAGAGTCGTGTCGTATTCTCTCCCTTCCCTATCTCACAACCAAGTACAGTCTTTAAAGGCTAAACAAGGCCTTCAATGGTTTCTGTGAGATACCACTGCCTTCTAATTGTACTCCCAGTGACATCCTTGCAGCCTGAAACTTGTCAGTGAAGTTTATCAAGTGTAACACACTGAAACTTCCGAAACTTTCAGTCCTGTTGAAGTTGCTTATCTCTCTGATCTGCATGTGGAAACTGTGTTGTCTCTTTCTGAAAAACAGACCTTATTCTGAAACAGAAGCAAGAGAGGAATGAAAGCCTATTTTTGTCACAAAAGGCAGCAAAACTGATTCTTAAAAATGCAAGCAGTGCTGCTAAGCAGCTATGTGCAAGAAATACATTTTCCACTCTGGGCAGTACTGCTCACGTAGGGCTCAGTGTGTGTTTCAGCTCCATGGCTTTTCCTTCTGTTCAGTAGAGCACATGATTCCACCAGCTGAGTGGAGGGACATGAAGACACCATGAAGTGGTGGAGTTCTAGATCCTTAGGGCAACAGGAGGGCACACAGAAAGCTCACAACTCTGGACTTCAGCAGACCAGATTTGGCCTCTTTGGGGATCTGCTTGCTAGCATACAAGAGAGCTGGAAAGGGACTTTATACAATGACTTGTGATGATGGGACATGGAGGAATAGCTTTAAACAGAAAGAGGGTAGATCCAGATTAGATGTTAGGAAGAAATTCTTTCTTGTGAGGGTGGTGAGGCTCTGGGACAGATTGCCCACAGAAGCTGTGGCTGCCCCATCCCTGGAAGTATCTAAGGCCAGGTTGGATGGGGCCCTGTGCAAGCTGGCCTACTGGAAGCTACCCCTTCCCATGGCAGGTGGGTTGGAACTGAGTGATCTTTAAGGTCCCTTCCAGTCCAAACCATTCTGTGATTTGTACTTTAAATTGAAAATCAATTTAGAGATGATTTAGAGATGAAAAGTAGTTTGATCTCAAAAGCATCTCTTTTATTCCAGAAGCAGCATTAATAGGAAAGGTGTTTCACGTGAACATGATAATGTCCCTATCTATGGATTCAGATTATTAGAAAAGTGTCTATATTCTTGCCAATCCTTACCCCCCGTTGCCTAATGCTTTTCAGTGTTTCAAAGACCTCAATAGGCATTCTCTAAATAGTCTGTTTCCTGAAAAAAAGGGAGATTGAGTTAAATAGCCTTGTAGATTTTGGGAGTGTACTTCCATCTTAAGTAGATTTTTTGCCAAAGAAAGGATTACAGGCCTCAGGATATGTCCCTACAGTTCACATGTGAAATACTGAGATAATACCATAACAATTTAGGAAGCCATAAAGAATTTAGAAAGAAGCAAAGGTTAGTTAATATTTAAATATTTTGGTTGTTCAGCTGTAGATTCAGACACTGAGCACAGATTAACTGGATTTTGAGCTATAGAAGTGACTGTAACACAGCAAGGTCAGGGCTGAATGAAATGACTAGAAATCGATCAAATGTGTAAAGTACTATGGGGGAGCAGGGAAGTTAATAGTTTCAAAACTTTACCCTGTAAAATGTACTGTACAGGATCGATGACAGAAGAGATAATAGAACAAAGAGACTACCTCTCTTCTGTACAAAAATATGCTAGATTTGTGTTTGGTCTGATTAATTCAGCAAAATTTAAGTTGCTTATTAATGATGCTTTAATCCAAAGGTACAGAAATTAGCTCTGGGAGTCTAGAGAGGGGCTGTACTTCATTTAGACTTCTAAAAACTTATACGGATATGAAGTATGTATTCTTTGGGTGCAAGAGATGCTAACTGCTTGGCATCCATTTATTGGCAGTGGGATATGCATATACAAGCCCTTTTGCCTGCTAGCACCAAGAGATTAACAATGCACCAATTCTTTGAGCCTTGGGGCCTGATTCTGTATCATGGATGTCAATAGAAGCTTTGTCATTGACCTCAATGGGTACAGACTCAAACGCTAAAAGAACACATTATGTGATACACATTTTTTTAAAAAGGCCTAGCAGTTTTGTGTTTGCACAACCAGGGGTGACTGACTGATGTAAAGAAACTGAAATAGGTGAAAAATATACTCTGATTCCTCAGTTAAGCAACTGATTCTACACCTGAACACAGTTTTAAAGCAGTCAGAATATCTGCACTGAATAGCTGCATTTTGCATTACATTTAAACTTGAATAATGATTCCTGAAATCAAGTCTCTAATTTAAGTTCCTGAAAACAATATAAATCAGTGAAAACAGCTCTGTAACTCGTGAAGCTTGGTGACAGTGTGAAACAGATATAGGAGCCTATATGTAAGCAAGTCTAGATTAGAGAATTTTGTCTGCTGTATACTCAGGGCAGCTCTTCTTATTTCTCTGACATTAAATGCTCTACCTCCAGGAATCCGTTTCTTAAATGAGGTGCTCAAATACACGTGAGAAATTGCTAAGAGCAGCTGTTTAGCATTATATTCAGAGTTAAAAGCAAGTTAATGCCTACATATAGAAAAATATGTATTTTGTAACCACATATAGTCAATGGCTGTGCTTTCACCTTCTGGCTTCAGCATTAATAAGAAACTCTTTCAGCTTTCCAAAACTTAATCTATAAAGAGAACAAAAGGGCCTGCATATACATATTCATGTGAAAAACCCTCCAGAGGAATTAAAGGCAAGAGAGTTGTTCATCTTCCTTACATATTGAATAAATGAAGTATCAGCTCTCCAGGTTTTTTAAGTGTTACTGGTCACCTCCATCATACATCATTGTTTCTGATCCATACCTGAATGGTTTGCAAACACTTAGAAAACAGCTGTGTGAATACTTTCAGTGAGAATGCTTGTTTGCTCAAATGCTTGTGCTATCTTGTTTTCCAAAAACAGTCTTGAGGGAAAGAAAATTTATTCTGTTGCTGGCATCTGTAAAAAGGAAAAGTAATCCTTCTCTAGACAAAAGTTGAGCATATCAGCAAGGACACTCTTTGTGAGTGGGTTGGGGGGTGTGGAGGGGATGCTGCAGAAGTCTCCTCTTATTAGTAAGGGTTAGAGCATCAATTCCAAGACACAAAGACTTTTTGTAATACCAAACCCCAAAATATTTTTTCAAAAGTCAGTATGATTATCACATCTTAGTAGTGCAGAATGTTTAATGCTGAGCAACTAGTACATTTTATGAATTCATCACTTTGCTGTTGAACACTGGCATGCACTGATAGCTAGGCACAAAAAGCTCCAGTGCTGTACAGAAGTGGCATTCAGCCTTTGACAAGCGAAGAGCTACTTTGTCATCAAACAGAGGCTCACAAAACCATGAAAGAATGAACCGCATTTAAAATAGAGAAATGTGTGCAGGCAGTTTATGCGAGAGTTAATACACTGCTCCAAACAAGGCAGCAGAATCTTTAGTCAGAACAGTGTTTCTCAGGGCACAGATGATGCCCCAGACTCATTGGCTTTCTGTCACCAGTCTCAGAGGACAGTTATGTGTAAGTCAATACAGTCCATATGTGTGTGGGCACAATTACACCCTCTATTTTTTTTGTTTTAAATTGCCTGGAGGCAGCTGCCATATCACCTTCAAGTCACTATGTGATGTCTCAATCAAATGTTAACAAGGAGCTTGAGGCAGCATAGAAACCACAAATGGGATACAAAATACTTGAGCACCAAAATATGGCATCACTGAGATATCAATAACTGGCTTCAGTTTTTTGTTGCCTTTTGCATGCTTTTCTTAGGTAAGATAGTACCTTTATTGCTCATTTCTTTTGAAGGAATGTGAAAATAAATACCTTTTAAGCAAGACTTTGGTTTTAATAGGACACTTTTGGTCTATTTTGCATAATGTTATGCTGTCTGGTTGCCTAGATTACAGTAGCAGGTGAATAGAAACATGAGGTTGCTGCGTTCTAATAATCTCTAAACCTTAGAGCATATTTTGCCACTTTTCAAATATGAATTTTGGTTACAACCCAACCTTGTCATCCTTTCATATGCAAACTTCCTACTGAAGGATCAGTGGGACTTCTGAATATTAAGAAATAAATGGAAACTTATTATTTTTTTCTCTTCAGTTTATAAACTGCTAGTGGAGAATTGTGTCAACTACGGAGGGAGAGAAGGAAGAAGGAGAATATGAGAGAATGTGAACAGAGCTAGATAGTGCAGCACATCAAATGCTTCCCAATCACCCCTTTGGCAGGCTGCTGGAACATTGGAACTGCAGCCAGAAGCATTAACATTTGCAAGTGCAATAGCTGCAGTCCCTTATGACTAAGTCTTCAAAGACCAATCCCATTCAAAAATACCATTACAAGTAACAAATACTGTTGCAGTTGTTGAAGTGTATTTACAGAAACACATACAGGTTTTTCTTACTCTTTTTTTCAAAATACAGAATAAGTATGTTCAAAATTCTCTTTACTGAAATATTTACACCCAATCTGAAAGGGTGAAGGGCACATTTTTTAGTACCTACAGTCTCTATAAGATAAACACAAAATTCTAGAACAGCTGATGCTTGACAGTGGATATATTTGTCTCTTGGAATTTTGTGTTAAGGAGATTTCTTCATTAGTTCTTGTACTTTTTAGTATTCACTCTCAGATTGCTTTTACTACTTGGTTCAAGGCAGTGCATATAACTAAATATGTTAACACAGTAAATTTCACCAAGTTGTATTTGTTAACAGTAAAAGCTGTTTTCAGACTCAAAGTAAGACAGTGGCAATGCATTTATTAGTATTTCTTTTAGATAACCAAATATATTGACTTAACATTTATTTTTTATTAACCCATATTCCATATCCACATATTTCTTTTTACTTTCTTCTGATGTTTAAACTAAACTGTATTTCATTTCCAAAGCAATGAGACTTTCAAACATCAGCATTTCCCCTTTTGAGCCTAGAAGGGAATTTGTTCTGGAAAAGGGAAAGGATATACTAAAGGACTTTTAGAACTTGAGTGGAACAGACTTGTTTTACCTTATTGCTAGCATTATAGTATATGTTATATATGTATATATTGTCTGATCCCATATATACCGTCTGATCCTTCTCGTTTTGTGCCAGCCACTGCCATTTTATTACTGTCTAAATGACATATGACAAGACAGAAGTGTCACTTAAAATACATTGCAGAGTTCTCTAGCTTTGAGATTTATTACTGTGTTGAGTGAGATTGAAGTTTTAGTGGCAACACTGCAAAGGGCCCTGAAAGATTTGAAAGAATACAGTCACTTAATGAAAGTGAAGCAAGCATTACTGTGAGCATGAGAAAGATCAAGAGGATTTGCATCATTAACCCATACTATCAGGACAATTTCATGAAGAATTCAGGTTCTTTTGGTAGTGAGATAAATAATTCATGTAGCCAAAATGTTACTAATCTCCTCTACAGTAAAAAATCTGTCAAGTACTTCCAACTAGTCCTTTTCATTATTGTAGCTGTTAATTCCTACAGAATCAAACACCTTTTGTGGCTGAACTGATGACAGTTTTTAGTAGAACTGAGACAATAAAACTGGAATTAGTATAGTAATATTTGCAAAATTTCAATTCAAACCAAGACTCCTAAATCATCTGTGTGCCAAACTATACGGAGTTAGGATGGAATAAGGTGCAACAAATACTCTTTCTTTGTATGTTGCTTTTGTCAAAATCTGTGAGAGACTGTTCTCTGGAAAATTCAGCTAAATAAAGCAGGTATAGAGCAGCTGAAATAAAGGACCTTTGGTTATTCAGTGATTGTTTAATGTTTACTTGGACACGGTGCTTTCAAAGGTTGGACACAATGGCCCTGGAGGTCTTTTCCAACCTTAAGGATTCTATTATACTTTTTTTCATAGCTTGTCCCTTTTCACCAGCCCAAAGCTAAACAAAACAAGACTTATAATCTGCCTGATTTTGCCCTGGCATCCTTCACTTTGTGTGCTGTGTCTTTCTTCCAGTTTGTCTTGTCCACACACTTACGTAACTCTAAGCTTTCAAGGAGCCAAGAAAACAGGACTTTATTTCTGCTTTGAACTGGAGGTCTTACCATATTTAACACAACGAATAATAGTCTGGTGAGACAGTCTTCTGCAGCTGGTGAAGGCCTACAAATATTTTAGGGACCAACTGAATTCCAGGAATGTAATCTTAAATAAGAATATGAAATTCAATACACAGAAAGCATGAAACCTTCACTTTGCAACAAGAACACCAAAAAGCTGCTCATACTCTCCAGAAGCAAAGGGAAAGATGAACATCCCTTCCTCTTTCTGTGGGATAAGGTATAATGCACCAGGAAATAGGAGTTGTTTTTTTTCATCTGTCATGGCTCTGGATTGTCTATCTACACTGACAGTGTGCCTCCAAGATCTGAGCAGCTGCCTGGCAGCTTGGTGAAGGTGCTTGTGCTCACAGCAAAATGCAATTGGTCTTCCTGTGTGTCTTGGGTTGCAATTCAGGATGTAACCAAAAGGATGTATACTATCACCATCTGATGAAACCAGGCGGGGCAGTGAGCTTTATCTACAGATGGGGATATCTTCTGTTATGGGCCATCTGTTAAAACCAGATGGGGCAGTGTTCTTTGTTTTTTCCACAACCTATCCTTCCTCCAAGGAGATACTTTTTGTTAATGGGCACTGAGTCCCACTGCATGACTGATAAAATTACATCATTCCATTGAGAGATGCTCCACGCAGGGGGAGGAGCCAAGCATTTCCTACCTAGATAAAAAACTGAGATTTGGAACATCAGCCTTTTTCCACTGGATTCCGGAGGAAAACCAGACACTTCTACATCATCACTGGACCTTCAGAAGAAAACTGCACCCTTCTACAGGACCACTGCTTCAACAGAACCACATCTGTCACTGCAGGGGACTGCAGCGACCATTTAATCAGATTGCTACCAACACCCTGACTGACGGGGTGCCAGATTGTTTTCTGATTCTGCCAGTGTTTTAGGTTTTTTTGTATTACTATATTTCTATTTTAATTTTCCTAGTAAAGAACTGCTATTCCTCTTCCCATATCTTTGCCTGAGAACTCCTTAATTTCAAAATTATAATAATTTGGAGGGAAGGGGTTTGCATTTTCAAGAGAGGCTTCTGCCTTCCTTAGCAGACACCTGTCTTTCAAAACAAGACACTGTGAAAAGCTGCTAGAAATTCTCCTGAAGCCAGTCTAGATGTGTTTAATTTTGCTATATCTGGACATAATAAAATTTTTACTTATGTTAATTTTAGCTGCTTTATTTGCCAAGTTCTTTGAAGTGGGTTCTTTTCTGCTCATACGTTTTATTCCTCAGGATTGCTCAGTGTAGTGGGGTGAAGAGTTATCTCAAGGTCACTTACACAAGGTAATGCATTGGACTTACAGGACTTAAACTGGTTCTGAACAGAGATGTTTCAAGAGATTCAGGGATACAGAGGTTTAGTTCAGATGCTGATGTCAAGGTTGAAGACTATGATGATTGTCTTGAATGAATAATGCTGGAAGCTAATTCACCTTTGGTCAAATGTTTTACAGGCAAGCAGATTTTTAAATTTATCTGTAACTGAACACACAAGGAACTTCAACAGTCCAGAGCAATTTCTGCATCTAGAAAGATATTTCTGGCTTAGCCCTATACACTTAGTTATACACTGAGTTTGTTTTAGAGGCTTTTTAATGCTGCCACTGCAAAACAATTTCTTGCTTCAGCAGCTCTCAAACTTAAATTTTAGCCCACAGTGCTCAGTCCACAAAACACAGGACTAGCATTCAACTCTGAAGATGATCAAAGAAACAGTAATTTTGGATTCATTCACAACTATTTTAGGGTCTTAGGGTCTAGTGGTTAAAAACTGCAGAAGAGGACTCTTGCGAAGGCAATTTTAATACATTTCAGGTGTAATAGCATTGAAGTCAACAGTTATGACATTTTTGAACTGACTCTAGTATGTTTATTTTGTAGAGAAAGTTTCCTCACACTATAAATCATTGTAAGATTAGTATTAATCAGACTGAAATGTCCTGAGCCATCCAATTCTCTGGTTAATTCTATTAGGCTGCATTTTCCACATGCTAGTTTGAAATGTTATCATATGACAAAAATGTAAGCTTTTTTATTGGATTTATGTAAATCCTTTCTTCACTGAAGCTGTTGGAAGGGTTCTGCAGTTGCTTATGGGATCCACACACTGAACTACATCACAAATTCCTTGGAAATGATGGGGTTTTCTTCAGAAAGTCTGAGCCTTCCAAAACTTTTTCCTATTACAGCATCATGAGATGGCAGAAAGCTTTCTACCTGGGTCTAGCCTTAAGAATGCTCTTTCAGAGAGAAACCAGGAGTGAGAGAAACTGATTCAAATCCCTGCTTATCTCTCTTGTTCGGCTATTATCTCTTTAGATTGTGCAAACTCCAAGGTGTTCTCATGCAAATGGCCTCCACTTGTTATAGTTTGTATTTGAGAATTGTCAGGTTAAAAAATCCAGTCCTCCCAGCTATACAGTTAAGGATGAGAGACAGAAAGAACAATGAAATTCTGTCTGGATGGTATTTTCCATACCTGTATACTACTTTCCACACCTGGACACCAGGCAATTAGATTCTTTGATTTCAGACAAGTCTTAATGAAAAACTAAACCACCCTGAAAATTTCAGCTTTTTAGCATCATCTATTGCATTGGGGGTTTTATTTTTTTGGTTGTTTGGGGTTTTTTTTTTTGTAAGGCTTTATGTGTGTGTGTTTTGGGGCTGTTTTGTTGGTTTGGTTGGTTTGTTTGAATTTTGGTTTCTGTTTTGTTTTGGTGTTTGTTGTTTGTTTGTCTTTAGTTCATTACACAGCAGGGCTGTGCTCCAGGCTTGACACCCCAGGGCTCAACTACAATACACGTAATAAATAACTAGTGCTGCTTTCAAGCACAGGATGGACCCATTGACTGCAGTGGGGCTACCATACACTTGAGGTTGTTATAGGTAATAAAGAAATTCAGCCGAATTAAATATAATCAAAATAAGCGATTATTTACTTTGTGACCGGAATACATTCCATGACAGCCACAATCGCGAAGGACAATGCCGAGCCTGGGATTGGCGCTGGGTGAACACGCTCTGATCCCAACTCTAGAGCTTCGGATCCCCCAATGTTCACAAACCGCCTTGCTCAGTCCAGTTGTTATACAGTTTTTCCTAGCCTGGAGCAGAGGTCTTTGTTTCCTTTCGTTGTTCCGCATATCCATGTGGTTTTCTTTCTTGTGTTGGGCTGGACGAAATCATATTCTGGGAGACAATGAATTCTGATTCTGATGAGTGCAGATCTGGCAAGCTGGCATTGAGATGTATCTTTCCTGATGGCTCTGGTTATCTTAATCATCGATCGGTACTTGTCAGGCACTCATCGCTCATCCCTTGGGTGTTCCCTGGACAGTTTCTGAGAGAGCCATCTCCATCTCCCTTGGGGCTACATCTATTTACTTGTTAATCCGAGCTCTTCAGCTTTTGTTGGTGGTCACAATGCTGTGATGAAGCAATCTGTGTCGCTTTGTCCATGGTTTTCTTTTTGGTTTCTGAGTTTTTATTATTTTATTCATACAAACATTATTTTTTTTCTACATTAATTTACAATGAATTACATAATATCATATATTACAAGGTCAACCATACACTCCAGTGCTTTACTGGGGCCTCTGTATCTCAGATGAATAGGCTTTTCTTCAATGAATTTTCCAATTCATTCATCTCCTTCTTAAAGGTCAAAGAAAAAGGCTGTTCTATTTCCTGCTGAAGTTGGTGGACCTTTTAAACCATATTATATTTATTCTTACTATGTGCACCATAGGTATTGAATATTAGTTGACCTTAGTCACAGAGAACTCAGGAAAACAGTCCTGTAAGACTATAAGGGTGTTGCAGGTTAGGATTTTTCCTGGTTTTTTTTTCCTTTCTCTCAGGGAATATTGTCCCATTAGTTGCCTAAGAGATGGTAATAACAGTACTTAAGAGACAAAAGAAGTGGCCAAGGTGGGGGAGGGTGCTGCTGGCTATTCTCTTATCTGGGGGGGGTTATCTTTGGAAGGGCTGGGACCTGAGGGGCTGGCCTTGGCTCCTCGATGTCTGGCTCTTGGGATCGGAGTGGAGAGGTGCAGTTTTTAGTGCTGGACTGTTGCTGCCCAGAGAATTTGCTGCCATTGTGGAGTTCTCGTTCTGCATGGTTTCTACTTACTGTGGATGAGCTTCCACTCACAAGAGCAGCTGTTAAACTGGGACCTTTCCAACACCTGGCCTCGCTGGGAATGGGACCAACACCCCCACCCCCTTTGTGTCCCGGCTGTGTGCGGCAGCTGCTTGCAGAAGCCTGGCTGCCACTGCCCAGCCCCGGTGTTTTCTGCCTCTGCTTTGGGTTTTTCACTGTATTTCAATGATACTCCCTGTCTGCCCGACCCCCTCTGTTACTGCTAGGGCTGTGGGGTTTCTGCTACAGTTTCTTTGCTATCCCGGGGTGTGCGCGCCCCTGCCGTCCCAGCTCCATTCCGAGGTTCCTGCTTGTTTTGGTTTAGTTCGTTTCCCAGCCAATGCATCAATAAATGTTAGAGTTTAGGTTTGCCAATTTCAATATACACTTACTTTCTTGTTGTGAGATAGAATTAGGAGCAAAAGCAAGGCAGGCCTAAAGCTTAAAAGGATGTAAAGAAAAACTTTATTAACAACACAAAGAAAATAAACAATTCAGAATAAAACCTTCAGACCACCCCCTCCCCCACACCCTTCTTAACAACATACAGAAACACTTCAGTCAGTTACCAACTTAAATAATCTTTTTCAGTTCACTTCAGAGAGAGAAGTCTCCTCTTTGTTCGGCTATAGTGATTTTTCCACAAGAAGAAAAAAACAGTTCTCTCATGGCCTCACTTTTTCACTAACTCCTCCCACCTTCACAGATTTCCCAAACTGTGTTTATGGGCCATGTTCAACTCATGGGGTATTTACTTTTAACAACGAACTATTCAAAAGCAAAAGTCCTCTTCATCTCTCTTTTTTCTCTGTTCTTACTTCATCTTCAGGACAGAGATCCCCTTTTTTCCTTTGGGGCAAAGGATCTTCCAAACACTCCAACCCTCCCACGTCTTTTTCCAAGTCTTTTATAGAAACTTTAGTGCAGTACAGTCCCTCCCTATAGTTTATAAAGGGATTTTCAACCAACCTTCACGGTGTCTCCTCATTCTCCTTCCATCTGGAACTTGGCTCCTGCTTCACTGACTTCGGTGTATCCTTTCTGTTCTTTTCCTCTCACTCAAGGGAGGATTGAAGGTCTGCAAGTCTTATCTGAGCATTGGAAGGGTTAAAATCTCACATAAAAGATGCAGGGGCTGGGCCAGGCCATGCTGGAGCTGTGTTAGGATCTCCTGCCACCCAGGCTGCGCTGGGCGAGGAGGGGGGCTGGACAAAAACTGCAAAGTCCAGCCAAGGAAAAAAAAAATTGGTGACAAGCCTCTGGCTCCAGGGCTGCCCTCCGGCACTGACCGCGCCCACCTCCAACCGCGGGCCAGGGCGGCTCCTTCTACTTTGCCCAGCAAGCAAGGGAGTGGAGGGGCTCCACCAAAACGGGCTGGGCGGGCTCAGCCACCCCAGGGCTGCTCTGAGCCGGTGGCAGGGGCAGGAGGCAGGGCTAGGATCTTAGCAATGGGCTTTTCCTCCCCCTGGCTGTTGGGGCCCCTGGCTGAAAACAGGGCCTGGCAGCCTCCTGAGCCCACCCCTGCCCAGCCTGGCCTCATGGGAAGGGGCCCGGGCCAGTAGGTGTTAACTTCTGAGAGGCCAGAAACCAAAAGGGCTTTTCCCAGGGTTTACTTGCTTCAAAATGTGGATTCATGAAAACGAACTAATTTCTCCAATTGATTTCTCAGGCTGTCAACAACCAAACCAGCCTCCAACTGTTCCCATCAATTCACAGAAGAAGTTCTCAGGGAGAAAAAACTTCCGAGTGTGCCCTCCGTCTATGTGCCTTAAATGCATAACCAGCACACTGCTGCAGTCCCTTTCCCCACCCACCCCACCCGCCATTACCGCGTGAGGGAGAGCGGCCGAGCTGGGCGCCACAGCGCCCCCTGCAGGCGCGGGGGAATCATCTCCCCTGCCCGGCCGGGAGCCCCCAGCGCCCCTGCTGGCCGTGCCCGGAACTGTACTGTGTTGGGTTGATGTGGCCAGAAATGTGTATTCTATCACCATCTGTTAAAACTGGGTGGGGTAGTAATTCCTTATCTCCATGGCACACAGTATCTGCTAATGGGCCATCTTTAAGACAAGATGGGGCAATCACCTTTATTTTTTTCACAGCCCATCCTCCCTCCAGGAAGATATCATCTGCTCATGGGCCCATTAAGTCCCATTGTATGACTGATAAAATTACATCATCCCATTAAGAGATGCTCCAGCCAGGGGGAGGAACCAAGCCTCTTCTACCTAGATAAAAACGGAGCTGTTGGACAGCAAGTTACCTTCTTTCCACTGGATTCCAGAGGAGAAGCCGAACTTTACTACATCATCCTTGGACTTTTGGAGGAAGGCTGCACCCTTCTACAGGAGCACTGCTTCAGCTGAACCACATCTGCCACTGCAGGGGACTGTATCCACCATTTGGATCAGACTGCTACCAACACCCTGACTGACAGGGTGTCAGGTTGTATTCTGACTCTGTCAGGTTTGGGATTGGTTTTTGTATTACTGTATTTCTATTTTAATCTTTCCAGTAAATAACTGTTATTCCTATTTCCCATATCTTTGCCTGAGAGCCCCTTAATTTCAAATTTATAATAATTTGGAGGGAGGGGGTTTACGTTCTCCATTTCAAAGAGAAGCTTCTACCTTTATTGGCAGGTAACTGTCCTTAAAACCTGGACATGCAGTGCAGGGAAGGAGCCACAGCCCAGATAGGCTGTGCCTGGGTTTGTGTTCTGTTCCTGGGGCTGCCGCTGCTGCTGCTTGCTTGCCTTGTTCTACACACACACACACCAGCAGAGAACTGATGTTCCTTTTCACATATCTTTGCCTGAAAGTCCCGTAATTTCAAAGTTACCATAATTTGGAGAGAAGGGGTCACATTTTCCATTCCAAGGGAGGTTCCTGCCTTTGTTGGAAGACACCTTTAAACCAGGACAAAAGGCTAAAGGCTAATTACAGCACCTGAGATGTAGACAATTTTGTAAAATTTCTTTGTTCTTATTTATTTAGTTGTTTTGAATTCAAAGGCAATGTTCTATTTGGATGTGAAGATTCAAGTAGCAACTTCCAAAATATGAAGGCTAAATGCCACATTTACAATTGTTTCTGAGAAGGGTTGACCTTTATTAAAGTTACTGAGTAAATACAATTCCGAAGGTTTTGTTTCTGTTGTAAATTAAATGGTATGTTTGTAGATGGAAAGGTCAATTTTCAGTAAAGCTGAACTTCAGAAATCATCACCTTTATCAGCTAAATCAAAGAAGTTAATTATTTTTACAGATGAAATACATAATGTATAATTCTCTTATCTTTGCTTCAAAATCAATTGTTTATGGCATAAAAAGGATAAACTTGTCATCATTAGGTGTAAATGTTTGCTGCAGCAGCAAATATAGACTTAGTCTACCACACACAGCTTCATAAATGTTCACACACAGTTCCTCTGAGAGGTTGTGTGTAGGGGAATATTTGTCTAGATCATATCTGTTATCAGACTTACTGCATTTAGCAAATTTATTCCAACTTACATGAAACTATAACAGTTTCTATTAACAAAAAATGCATTAGAAAAAATGCATTAGAAAAAAAATCTTACTAGACATTGACACTGCACTGAGAGCTCTGCACATTAATCCCCTTCTTTCTATGCTGTCCTTAATTAAAATCTATTTTGTTATATTTAGTAATTTGTACAACTATCTCAACATGAGACCACAAGTACCCATTAATAAGCATCATCTGAAACAGTTAAACATCTGGGTCTGTTACCTGGAAGGAGTCTGGAAGGCTTGAATTTTCCTGCCTGGGTCTGTGATAGGTCACATACCAGAATCTGAGGCCTTTTCGGAAGTGCTGAGTACCACATTGTCACTTAAGTTGTTCACTAAAGAGAATATTTTTTGCTGCTTTGTAGAGAAAATTATTGGACTGAGAGGCAGCACTGCCTGCCTCTGATACAGCCTTCAGCCTCCGTCTTTGTATGGCTTTCCAAAGTCAAGGCAGAGAAGGGAACAATGTGTTTGCTTTCTCTAGCATCCCTTTAAAGCACAATTACACACAGCTGAACTTTCCAGCATGTTTCATGGGTGTCTCCAGAAAAAAGACATCTGAAACCAGATATGTAGAAGATGCTGGAAAAATCCAGTCTTCATTGAGATGTACTATGACAACAGAGTGATAGCAAGTTAAGTTCCTTGTCCTGTGTCTACTGGAAATGACCAGGGATTTGTTATGGATCTGACTCTCCTTGATTTGGACTGACCTTGTAATTTTTTCCCTAAGTGCTATTTAGGGACTGTTATTATTTACAGACAGACTGTTTATACAAATCTTATCTGGTAAAATTCCCCATGGAATAAATTCTTTAGGACAAATTCCATCTGTACCCTTGCCTTCTCTGAAGTAACTAGCACTATTTTTACTTAAAAGCCATTCAATTATTATTATACCTCTGTTCTCTGTACAAGCAGAAAATATCTGTCAATATTTGTTCTCACAGAAAGGTGTCATATGGGAAAAAAAGAAGAGACACAGTGATGCAATTGTATGAAAAGGCAGTGAAAATAAACCAGCTTATGTCAAGCAGAGAGGTTTGTAATAAGCGTCAACAACAGACACTTTCACTATGGGAAAGGGAATCCTAAAAGATAAACATTGAAAAATTGCAGACAAATTTTCCAAGACGTTTCATCTTTCACTTCTTTCATGGAAGCTGGCTGACCTGATCCTTCACAGTACTTTTGCCACACTTAAACCTTGCAGCTACTTCAGATAATTTAACCTTTAATTTTGTACTGAACAATATTAAACTAAACAAGTCATCTTACTCTAGCAGAGAGCTGGGTCAAAGTGGTTCTACCGCTAAATGTAGACATTTAGGGTAATTTGGCACACGGGTTTAATCGAGGTTTCAACAGCAATAGCAAACACACTATCTTGCAGCAAGCTCTTAACAGAATTCCAATACTACCAGAGGAACAAAAATAGGGTTTTGTAACAGTCAAATGATTGATTAACCATTTTTTAATGTTCTGCTCTCTCTTTGATTTCCTGGTATGCTGCATTCTTCATATCCAAGCAATTTTGAAGTAAATGTGTGGAAGGATAGGGAGGCGAGCGGAAGATCTCGGGCTGTAACGGGCAGTTAGAAACCCATCCCCCTCTCCCTGTCTGACCTCTGCTCTGTACCTGAACCACCCACCCGGACATGAGCCGCAGGAAATGACCACAGACCACCCTAATCTATATAAACCCTTGTAGCCTTTCAATAAACGCCATTTTGCTGTCCACCACACTGGTGTCTTGGAGCTAATGGACCGAGTGGCCCTGAGGTTGGGCTGCCGTGCTGGGTAATTGAACCAGGTCGCCCTGCAACATAAATGCTTAAAATTAACAATTGAGTTCACCTCTGTTAAAAAGAAAATTGCACATTTCATACCCTTAAGAGATGCTTTACACAAAAGTATCTACAGTCAGCATATATATGGAAGGTACAGGAACAGTATGGTATGAGGGTTGGTATTGCCCACTGATTTTAATAGAGGGCTCTGAAATAGAGAGGTCATCAAGACAAGTTTTTGGAGAGGTATAGGTAGTGGGAGTTGAACCAGGAGACAGATCATGGTTTTTCTGACTTTCTCAGTCCTGCCATCCGTCATCTGCTCCCATGACACACAGGAAACCTGCTCACTGCAGATTCACAGTGAGACTTTTCACTACATTGTCCTCCACTTATGCCTGTATTTACCCATATGCAGAGCAGCTCTTCAGTGAACCTGTGCCCTGCAGCTTATAAAATCTCTCATTTAGAAAGTACATCCCCTCAGGTGATATCACAGATGTTTAAACAGATATAAGGGTGGTAAAGGATACTAGAATTTGGGGATTGCTGTGGGCAGTCAAAGGAAGCAAATAATCAGTGCACTCAACTGCATTTTGCCAGTGCAGGCAATATTTCACAGCAAAACACTGAACTGTATGAACACTGAATCCTGGGATCTTCAATCAGATATTGCTCATTTAAAAATGGAGCTGTGCAACAGTGGCCCTATCTCTTGTACTCATTTTTCTTGGAGCAGCAGTCTGACATTTCAAAAGATGAGAAGTACCTTTCAGCTTGAATAAACTCAGAAATATATCTGTAAACACATTTGGCCTCATCTTTAGAAATGTCAGTTTTCTAGAACGAACAGCATGGGTACAATATTTGTGTCAGTGTGTGGATAGCCACTTGTAAGAGAGCAAGCATGTTACAACATTTTATACACTATAACTGCACTTTTTTGCAAGTACAATTGCTACAGAAAGAAATACCCATTTCACCCAACATCAATGAAATAGTTGCAAAAATAAGTTAATGATAATTCAGTAGTAGGAAGTAAAACTTCTTTCATCTCCTCTGCCTCATAGTAACCAGGTCTCTGGCTTGTGGGTTTCCATGGAGGAATCCTTCCTGACACTAGGGGACAATAATTGTGTTCATTCTTTGTTGTTATTCATTGTTGGGTTCCAGTATTGTCACCTGAAATCAAGTTCTTGTTGTGTTGAGCACTACAGATGGAAAATGGCAGTTCCTGCCCTGAAAAGCTTGCAGTTCAGACAGTAAAAGCAAACATGAACTACAGCCTATAAATAATATTAGTGCCACTGCTTGATTATTGTGTTTACAGCAGCAGTTTTCAGCCTACAGTCTGTGAGCCCCAGAGGGTCGTGGTCTATAAGGAATCCAAGAAAAATAAAGGAGAAAGACCCACAAGCCTTAACTTTACCTTACTGTGAAAAACACGGTTTACTGTCTTGATAGGATTAAAAGGTTTAATAAAGAGACAATGGAGACAAACATAAAGCAAAGGGTTAAAACGGCCGGGTGCTTGGCATGCTGCCAGGAGCACACCGCTGCGTTTCACAATCCATCCATTTGTTACATATTCGTAGACCTTCATGCATAGTCAATTATTTCTGGGAACTGTTTAGCATGGCCACTCCTGGGGTCTGCCTTTTTAGAGCTTGCGCGTTTCTTGGCTTGTGGTTTTTTTTTTCCTTATCCTTTTCGATTTGGGTGGTGGTCCCAGTTGGTGAGTGCTGATAATTGTTGTGTCAGCTGCAGGGCCCCCATCACCTGTTCACAGGCTGTTATCTTGACTAGGCAGGTAGTTTAAGCATACTATCTTAAAAAACTTATGTCTAACTTTTACTATTAACAAAGACTATATCCATATAGAAATGCTATTTTAACACTATACATATAGCATTTATCCCAATACTTGCAAAGAGCCCACAACGTCACACATTTATAACACTTACCTTTCCTTTGGAAGGTGTTTAGGGTCTCTATATTTAAAAAGCCTGAAAATCACTGTATATGGGTTGCCACAATCAAGCCTGTAATTTATTATACCTGAAGACACATCAGCTGACACATCTGGTTACTGCTTCACAGGCTCACACACCAGTCTTGTCCCAGCCTCTTTCCACTCCAAGGCTGTGACAAGGACCAGAGAAGAGCCACCAAAGTGCAGAACCTCCAGGTTTCCCATGCTCAGAGAAGTGTTGCAGGTGTCTCAGAGCAGCATACTCCCACTACAGCCCCTCAATCTGCCATTAACCTTCCTTCTCCTTGTTACATAGGATCACACCTAGGAAGATGAAACTCCGTGAGTCTTGAGTCTTCAAATGGAAAATACTTAAGCTCTCCTTAGCCCTTGCCTTTCTTCCTTCCTATGATGGAGGTACCAGACTTGCCAGCAAGTAGCAGTTCACTCAGCGGGAGCTACCAAGTTAACCTGCTTGAAAAATACTTAGCTCCAGAAGAATCTGTCAGTCTTGAGGTTCCTGGAGACCATGAACTTTGACAGCAGGTCTGCCAGTGTTACCAGAGAGGCATTCTTGACAACTGTGTATGAGCGAGTCACCCACACACAGAGGAGAAGCCCTTGGCTTCTGGTTCAGGGTGGTGATAAAAGCCAGGGAATCTCACTGGTGGTGGATCAGGTGCATGGTACTAAATGGTATTTTTCATAAAGTGCTTCCTTCTCTTACAGTCTTTCAGAGAATAAAATTTTCACTGATCCAATAAAATATGCTAGAATTGCTTATAATGGCACTGTTTAGGATTAGGTAGGAATTCATTATGTCATGGCTTGCAGAGCTAATGGCTACTGTTGAGCATGCATATTGTAAACTATAATGAAATGGGGAAAAAATACTTCCAGATAAATTTTCACTCTGTATTTTGTAATAACAACAATATATCAACCTTCTTAATATTCTTTTCTTATGACTGAGTGAATCTATTTTGTTTGTCATTGTACACATGTAAATCTTACTGTATCATTTGGCAACAGTTACATTCAAACTGGAATAATCTTATTTTTGGTCCTGCTGCTTTCTCCCTTAGCCTTGTGCTAAGGCTGAGGAGCAATAAGGATGACACATGAGAAATCTGCATCCACTCTGAAAACATGAGAATATTCTTACATCCTCAAAACACCTGCTTTGCCTTATGGCCAGAGGTATTGGACTATTCTGCAAATATGTCCCAATGTGAGATTGAATTTTGATTAATTTCTCTTTCTAAAATTTCTGCTCATCTCCAGAACTCTCCAATTTGCTTTGGCCATTGCATCTCTCTCCCTCTCTCCTTTGTTGCTTTAGTTTTTGTTGTACATTTATGTACACTCATATATTATTTTTCCTGCAGAGAAGATAAGAACAGAGAGATGGTAAGGTCTTTGTTGTTGGTATAAATTAAAACTCAGCCTTGTTAAAATATATTTAGATATAAGGAAGATCAGATATTAAAATGGATAATATAATCCATCTGTGGCAAAGGTTAATGGAATCATAGAATGGTTTAGGTTGGAAGGGATCTTACAGATTATCTGATTACAGTGACTCCATGGCAGGGACACCTTCCGCAAGATCAAGTTGCTCCAAGCCCCATCAAATCTGGCCTTGAACACTTCCATGCATGGGGCATCCACAGGTTCTTTGGGCAACCTGTACCAGTGCCTCACTACTATGTTTGATATCAGATTAAAGCCCTGTGTATATCCATTTATAAACTGGAGACAGCTCATGGATAAACTGTGTCCTTTTCTAACTTTTCTAACTGGGTACTATTTGTTTTGGAAATGCAATGATGTCTTGATCAAATGCTTCTCATATTTATGCTTCCATTTTACTGAAATGAATTTATCCCAATGAGAAATGCAAACAATGTACAGGATTACAGGATTACAGGATTTCTTGAGGAAGGATCCAAAGTACATCCTCCAGTATTGAGTAAGACAGCAATATCTCACGAAATATGCATGAAAGGCAGAAGTATTCAGGAAAGTTTATTAAATGAAACAAACTAAAATGCTGCAAAACATCTTTTAAATATTAAAAAAAAAAAAGTTTTTAGACTAACCTACACATACAGCTCCAGCCCAGGAGTCTTAAAGTTGACTGAGGTCAAAGTGTTAATACACTTTGACAATCTGAGATATTATCAAACAGCTGGTGATTGCCAACATGATCTTGATATATGAGAAAGATGATGTAGAGAATAACAGATAAGTTAGTCTGATATTACTGACTGAAAAAATAAACAGTTCATCCAGGTATATCTCAGGAAAGAATCTGAACCTAAAAACATAAGGTATTCCAGTCAGCATTCCAAGAAGGCTATCTTGTTATTTTGGCAAAAGTATGTGCCTAGTTGACAATGGCAGCTCTCTTGATGTAGGGTAGAGAATTCTTCAAGGCATTTAACTTAGTACCACATCAAATTTTGATTTTAAAATGCTTATAACACCAATGTAAAATGGGACATTTTAGGTGGATTATTGGCCCATTGAAAGATTACAGAATGTAGTTGTTACTGAGGGGATATCAACTTTCTTGCTTCTATTGGTAACTTAAGGACTAATTTGTGTTCCAAAAACCTTCAGCGTCTACCAAAGAACTAAAGAAGCCTCTTATTCATATGCACTGAAAAATTAACTTTGTGGGCCACAGAGGTGGAGCTTTGGTTTCATTTCAGTGAAGTGAATGCATTTTTACAGCTTTTACCTACCTCTAACATAACAGGGTTTTTTTTAACGTTTAGATGCATTTAATTTTTAATCTAAGATTGGCTTATTGGGCAGTGGAACTTCTTTGATCCTTTAAACCAAAGTGAAATGGAAGACAGACTTGGAAAGCACTACTTCAGATGAGATTTGGCAAAGAATCAATATTTTACCATTTAAATATGTATTAATCCATGGCAGAACTAAACCATTTGAACTTTTTATAAAGACAATATTTTACCCTTGTGGAAGTGTATTAAAAGTGTATAAAAACTGTGTATTATGGGGTTATTTTGCTGAATGTTATTTATGATACAGTTATCTCACTGGGGAAAAGAAATAGCTAGTGATATCTGCTCAGGGAAAAATTATTGGGTGGTGGTTTCAAAAGAGCTTGAAAGATTCAGACAGTCAATTCTCAGTGAATTGGGAGTTATGACAGGAGTTATGGCTCTAAATCATATAAGCAGTTTTGAAAATCCAGCTCCTCCTTCCCCCTTTATCTTTAATTGAGTTCATTTGTCTTTTATTTGCTTATTGTGACATTCTCAGGCAATTTGAAGCTGCTTCAGAAATAATAACAGCCCAAAAATATACTCCGAGTCTTGAGCTGTCAGAGGAACTGCATAGTGGAGGAGAGTTGGGCTGATGGCTACCTCCCTAATTTACTGCCTTGTTGGACTCACAAAGAAAGCAGCACTTTCATGTTAGGGTGCAGAAGAAGAGGTAATAGAGGTAATAGAGGTAATAGAGGTAATAGAGCAGCTGGTGCAGAGACAGCAGCACTACCAGTGAAGCAAATCCTGTCTGGAGCTGCTGGCAGTGCCTGGCATGGCTCTGCACCTTCCACCCACAGAGCCTAAAACTAGGGTAAAGCATTATACATATTAATGTCCATAAATCTGAAAACATCTAAGGTTCTTTTAAAAAATCACATTAAATACTAAGTAATATATGAATTGTCTCAATGAAAATGTTCCATTCTCTTCTTTCCTGTTAAGCCTAAATTACAATTTGTGGTTACCAGAAAAAATGTATACCTTCCAATTCATGTGTACAATAAACAAATGTACTCTTTTGTTCTACTTGACTTAGGTTCAGTCTTTAGTATTGGAAAAGAAAGTTCTTAGTCGCTGATCCCATTTCTCTTTTATGTGACATGGGCTTTCTATGACGTGTTCCCCTGTTCCTGTTTCTGTGCTAGGGCATTCCTTCCAGCCAGGCACAATCTTGCTGTGGGTGTTACACAGTGTGCAGACACCTGGGCTGATTTGCTCAGCAGGGAGCTCTGTGATGTGCTATGTACAAATGCTGCAAAATAGGCAAGCTCATCAACTCGGCTGCAGAGGGGAATGTATCTGTATCAAATTATCAACTATGCTTTGTGTCTGGGCTAAAATACCAATCCTCTTGCTTCATTAGTTGCTACTTGCCCCAGGGCAGCCTGCTATCCTGTTATAGTCTCTGATAAGCCTTATTAGATCTCTTGTCCTGAAATCTTAGGATTCAAACTAGATCTATTTGGCAGTATATCTAGAAGAAACCACTCTCATCTGAGTGCCATCAATACATACAACTCCACTGAAATTTCAGAAAAGTAAGTAGTGCAGAAATGATCTTAACATTTTTTATTCAGAATACCTGCCAAAGGTAGAGTAAATAGGTGGGGGTTTGCATGCATCACATATGGTGGTATTTTACATTTTAAGATACAGCATGTGAAATCTTGATCACAGTGTAGTGACTGGCAAACCTCCCACCCATTTTGATGAGGTTAGAATTTCAGTCCATGTGGGTACCAGCATTTAAAACCAGTGATATTTATAACATCTATGGGAAACTATACTAACTGACTGCTCATCCTGAAATTTATTGCTCTGAAGGTTCTTTGTACTGAATATTTCTGCTGTAAAGGGACATGAACCACCCTTTTGCTAAGATGAAGGAAAACCTTTGTGTGGCTGTCTGTTCCTCATGTGAAAGTATTTAAACCTGCATGCAGGTCTCTAATATGTGCCAGACAGAGCCCAAAATCCCTCTGGCAGAGCAGACATCTCCTGTATGTGCTGCCTTGTGAAAAGATGGGGGTCAGTTTTACCCCTTCCTGAGACAGGCACATGCACACAGAGCAACAGATGGAGCCAATGTCCCTTTTAATCTTGGGTGAGGGGACACTTAACTGAGTGTAGAAGAGTTTTTAAGGACGCTTCACTTGGGATCAGTTGCCAGTGGCCCATATCGGTTTCACAGTAGGTCCAAAATAATTCAGTGACAGGACAACATGTGAGTCTTGGCACAGTGCCCTCAGAAGCATCTCCACAAGGCAGCTCAGGGCTGGAGAATGCTGAATTTCATCTTAACAGCTCAGTAGGAGAGCATGGGCTGTAGACATGAGAGTGATTCCATGCAACTGTTTTTGAGCAAGTCGGAGCTAAAGTACCACCAGACAGTTATGAATTTGCTTTCTTTGCATATGTGGAAATACAAGATATTTCACCATGTTTTGTTTATGTGGTAGGTTAGATTTATTTGTTTTTATATTTTGACATATTTATAAAAGTGACAGTCATCTATATAAATTTAATTTTGCTTCACATTTAAGAAAGATATAAAATATGAAATATATATTTATTTTTAGTAATTTGTAATTACTACATGTTTTATTTATTATACTTCTTATATATTGCAATGAAGCATAATACCACACAGAAATACCAAGTGATCATCTTTGCTCAGAACAGGCTCTTTATTACCTCCACCTGAGGCTGATGACTTTAGCTCTTTCCAGTCTCTGAAAGTTGATGCATGGCTGTCCCTAGAAAATGCTGTTGTGTTTTCACTTGAAAGCACACTGAAAGCAATCAAGTGCAACAGAATGTCTGAAAATTAAAAAATTTTTATAGTCCTATTTTCTTATCAGTTATTGGGCTGATGTCTAAATGCTTTATATAAATGAGCCATATCTAAGACAACTTGCAGGCCCACATATAATTATAATACCCTGAAAGGTAACTGTTAGTGATTTTTCTTAATACTTGCATGTTCTATTACAGCAAAACAGCAGCTGTCTGAAATTTCCTGGTGATTAATGACAAGCCTTCCTCCCCTCCCCCCACCTAATACTTATTTAAGCAGCAATGACTGACAGGGAGGCCTTTCCCAGCAGTTAATGACCAGATAAGGTAAGTATTGGCACATTTAACTGGAAAGAAACAACCTTTCCATCCATCATTATTGCTTAAGTAAAGCCCAAATTGGTGCATTTTCAATTCTTAAGTAAGACCCACAAGGAACATTCATTTAAAATGTGTATATAATAAGATGTTTATATAGAGAGAATATAGTTATTTGAAGCTATCCCTCTATGAAATCAGTGGAAGGATCACTGCCAATGTGGGGAGGTAGAAGAGTTTTAATCCATCACAGAGTTTTCCCAGAAGCTTTTTGTCTGATGGAGTCTGGATGTGATTCCTGCTTTGTACAGGATGAAATGTGGAGGTGATAATCCAACACATAGCATTAATAACCCTGGAACAGATATTAAAAACAGGCCATGGCATGAGCTTTGGATAATTTCTTTGAATGAGTTTAAGAAAGTATTTTTCCCAGCAGCCCACTCATGGTATTTTGCTGACATAGTGGTCAACCAGTGACACATTTCAATTGCTTCAGTTCAGGGCCAGCTTGATCCATTGCCATTTGTGTTAAGGTTGATCTAAGACAGTTAGGCACTGGCAAGGCCAATGCTCTCTCTGTGTTTTTCTATGGAAGTGGTGACTTGTAGTGATGGCACACAAAATAATAGTAATTTTAACTGTTACAGCAACATGTGTCAGGGTTCTCTCATTCAGAGCACAGTTGAGTTTCAAAGGCTTCAAAGTCAGGATTCTTGCTATGAGAAAGGAAACCAGTTCATCAAATAATTCACTGTGATGCTCAGCCAGTCAGGATCTTCAGCAAATACTATCTGATATGCTCATTTCTGTCTCAGGCTGAATACAGGAAGCTGAGCCACTAATTTGAACATCTTCCTCATGTTATATTAACTACAGGATCAAGTCCAGATAACTCACTGTTCTCTAGGCTCCTGTTGTTCTACTGTTTATCTTTAATGGGATGGGAATTAAAGGTTTCAGTCAGAACTAGGTCAAGAAAAATCTTATGTTTCTATCTGCTATTAATCGCCCACCACCCCCCCTCCCCCCTTTTGACAGTTTTGCCAGGTGTTAATTCTTCATAAACTGAGATTTGAACAGCTGCATTAGAGGTACTTTACTCTAGGCCTCTTACAGTACTTCTAAATATTTTATGCAGCTTCAGCAATAAACCTAGGCAGAATCTGCTAAACTTCATGGCTTCCCCTTAAATCAGTCACTGATTTCTTTTCAGAATGAAAATGACAATACTACAAAGGCATTGCAAACTACTGGTTTTTTGTCCCCTTCTTTCTCTTACATTTAGAGGGAAATATCTAGGAAATGCCCCTTTCAGGATCCTTCCCTAGACAAAGAGCACAGCCAGAGCCACTTGTATCATAGTGAATGCCCAGCTGTGTGGTTGGATGATAAATACCAATGACATTAGGGATTCTATGACTGGCTACCTAGGCAAATTGTACCATTATGACATCTAAAGAAACTAATGATAGAGCCTCTGCTAGTCCTTGATCATGGATATGTACAGGCAGCTTCAAGCAGATCTTTAACATTAGAAATATTTTTGCTTTTAAAAAATAATAGATCAGAGTTAATGAAGAACACTCTGTTTGTAATTAAAAAAAAACAAAAAAACCCCAAAAAAAACAACAACCAAAAACCAACCAACCAAAAACAAAATACAAAACCAAAAAACAAACCTGCAAGTCTCAGTCAAGCCTTCTTATTGCCTGGAGAGATTTGTCTGTCTGAGAGAGTACACCTTGGCTGTATCAGAGCTGATGAGAGAAGCAAAAGGACTGCCTGTCCTTTGATCTTCAACTCACAGTCCCCACCACAGGAATGGCAAGTGGGCCCTCTGAATTACTGCTGTGCTGACATCCTCAAACCACCTTGAACAGACTAATCATACTGTTCATAAGGAGCTGTTACACCAGCTTAGAAAGCTGACATCTACTCAGGAGAATGGTGGTACACTTACACCCTGGAGAATAACAAGATCAATTCAAGGAAATTGGCTAAAAGTGTCCTATATATTTTCTGGTTATCTCTAGAAAAGCAAAGTTAGGCTGAATCACTTTCTTACAACAAAAATACTCCTTAGTCCCTGAACAACCTCAAGCTACTCAGAAAAGGACTAATATTCTGTTCTTTTTACTGCTAAAAGCCTTTTGAATACTAACAGTAGAGGTCATTTAACTTGTGTATCAGAGAGTTGTTGATAGGCCATTTTGTGCCAGAAATCCTTGTTGCAGTTCCCTAAAATTTACATACCATCTCTGCTTTATAAGTATGTACTTTTGAGGGGATCATCTTGAAGGAGTTGAAGGTTTTTGAAGGAGTACCTCACTATATTGGGGCAGCTCAGTTCAGCTGTTGTGTGGGATCAGCGTCATGGAGAAAACTCAGTTGAATTGCTTATTTTAAATATACAGGTTATAATCTCCATTCTATAACATTGCCTGCTACTTCCAAACTGGCTGATAGATGTAGGAGAAGCACCACATGGATAATGGCTAGTAAGGAAAATATTTTCTCTAGGCTCCTGAAGAAGATGCAGGATAGGTGTCTAGTTAGACACCAGTGCAGGCTGCCTTGTATTGGAATCAATAAATGATGCCCATTTTCACCTGAATATCCTGATTCTGTGAGAAAATAGAAATTCCAACTTGTACTTCAGGACAAAGGAAGCACTAGAATTATTCCTAATAGCTGGCTGTCAAAAGGTTTTTGATGCAAATGAGTATATATAGTTTATCTCTTTTTATCTCACAGGAATTGCTGAAGCAGATTTCAACTCTGTAAATTAAACTGGTATATTTGCATATCCCTTTGCTGTATTATTAAAAGGCTGCATATAATATTATACATATTATCAGTGTGTGAAGACTCAGAGTCCTGACCAGCTTTCCTCACTATAAAAAAATAAAACAACGCAGTCTTGATGTCACCAAGCCTTCTGACTAAAAGCTTTTAAATCAATAATAAAGAACCTACAAGTAAAAACATCTAATAACCTCTGGAAATTTTATGGCTGTATTCTGCAATAAATGAATGCTGGTTTAAAATTTACAATGATCCTACTTTGTAGCATGTCTGAGCATTGTAATTCTGATTTAAAGCAATGGATTTCATAACAAACAAGTGTGGAGCTTAATACTGGTATTTATTAATTGCATTTATTTTCAGAGCTCCTTTCAAAGTGAAGTGATCAGTTAAAGTCAAGCACAAAAAAATGAATAAACATTCTGAAACAGGTACCACTGAATTCCTATCCATTCCTGAACTGCTGGCTACTGCTGTTGATTAAAATCCTCAAATTTAATTAGTATGCAATGAATATCTGAAGTTGGAAGACGAAAATGCTACATTTATAACTAGTTAGTAGTCCTTCAATGGTCCAGTGGCTAGCACCAGGCACTGGGGCTATGGGAACCTGGAGGGCACTGCTGCCTGGCCACTGTCCTAGGCTGTCCTAAACTGCGCTGTGTCTGCTGAGCCAGAGCAGCATTCTCAGGTGAAGGAGGAAGGAGAAGGAGTTCTATCCACTGCTCACTGACCTGGAAGAGATAAACAAGAGAGATTTCAGAACTGGGAGATCTGGACTTTCATCCAGACTGTGGAGCAAAGCCACTTTCAAGAGATTTGAACCATATTCAGCTGAAATGCTGGAACTGCCACCTATAAAAGATGAGCAGTGATTGGTAACTCCTGTAATGTCTTGTTTCCTTTGCTTCTCTCATAATGGCTTGATAGGAAATTAAACTTTCCAGGGCAAACATTTTCCACTAAGCTCAGTGTGGTAAGCACATTTTAAAATTCAGTTCTAATATCAGAAATAGCCCCAGGTCTTCTCAGATATTTTGGTACAACAGCCCTACTGAAATCCAATTCATTCACCGGCAGTTGAGCCAAATGAACAAACCTCTTCCTTTTCACCTATTTCACATATTTTTAGCTCTTGAGGGCCATGCACACAGACCAGGCTAAGCAATAGGAAGAGCAGCTCCAATCCTTGTCATGTCTGGCAGGGGGATTTATAGCACTAATATCTCAGTTCCATAGGCATTGATTCTGATGTTCCTCTGCTCCTGGTCTTCCCTCTTGGCAGTGGTCTTTGCAATACCTTAGAGGAAGGGCTGCCCTCTTTTAAAGGGATCTTGATAAGGACATCAGATGACATAATTCTTTAGAAGCTTGAAAGATCAAGCTTTCTGACTTACAGAGTGTACCTGGGGTATTAGGATCAGTGTGTACACATCTTTTAAGATGAAGCCTTTGGGTACAAACAGTTCTCTGTGCTTTAAATCACTGTGGAGGGATTTCTCATTACAATGTTGTATTAACTTTCCAAGATGTATGTGTCTGCAAATGAAAGAGGAAGCTTTTGCAACTGGACACACTATTATATCAAATTGACATGGCTTGTTAAAGTATTAATATTTAAAAATAATCCTTCCATTAAAACAGAACCAAGTCAATTTACATTTTGGGGGGTCAGATTCCAACAGAAATTAATTGTGCTTAGGCTAGATTACATTTTCATTAGTAATCACATAATTGGTATTCATTGCTCATTACAGCTAAGCAATTTCAGACTACCTGTGCAAATAGTAATTGTAGTAAGCTCTTGTAAAAGCTGAATTGATCACAGATATGTGAGGTCTTTTCAATAACATGGAAGATATTTGCTCTGCTATAGGTCATACTCAGGCAAGCTATATGCGAAACTTGGTCATATGAGAAGGCAATTTTTCCAGCCTGTATGCTTGAAAGGGCTGTGCTGTATGAACTGAGACAGAACAGAGGTCAGAAATTACCTTTGTAATGGAACTAATTCTGATTAAAACAAATTTTATCTGGGATAACAGTATTTATTGAGATATTCAGGAAAAAATGTTGGAACTAAACTGTGATTGCAGCTATAGGAGCTGAATACAGAAATTACTGTAACCTGATTTATTTAATTTTATGCTGTATTCTGTAAAGATCTACCATCCACTGCTGTTTTTCTGGTTTGGTTAGAGATAAATCTGACTTGGCCCCTTTTTAGTCTGTCTTTTTCTGGCACAACACATGCTATTAACTGCTCTTTTTCATACTCCCATGCATTTATAATTCAGTAAAAAGATAAACAGGCTTCCCAAATCTTCAGCTCTTGTTAACTACAGCTGTGCTGAATCCTTTATCAAATAATATTATGTCCTGGATTCTTGGCCCTAACTTCCTTACAGGCCTTGGCCAGTCTGCTCAGAAAAGAAATGCTAAAACAAGCCTAGAAAACACAGCCTGTGAGCAAAGCAAAAAACCCAGAGGCTGTGGGAGACATGAATCCAAGTTGAGAAACATGAGAGGGAACAGAAAGGAGGGAGAAATCATAGAATTATAGAATAATTTGGGTTGGAAAGGACCTCTAAATGTTATCTAGTCCAACCTCCCTGCAACGAACAGGGACAATCTCCAGCACAGTGAATGGAATGAAAAAAGAATGAAGTGTAATAATAGGATACATATACATTATTTTGCATCAACATCACATGTATGGAGTGGATACTGAGCTCATAGCAACAGAAAAGCTTGTCACTAAAAGGAACTTCCTGCACCAAACCCCATGTAAGCATAACTGTTCCTGACTCTCCAAATGTCTGCCTGAAGGATAAATGAGCACATCTATTCTGGTCAGCAGAACTCATTGAATATTTATATGTAAGTTTTCATTTAAAGGAAATATTTCAAAGACATTTACTAGAACTGAAGAATATGGATCTTTGAAAATAAAAGTCAAGAATTTACATATTCTGCAGCTAAAACTATAAATAGACACAAACTAGAGAATAATATATTTTTGAAAAGTAAAGTCTAATGGTTACAGCAGTGTTGTGTAAGTGGTATCCTTTCTTCCACTTGTCTCCATTACATTTTGCAGGGTTGGTATCTCTCTTTCCCTGCCAGCTACACGCTTGCAAAACTTTCAGAGCACTTGGTCCCTGCAGTGAGATCTGCACACCCAGCAGATAAAAACCAGGAGAAAGGATGGTCTCGTGGTTACTGTTATCACAGGAGACATGGATTTGTTCTGTGCAACTTTAGAGAAATCCCACTCAGCATGCCTCTATTTGGTGACTCAATGTCCTGCAGAAATCCAGAGCTGCTGCTGAGCCCTGAAAGGCAGCGCTTCAGTCCTTGAGCCTGTGCTGCTCCAGGGTACCATCAGACCCAGCAGGGTCTCTGCATTTCTCTGCTGCTCACAGCTTTTTGTCCTTGTGCCTTACCTCTCCAGACAAACTGGAGGCAACAGCACTTCTGAGTGGTCTACCATGGATGTGTGTGCATGCATGACCAGGAGCAGTAAAATGCTATAGCATGTAAAAATCTCAGAGAAAACAAATTGTCTTCTAAAAAAATGAATGAGCAAACAAAAAACAAGAGTCACAGCAGCAGCAGCTTCTTGGTTTAATTTGTTAAACATCTGAGAAACAGAGGCTTAGGAAGGCGAAAACCTTCCTAGCTTCCTAAAGCTAGACGTAGCTGTCCTCCTATATTGGTAAAATTATAACATTTACTAGCTAAATGTTGCTTTTAAAACTTGCATCTGTAGCATATTTAATTAAGAATGTATATAGAGTTTTCACAAAATGTCCTAGTGAGCACAAATATGAAACTTCTGTCGGAGTTCTGAGTATTTAAGAAAAATGACACATCAGGCAAGATTCATTCCACGCAGTGAAAAAAAGGAAATCACTAGGGACTACTTGCAGTAACATATAAAGGAATAAATTCTGCAGGAAAGAAACTCAGAAAATCTCAAAACTGAATTCTGAACTAGACATCTGTGAAATACAAATACAAAATAGACCCTCTTACAACCTGTTCCTAAATTACCAGAGCACATGAGAATAGAGTTTGGTTTTCATCTGAGCTGAAGAAAAGTGTCTAAGACTGATGTTCATGAGGCTTTATATGTCAAATTTATGAAGGCTGGCTTGCAGTTTGAGCTCTTTTGGTAACAAGGAGAAGATGAACTTTGAATGGAGCCTCCGGAGGATGTAAATCTGGGCAGAAGATAGGGCTCAAATCCAATTTGGTACAGGTTTTGTTGATTGCAGTTAGGGTCAGGCCTGAGGCACAACACTGGAAAAGCTGACCACAAAAAGTGCTGAGGGCCTCCTCATGTAAAACTAATTTACTGCATAATCAGAATGACAAGAGATCAGACAAACCCCCAAAACCAGGCAGACTGAGAGAACTCCTGGTGATGCCTCAAGGGAGTGAGTGAAGGACTGGCTGGGACAGGATCTTTGCAGGTATCTCGTGGGTCAGGCAGCCATAGGAATGATGCACAGTTTCTTATTTATGAGCAGAAACAAGATCTATACCCATAAATCATGGTCTGATATCTGTAACTCTAAAGTACATTTTAAGAAGCACAATTAAGAAAAACTACCCAGAAGCACAGAACTCAGTGCTATGAAATTTAACACAAAGCTGTATTATGATTTAGGAGTCTCTGACACTGCAGCCTTAAAAATCCCTAAATTGCATGCTGCCATATAAAAGCCTGCTCCTACCCCACTCTATGGACATTTCTGTTGAACATAAAGCTTATTTAACTGTTTTGTGCCAAGCAGGGCTTTTAAAGCCAACCAAGCAACAGAAGATAATTAACATGGCACTGCACAGGACCAGTACAATGAGGAAACCTCATCTTGTATGTCTTATTTTGATTTCCTGTTTCCACTTAATGTTCTTGTCCCAGCTGACCTTCTATTCTAGCAACTAACCTCATATAATGTTGAGAGACAAAAACATTTACAGTCAAAAAACATTTAAAAATTATAAATATGACACAATATTTTTTCTTAATTTTTTGGCTTATAGAAAATATGTTCCTCATCAGATTATCCAGGATAATGTTATGATATTTGCACAATGCCAACAAAAACTTAGCAAACACATACATGAATACTTGAAATCAGATATTTCTGTAGGAATGACTTTCAGCCAGAAGTTTAAAAGTCTACATGAAGAGGATTTGCCAGCAAGCAACCTTTACAGGAGAATAACTAGGAAGTAAGATAACATTAAAGGGGAGAATAGCTGATGTGTCAGGAGAGCTGTTATAGATCATAGTAACACTTCTAAACTCTATAGTTCAAATAAAGACAAAATCTTTTCTTCAGTCTTTGTTATGCAGTGGACCAAGGAGCTGCACACTGATACAGGTGATCACTACACACCATGAATTGTTTCTTGAAATTAAAATAATAACAAAATCACAAAATATAAATCACTTATTATGTATTAAAATATTTTTATCTACAGTGAAAATATGCATTCAGCCCTGAGCCTTGCCTGATTACAGAGTCTGACAATTGGAGGTGCTCAGGGACTTTACTATCCAGGACAGCGGTTTGAGGAGAACCAGCTAGGAGATAAGGTGATTTGAGTTTTTAAGATCAATATAACATGATATATTTAAATTAGATAAACTTTCTGTGATTATTAGGGCAGTTGCATTATGGCTTCTCTTCTCCCTTCCTGTGAACCTTGTCCCTTGATTATTAACCCTGAAAACTGTGACTCCTTATTATCTTCAGTGAATATCTTCAGGGATTAAGGCAGAATTTTTTAACTATTAAAACCTAACAAAATTTGAACATATTGTAATGGTGATTAAAAATGAAGCTGAAAAAAAATCCTGATACGTATAGCCTAAATAGATTATTTATCTGCGTGCCCTAGATCACATCCTAGGATGTCAAAAGATACACAAACAATATAGTACAAACAGAAGTCAAGACCTACATATACAGTCAACCATATTTACAGATAAAAGACTAACATGGAAGCTCTGTAAAAAAGTTGTCTGATCCTCGTAGATAACCATCACAGTGTGATGCTGAGACCAAATGGATTAGTCTTTAAATATACAGATAGGGAAATACTGATTAGGGGGAAATATTTTTTCTTTATTTGATACTGGTGAGCCCTGTACTGGAATAGTACAATTTAAAAGGCTTTTGCTTGCTTATAGAGAGATGCAGGAATGGCTTATTCTGTTCAGTTTACTGATGAAAAGATGAAGGGGAAAGGAGACAAGTGCATATAAGGACCAATGTGGAGAGCACAATTCTGCTATGGTATCTTCAGTCTGCAAACAAAGCTTTAACAAAGGCTCAGTGGTTAGATATAAATGCCTGATACATTCAGGCTAAAAATAGGATTCACAGTTTTAACAGCAGGAGATCTTGCAACAATTTAATCAAGGTTGTGAAGAATTCTATCAGTGATAATTTGAAAATCAAAAGCAGACGTTTTTCTTACAACTCCAGTGCAAAGAAGAGTAAGTTCATAGATGTTTAACATAGCACAGAGGTTTCTCTTGGCCTTGTAGTCTCTGACCTCATTAGAGGGCACATTACTTCTTGGGTGTCTGTGGAGGGGGGCAGTTTGCATCTGTTTGGTTGCAGTGCTTGCATCTCCTTGATGCCCTTGCACAAGGGCTTAGCTTTTATTATTTGGGATTAGCTTTTATTTACCACTCAAAGAAGCAAGTCCTGCTGAATCAGGTGCACAGCACTCTGCTGCATCAGGTGCACAGCACTCTTTGCCTTCCCATCATCAGATTGCTTCTGCATTTCAGAGCACTATGAGAGCCCAGTGAGGTGACGATGAGGGACATCTTCCACCAGCCATGACATTTGTAAAGTGTTGATCTATCCAACTGCAGTCTCTGCAGAAAATGTTCCCCAGCTTATTTACAACCACTCTGATACATGCAACAGCTTTGTGGTCTCAGGCTGACCTTCCAGATGTTCAGCTGGGTAGATTAATATCCATATTCTCTTTGAGTAATCTATGGATATTTCAGTTAATTTTCCTCTTTACTTCTTCCATGACTAGTCTGACTTCATTTGCACATACAGAGCACATGAAATAGAAGTATTGCAGCAAGACACTTGTTTTTCAGACTCCCATACCTGCCTCAGAACACAGAAAAATCCTAATGAATTTTATGTTACAAAAAAAGATACTCTTAAATCAAAATGAATAGTTTCAGATAAAAGGCTTAATAAAAGCTCCCTCTTGCCTTAGCTCCCACATAATGAGCTGGGGTCATTCTAAAGAAAAGAACAGAAATTCTGGGACAAAAACAGAGCAGAGTGTGAAGTGTTTTTAATATCACAGCAGATGTAATTATTTTCTGTTTCTTTTTATTATTAAACACTGAGGTAACTAAGAGGGAAAATCAATACAGTACACTATCTTATAAACAGTGTACCATCTTCAAAACAGTGCTTATACGTACCTATAATTAAGGATTCACAGTCCATGTTTTATTGTGCTGGATATATGTGAAAAGGAAGATAAGGATCTGGTG
Source organism: Muscicapa striata striata (assembly GCA_030060385.1). NCBI lineage: Eukaryota > Metazoa > Chordata > Aves > Passeriformes > Muscicapidae > Muscicapa > Muscicapa striata. The sequence continues at coordinate 835,999 of JAREIS010000221.1, read as the reverse complement.
GAGGTAGATGTATTTTAATGAAAATGGCTCTACTACTATATGCCTTATACTGTTGAAAGTATTGCCATTAGAATTAGAAGAGGTGAATTTTGAATTCCAGTTTGTGTACTGGGGGACCTCTCTGTCCATTCTGGATCTAATGTGTTGCTTTATTTCTTTGCTTCCTCTACTAAATAGGAGTTTGATGGCTACTAGGAGAACTGTTATGGGGAATAATGCACTTGGACTTCTAAGGGCAATAATGCATGTGAACTACTGTTTGTTTTCTTCAGTGATACCATTGAACATTCCTTGTTTGGTGTAGCTGTGATTTGTTTTGGACCATTACTAAGATAATTGAAATTACAGCAAAATAAGACTTCTTTCTACTTGTAAATAAGATATTTCCATTATAATGGTAACATTTCAATGCCTTTGTTGACTAACTAACTCTGCATATCATGTGTACGTCATTGCTCATCCCCTATAGGAGTGCAATTTCAAGTTTCCTGGCCTTTGATCTGTCTCTTTTTGCTTTCTTTCCTTCTTTCAGAGGATCATTATAAGCTTATTTGGGCTAACAAGGAGATCACATGTCTGGTAAATGTGCACAGCAAATGAAAAGAAATGTATCTCAATAATACAGACATACTTCAAATGTCACTGGAGTTTCACAGTGAAGAACATTGCAGTCAAAAGAAAGGGCTTCTATTGATTTCATTGATTTTGAGCCCTGGCTTCTGAAGTCAGAAGGCTGAGTAAAACCATGCCCCAGTTCATTACTGGCTTCTCTTCAGTGCTTGTACTTCAGGCAAACTCTGTAGTTCAGCAAAACTGACACTTTTTAAAGAGAATCCTCCTTTTTACACTTGACAAAGAGAATAGCAGGTTGTTTCTGTCAAATTTTACTCTGTGTTGTTATGGTGTATTTGCAAAGATGTGGAAAGCAGTGAACTACATGCTTCAGTTCACCTTTTGCCATATTAACAAACAGAGCTGCAGCAGCTGGTGAGCCCCTGTGCACAGCCAGCCGTGTCAGCTCCCCACGGGAGCCCTGGGCCAGGGGAGAGCTGTGCTCTGCAGCCAGCCCAGAGCCCTGCACCTGGACCCTGCAGGATCCTGGGGTGCAGAGAGACATGACCTGATCCGCTCACTTTGCATTAGTTTTGCAAAAGGCACCTGAGCAGAACCAACAGCAGTTCAGCAGCAGCCAGGTAACCACTTTGCACTTGTGGGCAGCCAGAGTGGACCTCAGTCATCTCTGCTCTTGACTGGTCAAATCTGCCAGCCCTTTAGGCAGCTGTTGTTTGATCTCCACCATGACAGATATGCCAGTCAGACAAGGGTGTTACTGTTTTGTTAGTCTGTAGAAGGGAAATGATTTCCCTCATGTTGCATTTTGGCTATAGGAGTGGCGGAAAGGATAATGCAACGTAGTTCCTCGTGCAATGGAGAAGCAAAAGAGAGAGCTTTATTTAAAGAAACACTACATTTATATATACAGGGTAGTTTGTGCAAAACAGAACAGAAAAGACTCATTGGTCCAAGAAGGCAATACTTCTTTGAAAACATGCTTTCTGCAAAACATCACGTAGCACACATATGGCTCTGTGATCAACAACAGGTGTTAATCATTGTGATAACTTCTTGTCCTTGAGCAGGCTGAGAAAGGCAGCTTTCTTGGTTCCCAGTAGTATCCAACGACAGTATCCTCAGACACCAGCACTATACAGACAGCTCACACACACCAAGACAGCTTTTTCTGTGCTACAGTGAAAGATGAAAATTCTTTCCTTCTTCAGGCTGTTTCTCCAGGTGCTGGAAAATCTGCATGTTTCATGAGTTTGCCCTCAAAACTGATTAATTTTGTGGGGCACAGGGGGAGGGGTCTGTGCTTCATGTTAGACCTTTGAGCAAGGGAGGAGAAGAGCTCCAGAGTTGCCCTGGCTCCTTCTGTGTCACAGGCTTCCTTAAGCTCATAGTGACTGACCTTCCCTCTTCTTCCTTGTGTCAGGGATGTGGGGATCAATGTGGAGCCCGGCTCACATCCCAGATGGTCTCAACACACATGCCAGCTGATGCCTGGCACCCTCTCTCCTCTTGAGGAAAAGACATCTGTGATCCTTCTCACAAGCCCTGTCTGCTGCTCCAAACTCTGCAGAGAGCCATCCTACTCCCTCCTTACTGTGCATGGGAAGCAGGAAGGAAAACACAGGGATCACACAAACTTTGCATATTTGCTTTCTTTTAAAAACCTTTCCAAATTACCTTTTTGTGGAAGCTCTGCAATTGTAATCCAACAATGACAACAAAACCTTTTCAAAACAACACCACATGCAGTACAAGTGTCAAGTGATCATCAGATAATGGAGTCTTGGAAGACTAACGCTCCATTCAGACTTGAGAGCTTTACATTTATGTTCGAGAAAAACTCATTTAGACGGTTGTAGTCTAATGCCTCTTTAAAAAAAGAAAAAAGATGTGAAATTTACTTAAATTATTTTTTGTTTGCATGCATGAGCTCAATTACAATGGAATAGTATTGCTAATATAATTACAACAGCCTGTCTCCAGAGGAGAAGATATTATGCAATATACTTTCTGCTCTATATATTCTGAGCACAGTACCAAAAAGTAAATTAGCAAATTTATTATTTCATCCAATGGGAGTTTTGACAGATTTATCCTACTCTAAATTTCTTCCAGAGGAATAGAAAGGTGGAGAAGTCTTCCAATTATACCTGCAAGTAGTTAGGTTTGGAAAAGAGAAAGAGAACATAGGATAGATGAGAGGTTTCTCAATTCACAGGTTGGTATAAAAGAACTTTTAAAACTAGAAATAAGAGGACTTCACAGATATGTAAAACATGTAATCAGAATTTAACTGCAATAATGAAAGGAACTAAATGCCATAGATCTGGGAATATGACCTCTAGTTGAAGTAGAAAAGAGAAGAGATTTCCATTGTCATGAAGCTGACCTAGGTTCAGCTGCTGACCTCTTCTCATTCTCTCATTGTTAAGCTACAAAATACCTGGATGTTATAACCACACTAAAATGAAGTATTGGATCAAAATAATCTCTCAAAAGTACTTTTTCAAAAGTATATTTTAGAATTGAGAAGGATATTTGATAATTTTGCCTAAATTTTCTATTTTCTTGGGTATTTAGATTTTTAAGAAAGGCCAGTAATAAAGCACAGAGGTTGTGCAATATTACAATGCTGGTGCTCATTCACAGTAATTGGAGATTTCTGAAAAAGAGAGATAATTTGTCCAAACCTACAGACTCAGTAATATGCCTGAAATTTCAGCTAAGACCAGAGAGGATCTTAAGAGGACTAACTGGAGTGTGCATGAATTCATGCCCAAGTGATTTCCAGTAATTTTATTAGCTCTTGCTTAAATCTTATCCCAAGTGTCCAGAAGGAGATTTTAAGTGCAGTATAAACATATTTTAAAAATTTACAATGTAGATACACAGGAATAGAAGAGAAAACTGAAATTACTTTCTTGAGTACAAAACAAAGCACAATTTCTGGCTGCAATAAGAAGAGTATACATTTTGAAAAGGAATCAAAGAAAATTAGATAGGCAGACTGAATATCCAGAAATGTTAAAATTCTGTAATTGTATACATAATCAGACTAGAAAATTATAGTACATTGGGAAATAGACGGAAGTAAGATTGGGCTGCAGGTGATAGGTACAATACCTGTTTCTTCTGTGTTTTAACACCTCATGCACTACCCCAAATGACCAAATTTCATTTAGATTAACTGATACTTGTTCAGAGATTTTACTAAGAGAAAAGAAATGTAAGAGCCAGGAGATTCTTGTATTATTCAGCTTACTTACAGGTGAGCTCTAAGCAGCTAATTTATAATTTCACAGCCAGTAGTTTTGGTTTAAAATTTCATCCAAATAACACTTTAAGAGGCACTGGCAAGATAGAATTGCAGGGTCCACACTCTGCTTTGTCAAATACCTTTGTAACACTCATCTAGGTTCCAGCAGTGACCTCAAGTGAGACTGTAATAGCACTGAAATGAAAAGGGGAAGCCCATAAATCACTCAATCTGTACCTTCAAATTATTTATCTCCTCACTAATTTCAAGGTCACAGTTACCATCTGCTATAGAAGCAGAAAAGTTTGACAGTTAACATAAGCAGGCTTTTTCAAGTATTTTAACTCCAGAAATGTGATTTCAACTAAAATTGAGTTTAAGGGCTTTTCAGAATGTGGTTTGGCATTGTGATGAGAGAGACTGAAAAATCAGCTGATGATTTGGCTGATGATTCAAAAACATCCTTCAGGAGACAAGACTAGTACAGGAATTAAAAACCAGAAAAGTTGAAAATTAAACTAGACTCCCTCATACTCCCAACAAGCTGAGAATAATTGCACTGAGTGAAGATGTTCTGACTTGAGAGCAGCCGCTCTATGTTTTTGTTTGTTTTGCTGGTTTCTTTTTAAAAGGAGAGGCACTAAGTATAGCTGTGCACAAAAGAGAAAATGAGAAAAACTTTGGCCTTCACAGCATCTCTGCTTTCCTCTGTGGGGTTCCTTCTGCCCTGGCTTTATCAGGGCACAAACACATTATTTTCATTCAGCTGATGAGAGCCCTGCCCTGGATTGGGACAGAACTGCAGCTCTGCTCAGCTGGGGTCACTGCAGGACCTCTGTCCCTCTCTGGCCACTGAGTGTCCTTGTCCAGGGAGCTGCCTGGTCCCTGCCAAGGAGGCACAGCCAAAGCTGTCACACGTGCAGGGAAAGCAGGACCTCCCTAGACACAGCTGCGCTCTAAATAACAGATTCTCCAAATTTATGTGCTACTATTGTTTGCCTTCTTCATCTTCCTTATAGATCTTGTCTCCATTTTATACCTCTAGTAATATTCTGTGATATGATAAGGGATCAGAGGAACTTTCATCAAGGGATCCTTGGATCAGAGGAAAGGTCATCATTGATCTCACTTTGATCAGTTTACTGAAGGGAGATGCTGACCCTACATAAATATTTAATAGTTCTGAGGAATAGCCAAAACCACCTTTATAAATGTTTTATGGTCTAATGGAATTTTCTGAGACCACTCTATTGCCTTTGCTAAATCCATTACCAAAGCCTCTGTCCCCCTGTATTTGTACTTCAAAATTAATTCAATATAGCCAACACTTGCTCACTAGGTCTTCTTAAAACACAGAATGTTAAATTTATATAAATTAATGAAAAAACAGGCTCATTTTTTAGCTAAATAAGGAAAACAACGGTTTACAAAAGCACATACATGGCTGAGTTGATTTAAAGTTTCCTGTGTGTGCATTTCCATGACAATGAGGCTACATGAATATTCAAAACGAAAAAGTTAGCGATGATAAAAGTGGGCAAAATATCTGTACCATCTGCTCACTTCTAATGCCCGAAAAAAGTGACAACCTAAAATTAACTGAAGAAAATGAGCTGCTAAATAACCTTTCTCCCCCTCCCAAATCTGAGAGGCCTGTATATTTCAGCACAGAATTTGATCTTTACTTCTTCATTATTCCCTACTGTAATATTTATATTTCAAATTTTTCTCTAACTTTACCTGAAAGTCTTGTACTAGCACAGTTAAAATTACTGGAACTTAATAAAAGTACAGTAAAATTCTGCTGCTAGTAGTAGTCTCCAGTACTGAGACTTCAACTGAGGAGACTAAATACCCACACTGCCAACAATTTACCAAGATTTTTAGCCTGAACTTTGCATATCCAGTTTCACTTCTTGCAGTCTAAGATTAGCTACTCTGTGCTGAAAAAATTCCCATAAATGTCAGCAGAAGAGCAAAAACAATGCATTTATATTATTTTAAATATTATTGTTTTTCAAGTCTGGGCATTAAAACAAAAATTAGTTCCAACTCTTAAAGTAGAATTTTCAATTTTTTATTTTTGTTTTGAATCATGGATGTTGATTCCTTATTTCTTATCACCAAAAGGAAAAGACACAACTGAGGAAACCCTGAGTCTTTAAGGCCTTTTCTACAAGGAGGTCTATGTAGATCTTGGTGCAGCTCAGTTTCCTTGTGTATCATACATTTTATGTTATCTGAAATCCTGCTACAAGGAGCTGGTTGGCACAAGTAGATGATGCACTGAGAGTACTTGTGCTCAGAAAGGAATGCATTACAGTGGCTTGGTTGCATTACACATCCAAGGGTTGAATTACACATGGAGGGTGCTACCAGTAGTCAATAAACTTCTGCCACCAGTTCCTCTGATGCTGTTGAATTTATAAGATGTGGATATAGTTTGGATCTTAATATCCCACCAAAAGTAGCTGATAATACTGAAGGAAAAATTAACCCCTTCAACTTATTAGAAATATTTCAGCTTGCTGGTATTTTGTTTTGGGGCTAGCAGGGAATGTTGTGTCACTCTATAAACACAGAGTGGAAAACACCCCTCATTCTGAAAGAGCTCACTGCCACCCCACCCACTCTCAGCAAGGTGGCTTACAAGAGGTAAAATCTCTGAGATACCTTATCATCCAGATTCTCAGTACTTGGGAAAGGATTTTTCTGGAAAACACAGGTCAGGAATGTCCAGGCATTTTGTGTCTTTTCACATCATTGAAAAATGAAGGTGATGTCAAAGAGCTCACTTCCAGTTTGCTGTACTTAGACTAAGGGGACAGAGAGGGACAAGGCTGAGCCTCAGAAATTAAAATCTTCAGGAAATGGATGTAAGACATGAAACAAATGTCAAATCAATCAAAAGAAAATGGCCAAAGTGGAAGAGGAGATTTTGGAAGAAGAAACTGAGTTAATCTATGACCAAAACCCAGAACTCCCTCTCATTTCTGCAGACACACTTATGTGATTTTATTCAGCATGAGCCTGAAAACACATAGCTATACATGAATTTAGTTTGTATAGATTATGTCATTGATGGCAATGGATTTATTCATATGAGGAATATATGCCTGGTGATACAGTCTGAGCCAGCAGGCAGTGAATGTGTTTCCAGTTGCTGGCTGAGCTGAGCACTGCAGCCCTCACTGCTCAGTAGGACCCTGGTGAGGAGACTTGCATCAGGAGCCTTATTCCCTTATTTTTCAGTATATAAATCTATGTTAATGCTACTGATGTTAATCAAGTAGTATTGCTCTTGCTGCTTCATTTATAAAGTAAGAACATCGTATAGTTATATCTAGAAAATATTTTTATTTGAGAATTGTTAATAAATTTAATATGGAAAGAGATTTTGAAGCCTCAGTGAAAATGAAAAGCTAATGCCATTAAATGGCTGGGAGTGATTACTTTTGCAAATATTGTGGATTATGCTAGTTCTCAGTATAGAAATAAAGTGAATAAAACCATGGTTATAATTTCATCTTGGCAATATAAATAGAATAGACGGATGCTTGATATTGTACAGTAATTATAGATGGCTGAACCGAGAATAAACCATTTTTGTAGATAATGGTTTCTGATTTTGAAGGCTGTTTTTAAATCCATGGTTAGGGTTTTGTCTTATTGCCAAGGACATGAGTTAAATATTTAGTATAAAGTACAGTGGTGATTTCTGAACTTGACTTTTAAACATAATATGCAAGCATGTTGATAAGTCACAGGTCAAACAACATGACATTTACCAAATTGAAAGAGATAGGGGTGGGGGTGTAATGAGATTATAAATTTATCTTATAATCAGAATCCTGTAGTGTGACTAAAAGGAAGAAATGACCACAGAATCTTTGCCAGTATTCTGTGCTGCAAAAGGACAAAAGGGAAGGAGAAAACCTTTGACGCATTCCTGAAACTCGAAGCTGTCTAGCACGGTAACTTTGTAAAGCTGTAGGCTCTGCAATTGATATGCCATAGCCCTCTTAGCAGATGTAAGAAAAAAAGGAAATGTAGTACTATGGAAAAGTGAGAGGAAAGAGACAGAGTGGCATTGATGTGATCAGCTTTAAGGGCATTTCACTTGAAAGAACACCTGAGGCAACAGAAGCAGAAGGGGGAATAAATAATTCAGCAACAAAATTACATTTCAAAACAATGAGGTTGTCTTTCCATTTTCCCTTTCAATGAAAACTGCTTTCAAAGAACTTTCTGCAGAAATAGCTGCAGATACTTCTGCTGAAAAACACTCTCATCTACCCATATTTGGTGAAACCATGCAATCCTTATGCAGAAAGCTGCCCAGTGAAAGGACAGCAGTCTAGAATGAGCCTTGATTCATGAGGAATTGATGTGTCAGACACAGCCCAGTGCTCTCAGACCAGACCTCAGCTGGTAGCAATTGTCATAAGTTGTGTGACTTCAGTGGAGCTCTGAGCAGTTGCACTGGGGAGCAGTTATCCCTGGAGAATTGAGAAAAGTTTTGTTAAAGTCAAGTTAATGAAAATGTAAGTTCAGCACACTGCAAACTGACACATTGGAGAAGGGGAGCATGTTTATCAGCTTGACTTGGCTGCTCTGGGAGTGAAAAGCACAGCATTTTCAATCACTGGAGAGTGTGTGCAGCAGATAAGTCTGTACTGTATGGAGAACTGGAGAAAGCGTGTGGAGGATTTTAAATAGGATACAAAAAAACTTAATTTAAAAGAAAAAAAAATTAAGTTAAAAAATTAGTTGCTTTGTCTTTATCAGGGTTTACACTGATTTAAACAAAATTTAGGATATGGTAGATGAACAAGACAGCCCAAATTTTGATTTGTATCTTGTGAGTTACCCACAGGAAAGTGCACCTGCCTTAACCAGGACTAACCAGTAAGCAGTGCAGGTGGCATTAAAAAATGGGGTAAACCCACTCCTCCTTACACTTCAGTGGGTCCTGAAGGACAGCTTGCAGTCTGCACAGTCACACGTAACTTACTCAGCTGTCAATTGTCTTGGCCCCGTGTTTGAGTCATAGTGTCACAACATCAGGGTTGTGCTGGTTGTGAGGGCCAGTGCTGGAGGTGCTTGGCTTTGCTTGGCCACTGCTGCTCACCACTGTGCTTTGCTTCTCCCTTTCCTGGGGGGATGCAACTATTTGTAGGGCTCACGTCTAAGCAAGATTATTTCAGCTTTTAGGGAAAAAGCTGTAACTAGATCTTGGACAGAGACTCTGAAAAACCTCGAAATCCTGCAATATTTTCTTCTTAATCCTAATTGTCAAGTCCTACAGTCAAAGCCCTACAAAACAATGAATCACTGCATCTGATGGGAAAGTAACCTGGAGGAGGTGGAAATGCAAGAAGCAGAATGGAAAAGGGAACAGGACAGCATGAGAATTCTTTAGTGTGGCTTTGCTGCCAGGGAAAGCACAGCAAAGACCTGTTGTAGCTTTGGTGCTCAGCCTACGTGCTTCTGTATCAAATGTGAATTTACCAGGCTTTGGAAGGCAAAGATCTCACTGAGGTTGCAGATGGTTAGAGAGAAATATAAAAGAAAAGAAATCAAAGATAATTGGAGAAAAGCACCAAATTAATGATTATAAAGTTATGACATATTGAAGGTTTCCTACTTTTTCTATTCACAGTCTGCTAGGAAAGAGGCAGCTCTAGATTTGCAGATGTCTTAAAACTGAAATACCCTTCAAATGAATATCATATATATTACAGGCATGCATTAGAACTCATAGCTAGTTGTTTTCTTATATCTCATTTGAACAAAGGTTCTTAAGATCCAAGTGCTTCCCTGTGTAATATTAAAGAAAGCAGAGGAAAAAAACCCAAAAAAGTCCTGGTTAGCTTTTCAAGAAACAAATGCACTTAACTTGTTCCTGACAAGACTCCCCAGTGAGGCAATGCCCAGGAGCTTTCCTAGTGTTTCTTATATCTTTAAGGAACACACTATTCTGGTTTAGTATTCTGGCTCAAGGTAGAAGAAAATCTTGCAAAATTCTAATTTCTGGGAGTGTCTCTAGACATTTTACCACCATAATTCTATGAAACCATAATGGGCTGCTGTCATCAACTTGTTTCTATACATTAACAGATTCTTCTCATCCTTATATAAGGATTTATTATCATGTACAAGGTGAACTGTACTTAACAGAGGAGATCACAGATAAGAGCATGTGGAAAAAGGGGGTAAAAGGAGATTAAACTTCCAAACCCTTTTAGAATTCCTACTGATGTCAATAGGAGTCTTTCCACAGGATTAGTGGAGTGTGAGCTATTTCCTTATTTATCTGATATTTTCTCTGAGCTGCAAAAATTGCCTGTAGTTACAAGTTTTCACTAAAATTCTGCCTATTAAGAACAAGGACTGAATGAAAGATTATATAGTTATATTTCCAAAAGTAGGTAAGTACTATTTTATATATATCATCATAGTGGAAAATAAGATAAATTATTTATTGGTAGTTGATGAGGTTTGACTGCAATGATTTGCTCTTGAGGATAGGTACAAATGCAGTTGCTAGAACAACAGAGCTCTTCTACATTAAGTACTCTAAGCTTCTAAAAATATGCTCCAGCGTATTACAATTAATATCTCACTCACTTCATTCTGTTTAGTGGAATCAAGTTAATACTGTTCATGAGGTGAGCAGAAGCTACATGTCTTATTGTTAAACAACCAAAATCCACTGAAGTGGGTCTTTGGATATGATGCATTTGGATAACTGAAAGCCTTCTTTTTCTAAAGGCAAACTACCACAGCAATGGAGCTTGGAAGGCCAGCTACACTGTTAGAGCACATGGTGGGTATCTAACAGGACAGCAAGGCCACCTACTTAGCTCACATAGATCACTAAAGCCTTCTGCAGTGAGCCAGGCTGTGCCCTGGGGCAGGGCTATTCCATGGTGCTCCAGCTGCCAGGGATCTGGCAATGTGAGCTGCCCAAATGTCACTGCAGTACATTCACTCAGGCTCAGGCTATGAGCTGATTTCAGCTCCTGGAAATTCTGCTTGTGTCTAGGAGGAGGATGCTAATGCCACAACATCCTCTGAGTAGGTTTTGCCATTCCTGTGATGACTGTGCTATGAAATGCCAGGTGGTGCTCATCTCCCACCCTATCTCCTGGTTCTGCTTCCCACTGAAGGAAAAACACTTGCATGATACAGAATCCATCCAGGTTCCATCCAGGCCACTTCCAGCTTCAGTTAGTGCCTGTAGGATACTACAAAATGGGCAAGAAATGAAATCCTATTATTGTCCACATATTGGTAAGACTATTCCAGATTTGTTCCCACTCTCGTTGCAATATATCTCAACCACCATTACTTGTTTCCAAGTTAAGCAGCTTTCTACATCTAATCAAGGCAGAGAGAACAGACTCTCCAGACAGCAATCCCTTCCTCAAGTAGATAACTGGGAGAGTAAGACAAACATCTCCCACAGAGACCTTTCTCCATGCACTTTCAAAATCACTGGAACACACAAAGAAGTGAGGAGGACAGTTAAAGAAATAATACTTTTTACTTAGTTCAGTGTATTGGATTGTTGCTATTATTATTTAACATTTGTTCCTAAGTCATGATTCCAATCCATAAGGAAGGCACTGCCTTCTTGGCTAGGTATTATACAAACACAATTAGCATCCTGAAAGCTCTCCTTGTCTGAGAATACAAATGGTCTAGGAATGTAGAATATGAATGACCAATATAAAAACTGCAGCATCCAAACAAGTGAGTAAGAGTTTGGGTAAAATAAGGGAAATGGAATGACTCTTAGCTGGTCTGGACTAGAGATTAGCATAGCACTTGTTATAAAGTAGTATGGTTCTCCACAAATCAGGAAAATGGAGGCTGGGTTCTCTAACAGATAGAAATGAGTCAGAAACTTACAATCCATTAAAAAAAAATCAAAAACCTGTAAGTTCTGAATAAAATTTTTTATTTCACTGATGAAATTAGTTCTAAAACCTCTTTCAGCTATATGCAAGAATCAGCAGTCCTTGAAGCTTGCTTTTCCTGAATGAGTATATTCCTTGATTGTCAGTCTTTACAGAAACACGAAGGAAGGAAGACCACAGTGTTATACTGTATCTCACTATCTCTTTCTCCTATCAAAGATTATCAAAGCTTGAGTGGACAAAGCTCTAAGTAACCTGATCTAACTTTGAAATTAACCCTGCTTTGAACAGGAGTTAGGAATAAATAATGGCTGGGGGTCTCTTCCAGCTTTGTTTTCATGCTTTCTATGGTCTAGGAAAATGTTTTTCTAAGAACTTTACAATTCTGCAAACTAAGGGCCTTAACCAAACCCACAGGATAGGATACCAACATAACCCCCCAAAAGAAATACCCTCATGTCAGGAAATTAAGCAAGTACCTTTCAATCACAGAAGCTACAGTTCAAGATGGGGAGTGAAACCAATTGCCTAGATGAGAAAATGAACCTTCTACTACCACTTTCCAACAAGGATATGTCACTGAGATGTAAACTTTGGCATTAGCATAAAACATGGAAAGAAAATTTAGCTAGAGCTGGGCAGATTTTGCTGCTACTGCACAAAGTACTGTGGAATCATGGAAAACAAATTCTTGGCATTTACGGCTGCTTTGCAACACCAAGACAAAACCAATAACTTGTTTGATACATCTGCTTCAAAAAACTGAAGAGAAAATTTGTAGTTTTAGTAAAGATTAAATAATTGCTTCCTGAGCCTTAGCCACAGTTTGTAGTAAGCACAGCATAACTCTGCAGTTTTCAGTGCAGCAGCATTATGTTAAACTAGGGATTGACACTCCTTAAAGGTTAGCACAGTCTAGGGGTTAACACGGAGGTGAGTCAGCCAGGAACCAGAGATGGTTTTCCAGCATAGGATACAGCAAAACATCTTTCAGCTATGGTTTTAAAAGGTTAATCAACCTGACCTCTGCAAAGTTTCTGCCAGGTGTCTCTGTGCAGCCTCCTGGGTCCCCACAGTGCCTGTGCAGTGTACATTGTTCATTCAGACTGGCACCATCTCAGACAGTGCAGAGGCTGAGCACTGCCATCAGCTCTGTGCTAGGGAGATGAAGAGATGAGGCTATAGAAAAGTTACTGTTAAATGTAGTTTAAACAATTTCACTTCATTCTAAATGTCAGCCTGAAATTTTCCGGAGTTTTAATCTGCCAAGTGTATGCAGGCTGGTGATTTCAGCTGAATGATTCCCAAGCTTTATTGTTCCAATCTTATTTTAAAGCATGTACCTTGTTGCTACAGGCCAAGAACACCCACATGGATGAGGTGGGTGGGTGCTTCTCTTTTGCTAGCTGAAAACTGACAAATAGGTTTTATTTCCTTTGATGCTCTACTTGTATTATTGTAAATCCCACTCAGCTTTGGAAAAGAAAAAGAGACATAGTGCAATTATACTTTCTTCTAAAAGAGTAGGGGATTTGCTCGGGAATTTTGTACAACTGTGGGAGGCCAAATAATTCAAAATATTCTCTATGAGGCTGATAGAGTGTTATACTGGAAAGGTAGCAATAAAAAATGCTCTGAAGAAAAGGGGAGGAAATTAAAGGACCTGAAATATCACCTGACAAACCTGAAATGATTCTGCAAACAAGTCCTGACCCTTGAGAACAGAGATCCTTTGGGAGTGACACTCCAAGTTCTATGGCATTTTACAGGAGGCCATGGAAATTAGCTTGAGTACCCATACCTGGGTCTTGAGTGAGAGATCTTCTTGCTCCACACAAAGAATTATTTAGTTTATGTATCATTCTTGCAAGCTCAAGAATAAAGAAATCCCAACACATATGGAAAGGCAATTTCTCTCCCCACGTGGACAGCTGCTGTTTGCCCTGTTTTCTTCTAGGTGGACATAATCACATTCAGCAGGGTAACTTTAAATAGAAGCTCCTGAGTGCCAGTGCCCTGGGAGGGTGATCCTGCTGGGAGATCTGTAAATCTATGTGGTGACATCTCATGGCTATGTTTCTTTCTCAGCATCACTGCCTGCTTTTCAAGATTCTGTTGTTCCTTGGGGACCTCATTGCTGGTTGGAAGGTACAGATACTTTTAGGGAAGAATTGTTTCCCTTCTGAACTTTGCTATCTAAATACACAAATTAAGCTTGAAGCTGATTTTTTTTCCTTACGTCACTTCAGAGATTTTACAGAACCAAAGCACAAAGTTTGAAAAAAAAAAAATAAAAGGCCAACAGAGAGCTGTGTGAGTCAGAGAACTGGCAGCATGGTGTGAGGCTGTTCAGTTCCAACCCAGAGGGACAAACCAAATTGAGTACCTGAAGGTCACCTCTATCTACTGGCTCTCAGCTGACCTGTGTGAAATGAATCTTTGTTCTCAGCCGTGGGTCAAGTGAATGGAGAGCCATCCAGAAACACTCACTGTTCCTGAACATAGCACTGTCTTCATGAGGCATCTTTGTGTCCCTTTTTTCACAGGCTCAGCTTGCTAGGACTATTTGTCTGTCAGATTCTCCATCCAAACCAACAGCAGAACTATGGCAATGTTCAGGAAGGGATATTCAAGCTTGGATCCAGCCCTGTTGGCTCTGAGATATGCCAAGCAGTTAAACAATTTGCAAATTACTGTCACTAAATTGTTCAGTTACTGTTTCTCTCTCACTTCCCATTCCACCTCCTTAATTTATGCTCACTATTGTTCCTTGTTACAGCAGGAAGTATGACATCCTGGCACACAGCTGCTGTCTCTCTTAGCTGGAACAGAGTCTGCTGCTTCTCCCAGCTCCTTGAATGTTTTTATAGACTGCCCCAGCCTTTGATGGAGTACAGCAGGCTCCCCCTGCTAGTGACACATGCTGTTGATAAGCTGTGCCAGCACTGAATAAAACATCTCCTCTTCCTTTAAATACTCCACAGTAACTGTGAGCAATGGCCTGAAATTCATTTCAATATGGATAGAAGATTTTGCCTCATATTTTTTATGGGACTGGATTTCTTTCTGTTATCAGTGAAATGAATGTGTCCATTAACACTTAAACTAACAACATGAAAGCTGCAGGTCTCTTCATGCATTAACTTACACTACCCTGAAATAATCAACCCTGATACTATGATACAGTATCACTTGGGTTGTCCTTTTCTATTTTTTATTTTAAAGGACAGATGAGAGAATCTTCTTACAGTTTCATTTATGCTGTGAAATACTGTCCTTTGCAGTTAATTTAATGATTTTTCAGTATGAGTAACAATCATCTGCGTGATGAAGTAAGGTCTGTGTCTGCTTGTGTATCTGCACTAAGTCTGGCTACATCAGGCTCCATCCTTCAGATGACTCTGAAATTAAAATGAAAATGATGGCAATTCTTATTAGCAGTGATGGAATGTGGATTTTTGCCTTTAATTTTGCCTTCCCTGAGTAGCTACTCAGGGAAGTGTGAAAGTGATTATGTGATGGAAATGATGAGCAGGGTAAATGCAGAAACAATACAACCGATTGTTGCTCTGCAATTCCTGTTATGCTTTCCCCATTTAAACACGGAGATTAAAAAAAAAAAAGTCACAGAAGCTACTTAGTATATGTAACTGAAAATAATTTAATTAAGCAGTATTGAAAATGTATTACCTCAGCATATCCTTACACAAAGTGGGCAAGTGTGACCAACCAGCAGTAGAGAAATGGCACCAGTAAGCTCAGGGACAAATGGCACAGGCCAGTGACTGACAGGAAGGGAGCATTCCACATGGGCTGAACCAGCCTCCTCAAAATACTAACATTAATACAACTTCCTGTGATGCATCTGGGGATCTTCACTTACAGAATACAGAAAGCAGATTTGCAGATGGAACAGAATGAACTGGTAAGGTTTTCAAGTTGGGGCTAAATTTCATTAAGTTCCTCAGCCTAAATTTCCTACTGCTGTGGGAAATTCTGAGTGCTCTTACACATATAGGAAATTATTCCATACCAAAGAGAATCAAAAATCCAGGGAAAGATTCAGATTTTCTCCTGATTGCAATCCCCAAGAAAAGTTAATATGGAAAAGTCAGATGCAGCTGCTACTCTGCTTCCTAAGGCAACCTCCACACCATTTCTCACTCTTACTTCTGTGGCTTTCAGGAATCATCCAAGAAAAGTGATTTTTCATGACACCCAAATTCAGAGAGAGAGGATTCTCAGATGAGAATGACCTAACCTCCTTTGTGTACATTTAAAATAAAAGAAAGTTAATGTTAAAACACCTCTAAGAACCTATTGTCTGGTTAAATTAAGGATTAAAATCAAGGATAAAATTAGTCCATTATAAAGCTGGAAATTTTTCATGATCTTTTTAATTTGGTGTGAAGTGATTTATGTAGTTAAATAACAGATTTTGGGTTATGCAAAGTATAAAACAAGAGAAACAATAGAAATAAGATATACATATCCCTGAAAACTACTGATGGTAGCTCACCTTGCCTTTTGAGTTGTCACCTATGCCTGTGGAAAATGAGTTTACCTACTGCTGCTTGGAGTGGGGCATCATTTTACGCTTCTTTTGCAAAGTTGACAAGTCACCACATCATCTGTAAATGGCAAATTGGGCTGAACGTATTTATCATAGGCATGTTTTCCATTGGCCCATCCTCCAGGAGACAAATACAATTACACAGATTGAACATCACTACTGGGAGGTCAACGCAATTTAGCAAGAATAAAAATAAATCCTCATTGCCCTGATAGGAAAATGGACACCCTGTGCTGCCAACTGCTTCCCTGTACTGGTGAGCAGATGTGATCTGCCCAGTTAGGGCCAACCTTATCTGACACACCTGATCAGCCAGACCAGGAATTCATTTGTATACCTGGAATAAGGCTTGCCATGTCTTATCCAATGGGTAGCTTGGTGCTTCCAGGATCTGGGAATTACATGGACTCCTCAGACATCACCAGGTCCCCTGTGCCCAGCAAAGGTGTGCACTGTTGATTACCTGCACAATTTTGTCCCTTACAGGCTGGAAACAGAACCAATGCTGTTGTTGAAGCTGTATGTGTGATTTCAGTTACCATGAATAAGGAGGTAATTTATCCATCATGATACTTTAACAAGCATACATTTGATGGATGATATGACTTATTATACACATTAAAAACTCCTAATGATATTTCACACATCTTCTGTCTGGGATTCTGTGGCAATCTACCTCATAGCTATGGTTAGAAAATGTTGCACCAGGAAGAGCCCTAGAAATACAATTTATCATAAACAGACCCACAATCTCTTAAAAATTTTTCATGAAAAGGGATTCAACTTACATAGTTTCTCTTTCTGTTAAGCATTTTGATGTGATTGTGAAACTGGAAATGTACTGAAGACTGAAAATCTGTGATGACTCATTACTGCTACAAAGATTATAAGTGAACAGAAAATAGAATAATTCCTATAACACTTTCATAACAGTCTTTTAGCTGTGATACGAACAGAGTTTGAACAAAAATTCTCATGATACAAATTGTAATGAACATCTGCAGCTGTTATAAAATTGGCCTATTTCTGCATTGCTGAGTGGTTTCTCCGTTTTTTCTCAACAGGCAATGACAAATTAATCTTCTAAAATTGTAGTCTTTCAGAATTACCTGCATTTTCTTTGCTAACTTGAGAAATCAGCAGCTGTATATGACTTGCTGACTGTATCACTAACATTTCAGTATAATAATTGGCATGGTGATTGAAGAAAGCAGAACTGTATGGTGTGAAGCTTTACATGTATCAATCACAAGTGGCAATCCCAGCTTTCTCAATGCTATAAAAATCCCTCTCATTAGTGTCAGTCTTCTTATTTTTACCACATTTAAATCCTTTTGCTATAAGCAAATGAAAACTGCTTTGTACTTAGTAAACTATTATTGAAGACAGCAAGGCAGACAATGAAAGGTTTGAGGATACTAAAAGATAGGAGAGCTGGATCTATGCTAGTAAAAACTTTGTCAGGTGATCATAAAGGAGAAAAAATGAAGGAGCTGAGAAAGTGTGCTGAAAAGCAATAATTTTGGATATGAGTGGATTAATTAGACTTAAGTCTACTGTGGATTCTGTAGGCAACCAAAAGTATCTCAGCAGGGGTTAAATGTGGACACAGATGATAGGATGGGGACTGTGTTGAAAATGCTCTCCCTTGGGAGATGGGAGACTCCCCAAACCAGTCTGGGGTGGGAGACCAAGAGAGGATGTTCTAAGGAGATTCTTCACCCCTGTAGTCTAAGCAACAACGAAGTTGTAATTTAGAAATATAAGTAAAAAACAAATTGCATATTTGGTGATTATAGGCAATATAAAAGACTGAAAAAGTCTGGAAAACAGGTATTTCACTATACAACTACATCATTTTAAAGGGCAATTTCCTAGCACAACGTTTGCTTTCTTCCTGTGCCTCAGCATGAATGCTACATTAAGAAACTCAAATTTTTACCTGCATATGATTAAATGGACAGATCAACAAGTCCTGGAGAACTTAACAGAATTCACCTTGGTATAATTTAATCTAAATTTGTTTCAAAACTTAAAAATACATATTCGATGTGCTACATTTGAGAACGAAGTGCAAGAAAATATGTGTACTGAATCAAGAATTTAATGAAAGAGCCATTTGTTCCTCTGAATTGTACATGAGTGGGTAATTATCTCCAGCAAGCAATTTTTGTCTGCTTGTATACAGAACAATACTGAACTCTACAATTCTTCTCCATCTCCAGGACCAATTTATGTACATAATAAGAAGCAGGAAAACAGTCATTGTGACTGGTGGTTTTTACAACAATTGGCTCATTAACCTTAAGTAGATCTTTCTGACCTAAGTGTGAATTAAAAAGAGCAAACAACTAGAGTGACAAGGTAGGTGTAGATCCCGCCTGTGCCAGGAAACACAGAGGGCTCAAACAACACCTTGCCATAACTCATGTGTTCTACAGACTGCTCTGAGCAAGACTGAACAGCAAAACAATTCAGTTGTCACCAAATACAGTCTAACTGGATGAGAACCAGCCCATGCTTATGGCACCTATGTGCCAGGCAAACAGCAAATAGATAGAGGCAGATTGTTCTCCTGATTAACTGTCTACCACAATGTTTCATGAGACTCACAGCTATAATAAAAAAAAAGTTGCTCACAGGTTTAATGGCAGCTCAGACAGCTGGCATTGGTCTGTTATTGGGAACACTCAGTGGTGCTGCCATTGACTATTTAATTAGCAATGGAGTGAAAAAAATAATGGAGTTTATTTCTGTGGCAGGAAGACAAAAACACCACAGAGGTGCAATAGAAGTCCTTGTTTATAGTAAAATATCCCAAGGTACTGCCTTCACCTCACTACCAGCTCTGAGAAATGAGGATTCAACCAAAATCTTGAATCTCCAGCAGATAAAGTAAAACATTCTGAACTCTTTCTTTTTCCCCGTCTCTGATCAGAGCACCTTTCCTGAAAAAACAAATATTGTGAAAAAATCCCACCTCCAAAAATAAGGAAATCTGAATTGTATCAAAATGGCTTTTGAAGTGTTTTGAAGTTTTGAAGGTGTTAAAAACTGGAAAACCAAGATAAAGCAATGTGATATGAGTAAGAACCCTGTCTTCAGAAATTTCATTATACCAACTGGAAACACAAATGGTGGAAAATCCTACTAAGATATTCACATTAGGGAAATGCTTAACAGTTTCCAAAGTTAATAAGAAGTAGCTGTAGTGAGATAATGTGTAAATGGAAATAATGCATAAGATGATAATTTTTACAGATAAGATTTTTCCTATGCTATTTTTGGATGAATTGGTAAATTGCTTTTCCTTATGACTAATAACTGCTCATGCCATATCATATCACAGATTAATTGTAGTGCAGTTGATTAATTTTTTTTCCTCTTTACCAACCAAGCAGTAACTAAAGTTGATGAAACCAAAATAACAACCTGCCTCAAACCTGTCCTCAAGTGTGAAACGAGCTGCCCTTGATACCAGCATTGTTTCATTTAGGAGAAACTTTCAGTAATATGCATCCACTTTATTGCATTTTTAAACATCATTTCTCCTGGTTGAGGAATCACTCATTCAACCAAAACACTGGGCTGCCACACCTGGTTGCTATGCACATATGCCTTGCTCCTACAGCATCAAGAATTCCATACCCAGTCTCCCTCACTCCTCTGACTCAAGCTATATTAACATTGAGCCCCAGGGTTATGTGATGGATGCATTAACAGGCAATTAGACAACAAGAAACAGTTTCTACAGAATGCTGTGGAAATGCCCAGCCAGTTCTGCTGCTGGGGACTCTGAAGAAAGTGATGTTTCAGAAAGAACAGTTAGAGAATTTTGCAATGAAATTTCACGTTTTACTTAGTGTATTAGAAAATGTAAGGTTTAGATTTTGCTATGATTTGGACAACGTTTGTAGGCACATCTAAGTCACACAAATCTTTATCTAACCCTATATAACCTTTACAGATCTGTTAGGAGGTAGGCCTTTTATGGATTGTTCATAGTTTTAAGCTGATAGTCTGTCAATGAAGTGTATATATAAATACACACACAGCTGGTGAAAATGTTCAGGGTACTTGGCAGTTACTGAAAACATATAAGAGCATAAGAAAATAAGCATTATCAGTAGATGCAGTTTTCACTAATTTGTTTGTACAAGCCTGTGTATCTCCAGCCAGAATATTTACATGCTGACGCACAGGGCACAGAGAATCATCTACTGCAAAACTGAAGATAAATGGCATCTTTGTGACTGAATCTTAATTTGTTCTGTGATTCAAAGTCATGGGCAAAATTATGCTTGCAATTCATTAATTTGAAGGCTGGCAACTATTATTAAGGAGAAATTTGCATACAAAAGGTGTTGATTTTTAAATGCTTATGACAGAAAAAATAATGAGTATACAAATAACAAATCTTGCATGAATATGCATATGGCTTAATGGAGTCACTACTTAGTCTTTTCCCCGAATGTATAAACAAAGGAGGCTTACAGGTGGCTCTCAGGAGGCTGTGATTTCACCTAAATCAGCGGATTTAAAACTTGTTTAGCATACCTTGAGATGTTTGGTAGCCAGTGCTCAATTACTTCTCAACCAGTTTTCTAAGAGATGCCTAAGGAAAGTGTGACTATATGGGGTCTGTCAGAGCAGTGTCAGGAATCATCAAAGCCCTGACAATGAGGTTAAAAGAAGACCCAAAGGATGTGGGCAATCCAGAGGGATCCTGGGCATCTCCATCCAGTGTGTGGGTACTCACTGCAGCCAAACCCAGGTGTGCACCATGCAGCCACAGGACATGTGCCTTCTGCACCTACAAAGTACTTTCTTCATGCTATGAAGGTGAATGAGGCTCCAGAAACAGAGGTATGTGCTACACTATTGAGACCATTAACTTGGTGGTGTTGCATCATCTGTGGCAATGAAACTCAATACAAAAATGAAAATAGAAAGGCAATATGAGTATATATTTCTTTTTTGACTTGTTCTGCTTATTTCCAGAATTTCTTCAGTAACTACCATAAAAAAATTGATGATTCTGCACAAAAAAATGACTTGGTGTCTGCACTTGACATATTCTCTAATTGTACACACCGAAGCTGACTCATCCTGGACTGGTTTCTGTCAGCTCCACTGCACTATTTGTGCAGGGAGAACATGCTAGGTTTAGGAGTTCCTATAATGCAGTTTATATACAGTTGCTGTTTAGACTTCAGCTGGGCTGGTCTTTCAGCCATTTCCAAAAGGCACATACCCCCAGCCAGTCAATAAATAGGGCAACATCATTGTCATGAGATGGTAGGAAGATCCCATGAGACTCCTCTAAAAGCAGGAGATTCACTGGGAGTTGTTATCATTTGCTTGCAGTGCTCCTACAGATTCTCCAAAAGCAAATGGAAAAATACTGTCTCTGGGCCAAAGTATTTTCAAGACACAGCTGCACGTGACAGACCTAAAGAGAGGCTCAGTAAGGACATTTTAATCCTGACCTTGTACACACATACTCTAGTACATCCTTAGGGATGACTGTATTTGGATGGCCTAGAAAACTTATATAACCATCACTTACTGTTTCCACAAAAGCTTATCCAGATGACAGGGTCCAAGTTCAATTTCCTTACATTCGTATATTAATTATAAATGATGTTTATTATGGCTTCCTTTCAGCCGACCAGGATAAGAACAAAACATTCAGCATATATTATACTACTGTGTTAGCAGGACTTTGACATGATTATGAGGCATTAATTAAGTGTTGGCCTATGTTATTAAAGAAAATTGTATCCCTAAAGTATTGATTTGGAAATTACTGTTAAAGAAAAAGTATTTTAAAATATATAAATAAATGTGTTAATCCGGTAGAGCCAATAGAAAAAGTATTTTCATCTAAAACACGTTAATTACAAGGCTAGGGCTTGGACTCCATGATCCTGGTGGGTCTCTTCCAACAGCACATTCTCTGATTCTCTGATTCTGTGAAGGCTGTATAACCATGAACAAACTGCAGCTAAAGGCAGAATCCTTTCTGTTAGAGATGCAATAGGTCAGCACAGCTTTCAGCACAAACTCTGCAGTCGTGGACACTGCCAAGAGAAGAGCAGGTGGAATAGGGATGAATATAAATTTATTTTCAGAAATTTACCAGAATCCAGGGCTGAATCACAACATGCAGGGTGCCAAGAATATCTGGCATTAGAATATTTAATATGAGCAAACCTTGTAAGAAATATAAAAATCTCATGCTTTAGGGATTAAGCTGAGGTGCAATTAGCAGAGACCAAGATGAGATCTTCACAAGGATACATTATACTGTGCCTACAATAGAAGTTTTAACATGTTTCTCACTGAAGCTCTTTTCACTTTGATGCCAGGCTCCCAACCTGGGTGGTGGCTTCACCTGAACCTCAGACATTTATATTTCCTCCTTTCTCTGATGCTTGGGCCATACAAAAAATCCCAGTTACTCCTGTTTGCTGTGCAATAGAAGGTGATAGGGGAGCTGAGACTGTCTGGGAGGCAGAGAGTTTGCTCTCATACTCGTGGAGAAGATTCCCAATTCAGCATGGCAGGAGCTGCTGGGCTAGCTTGGCCGGAGGCCAGCCTACCCCTTGCTGCTCTTGCTGAATCAAATAGGAAAAAAAAGCTTTTATTACCTGGGATCTCTGATAATTTCTTTCTTCCTTGTGGCTACCAGGAGGCAGAACCCTTGTTCTTGGAGAGAGACAGGTAGAGTCTGACCTTTTTACTGATCTATCATTTTTCTCCCCTATGCTTTTTCAACTATATCATGTGGAATATTTTGGTTTTCTGTTAATATTTAAACAGTATTTGAGGTATACCAGCCAGGAACAAAATGAGCTGTACAGCCACTGGTGGAGTAAGGGAAAAAGCACCCACAACTCACATAGGCTGACGGGGAATCTAACATGGAAGGGCAAGAAGAGAAGACACATCTCTCTGGGTAGAGGTGAACCTGCAGATTTGGGTGTTGTCTGTATTTTCAAGGAAGAAAAAATTATTTCTAACTTTTATCAGTGGCAGAGGCATTAAATTCCTGACCAAACTGAACCAATAAATCCTCGATTAAAATAGATACACATAGACACAACTGGTCATCTTGGAATAGGGCCATTAGCCTGCACTAAACCTGGAAACTTCTGCACAGGAAAACATACAAGGCCCTGGTTGTTTCTGTATGATTGATGGGCAGCTGACAAAATACTTGTCCCATTCAGAAGAATATTGGGCTTCCTCTGTGATACAAAAGTAGGACTTTAGATAGTAAAGTGAAAACAATGCTAAAATGCAAACTGAGTCCTATTCAGCACTCTTTGCTTATCCTGGGCAGCACAGGGAATTTCACTGGGGTTGGCCATTCAGGATTCAATAGGTTTATTCATGTAGGTAAGCACTGTTTGGTGGGAGAGAAGGTTGTGAGTCAGACCATAAAGCAGGACAGAAAACAGTTGGAGTCTCAGTTTATTTAAATGCTCAATGAGTGACCAGATTAGGAAAGAGTATTTTCGAACCATATTGTCTCTTGCAGCTCCATCTCCCAGTTCAAATATAAACCACATTAGCTCTTTTTGGGGTTTTGTTTGTTTGGTTTGGTTTGGTTTGTTTTTCCCCTAAGGACAGTTGAAGAAGATACAGTGAAGGAAGTCTTTATAGATGTGTGGGGGCCTTCTGGGCAAGTTTCAAAGGAATCACCCTGTTTGTTCTCATGGTTTTTTTCCCCTTCAGAATGTATCTCTGTTGATATTGCAGCTTGATTCAGTTCTGGCTAAATTATTGTACTTTACAGTATGTTGTACTATTTAGCAAATTAATGTGAATAAACAAAAAGGCACCACCTTTCTCTAAGGAATTGCAGAGTTGGGTATACTTCAGCCTTGTCAGAAAATCTGGGAGAAGATTTTAAGTCTCAATAGGAAATGAGGTGAATCTGATGAACTGAGTTCTAGTGAAGTACCACCTTCTTATGATCAGCACAGTAACCTTTGTGTGATTCTGAGTGTTGCTCCATTACAGAAATATACCCGCAAATTCAAAAGACCTCTTAGTTCTGTTCAAAATCAAAAGAGTCAAACAATCAAATTTTTGTAATGTGAGTGTTACAGAAAGACAAGGTATAGAAAGGTTCAAACACTTGAAATGTGTGTCTGTTAACCTGTAAGTTCATCTAATAACTGAAAAATTTCAAACCTGTTACCAGTATCATAAACTAATCAAAGAGGGGACTTTCCAAAAATCTGCTACATCCTTGTGTAGTAAATGTCTTACAACCTAGACATATGAAGTAAATCAATATGGAATTATATAGTATTTTTTAAAAATACCACTAAATAGATAAACATTACCGCTCATATCTTTCTGTATAAAACCTGCTGTTAGGAACCATTGATAATAAGATTAAAATCTTATCCAACTAAGGCCCACCTACCTTATGTTTATAGGAAGGGTGTATGTTGATAGGTACTTAAGATGATTATCTTGTGTATGTCTAAGTTCATTCAGTGAGTGCGATGACAGAGCTCAAAAAGTCATAGCATGTTACTATGTTTTAATGACACACATTTGATTTAAGATGATATTTCACAATACTAAAAAAGAGATGAGAAAAAAGAAAGCATTGACTCTGGGACATATGCTGCCCTTAATAGGTGCACACAGCTTTCACTGACGTCAGTGGGAAGTCTGTAAAAACTGAAAGCAAAATGTGCCCCAAAGAGAAAATTAGATAGACAGTTATTTTGAGAAGCCTGAAACACTCAGATGTGGGAATAGTGGCATAAGACAGCACGTGTGCTTGCAAGAGAAAGGGAATCAGAGTTAAGTGGTAAACTCTCTACTCCTGGGGGATCATTTATGGTCTCTAAAGAGGTTAATGTGTGTCCTGCAATCTGTTCTCATATGTAAGCTACTTTAGTCATGCTGAGAAGAAAAAAAGAGTAGAGCAGATGGCCATGACAGATGAAGACAGCAGCCAGCACTTCTCTTCAGGCAGAAGGGCCATTTAAACCTAAATGAACTAGTCAGTTGAGTGATGTAGAGTGCTATCAGGTAGAAGATCTGGCCTCATTAGAAGGGGGATACTCCATAGCAGACTGTCCTTGGAACAGAGGACTTGGATACTGCACTGCACCATGGCCAAAGAGAGCCCAGGCCTTGTTTTAGGCAGAACATGATCTACAAGAGCCTGCAAGAATCACTTAATGTAAACAGAGAATTCAGCCTCAACTGAGGTCAGGCCATGTGTCTTAAATCCATATAGGCTGTTCCTCACTTTAGCATTTACAGCTTTAGCATTTCAGTTCCAGACAGATCCCTGCTCTAAGCCCTTCCTTGAAGACAGACAGGTCCTTTAAAAAACCAGCAGGATTAGGAGGTGCTAACTGTTGCTTGCCATGGAACCTGGGCCTCCAGGTCTACTGCACTGTAGTTTGTTCCTCTCTGCCTTGTTTTGCAGCAGGAGCAGGCTATGGCTGATGAGTTTTTTCCTTGCCCTGACATTCTATTTTTATTTGTTTGTTTGTTTGTTTGTTTGTATATTTATTCATTTATTTTTCATCTAGCTACTCTGATAGCATGTAAGAAGACTTGCTTCAGTGAAACAAGGGAGAGTCCCACATTTAACACTCTCATTTTCTCATATGCTTTCAAACCTAAACCTCTGAGTTTGAAAGAAAAAATTCTCTTGCCAGATTTAAGATTATTTCAGGTGAGGGAATGCTTTGTTATTTTATTTTAACTGAAATAACTTGAAGGTTATCATAGAATAAACTTTGGTCTTATTGGAGTGCATTGATTTATCTCACAAGAAGCTTCAGCTAAAAACTAGGTATTATTGAACACTCTTTAATTATTTTGTATTTATTGACATCATCTGCTGTGCATTGAAACCTAGTCTCTAGAGTTTTTTGACTGCTTTTTTTTCTTTGTTTTTATCTTTTGGTCAGATGTAAACAAGATTGATTCATGCATAAGGAAGGGCAAAGTATGTTTTATAATGCTGTAATCCCTTGCTAACAATCATTTGGCTAGGACAGAGAATTTTGCATTTAAAAGTAGTTGAGATTTGCTTTTCTGAATAATTACTGTGATTGCCTGAGGCTTCTTTGTTGAAATATCAGAGAGAAGATGGTTTCAGCAGCTTGATGATAAACTGGACAACTTCTGGCATTTTAATTCTGCTCCCAATCAATACTGACAAAGTCTGACCTTGTGCTGAAGTTATAAGTACACATTTGTGATGGAATCACTTCACACATTCATTAAGATTGGATGTACATTATATGTGAATCTCTCAAACCTATTTTTACCATTCATGAGCTGAATACAAATAAGAGGAAAGATGAATTTTCTTTGTTGATGTGACTCCATGATTTGTATTACAGAAAACATCTGAGCTACTAGAAAATGCATGCTGATATTCCAGGATATAAAAACAAAATTCAAGAAAGCACTATGAGAAATAAATACCTGTTTAATAAAATGCAGTATGTGTTTAATTTCAAAATTTGAAGAGGCTGAAGGACTTGGGCTACTTTGCTCTGACCAACACAGCTATTTAGAATGCAAAGCTGCTCTATGTGCTTTGAAAGGAGCACCTAACCTGACTTAAAAAATCAACCAAGCTCTTAGGTCTGATTGTTGCTTGGTTCAAAGGGAAGTTTGGTTATTGATATATTACCCCCCTGCTCTGGTGCTGTATTGGTGGTGCCCTGATTCATTAAGAAGTGCATCAACACTGCTTCCAGTAACTACCAGGTGCCATTGCCATATAATAGAGCTATAATTTAACACTGGTTGGGGCTTCCTAGAAATAGCAAAGTATTCTTAAAGGGTATTCCTGACTGGAAAGCCACAGTATCATAAATGCATACCTCAGTCTTGTACCTACTGCCATGTGAGGCAGGACAGAATGCCCCAATCATGTGGAAGCTCAGCTCCTGCTCAGCAATGGCAGTACCAGACTGGAGGACTCCAGCAATGACTAAGAGGAAAACTGACTGCAATATATCAACCTATGACACCAATGCAATAGGGAAATCAGAAGGAATATGATGTGCCTGGAATCTATGGACTATTTAAATCCTGCCTCTCTGGGCTGGCTTCAACCTTACTTATCCACTGTGAGGAACACGTGAACACAGCCCTGAACTAGAGAGGAGCAACTGGGAAGGCAGCACAGGTTCTAGCAACCATTGAAAAGGCAGGGAGAAGGGCTGGAGTCCCTCACTGACAAAACTGGATGGATCTTGCAGAACAAAGAGCAGAGGGAGCTGGATCCAGGAATAGCTCATCTGAATCTTCCTGAGCATTCACATCTAGTTTTGACTGTCATCCAGGGAACTACTAGGAAAGAAGAAATTCCCTGGATTCTCAAACATTAGACATAACATTTCCTGGCATGGACAAGTTCTTTAGCCATTACCAGTCTGGGATTTGTTCCCTAGAAAACAGGCTGCCCATCATGGTCTTGTACAGGTCTTATGCTTCCCAGACTGGGAGTCCTTGTCAGTACACCCAGGACCCAGAGTACACATGCACACAGGCCCACTCCAGCAGGGCTGAGTGTGTCACATCCCTTCAAAGCAGAGGTTTCAAATGCTGGCACGGGTTCAGGAAGGCACAAGCTGGCTGAAAGCCTGGCACTGCCATCTCAGACCCAGTCTCACAGATCAGGGCAGCTCTAACACTGCTCTGGGGGAGATGTCTCCAGCTCATCCGAATTTTTGTACACTCTTAGAAGATCTGAAAATCACCCCTTCATCCATGCAATTCTGAAATTTTCTCAATCCACCATTTATGCAATTCTGTTGGGTTTTGTGTCCAGTGTATACTTAAGAGAAGACAGTGTTCATGTGCTTTTGACCTTTAGCACAGGAGGACTGAATTTTTATATACTCTCAGAGGCAAACAATGATAAATACAGAACCTACAAAGCAGAAAAAGTAAAGAAAAAAACATAAGAGGAAAAACACTACAAAAGATGGGCAAGTTCACTAATTTTGTAACAGGTCTGTTACTGGTTTTGCATAGTTGTCTATTTGCTTCTTTCTCTGTGCTGAATCTTTTGAACCAATGCAAGGATCCACCTAAGAGCACTGCTGGTCCCTTTTGAAGAGTATCTGCCCAGTCTCAAGAGATCCTTGACACTTGAAAACACAGTCCCAAACTCCTGCTAAAGTTAACTTTGATTTTATTGTGTAAGTATCATGCATATATCATTGTGCCTTGACAATATTTTAAACTCCTATTAGGTACCCACTGATATTCAACGACATTTTTGTATTTACTTCTCCATGTATCTCAGACCATTGTGGCCACACCACCATTAACATGGTCTATAAAAGCAGGGAGAGTGAAATATAGGTCTGAAAAACAGCACAAAGACCTCAGTTTTGGAATAAACAAGATTTTGAATTGTATGTATGGCAAATAATGACAGCTGTCAATGTCTTTGAAGATACTTCCTGATGGCTGAAATACGTAAAATTATTAAACAAATTTCATACATTCTTATAATATACATCACTTAATTCATGTTCAATATGTATTCCAATTACCTTATTTTCTAGACTCATAAATGAGAACTAAAGATTAAATGAATAATTTATTATGATTTTTTTATTAAATGAATTAAATTAATAAAATCAAATTCAGTTTCTAGCAAGCATGACACTTCTCAAACAATGGTAAAATTACCCAATGACAAGAATAAAGTTATCTTGTGATGCTTCCCCATTCAAATAAACTTTAACTGTTTCAAGAGTTAATTACATTACAGGAAAAGTTAGCTTTTCATTTTCCAGTGCCCAGGTGTCAGCTGTTTTTCTTATCAGAGTTATATTCATACATTTGACTCTTACATGATGTTCTTGTCATGCCAAGAATGCATTTACTAGGAAAGTATAATAGAGAATTCATTACTTTAATGTTTCTCAAGCTGTTAAATTGTAATAGTGATGACTTATTTTGTGACTACAGGTGACCTTTTACCTTTACACTTAACCTTCAGCCTATTTCCAGACAGTGGAAGCCAACAGGAATTCTGAGTCTAAAACCACCAGGGACATTGCCCACTTATTTAAAGAGACATCTATATCTATGTTGTGTCTGTTTCAGTGGAAGTGAAGGATTCTTAAAGCATAAATATTTGTCTATAATTTATTTTTAATTCCCCTGATCTTTTTTCCCCCTAGAAAATTCCCAAGCTCAGAATAAGCTTTGTATATTCATGTCGAGTTTATGCTTGCTTTCATTAAATAAATTTATTAGTTATTATATTGGCACAAAAAGGAAGCAGCCATGAAACACGAGTGAATCAATAAGTAGCCATAAGAAGGAAAATTTGAATTAATTATGGTTGAAGATAACATCAGAAGTCCTGCTCATCCAGTTAAAGACCACATGACTAATCCAAACAAAGTTACATAGCTCTCCTATTAATAGGCCACTACTAGGCTGCAAACAGCTCACAAATTATCTGAAAACCAAAAACCATTGGTAAAGCAATTCAGCAAAATAGTTACAAATAATACATATATTTAGAGAAGTCCAGACAAACTCCATTGGCAAAAAAAAAATGTAGCCTAAGTTCATCAGATAAATCTTTAGAGCCAAGAAAATAATCTATCATAATTAGTTCCACTAGAGCACCTCTCAGTGATTAGAACTTTCTCATAAGCATACACTCAGCAGATATCTAAATATGTTACTGATTAAAATGTACTTTTTGCATTTTATGTCATTGCAGATTTGTTCTACTTAGTCATATGGTGAATCATGAGGAATGTGCACAGGGCACTGAAGCAGAACAAGGTGAGTAATTTCACGGTGGAGCAGAAGGACGTGGCTGCTGTGAGGGCTGGGGGTGTGCAGGGAGCTCAGCTCAGGCCCTTTGCTCACACCTATTTCCACCACACCACTTTGACCTGACAGGACACACCTGCAGTGGCTAAAGAACCATCCACTGTGCTGATTACAATAAAGGAATAAAATATCAGCCCAGCACAGAACTGGGGCTTTTATCAAGGGGAAGTGGCCATTGATCTGTTAATTGCAGCTCACATCACTGAGGATGACTGGTTTCCTTCCACTGCATTCTAAACAAGGGAAGCACACAACTGCTTCTCTTGAGCTGGAAGAAAGAATATGGAGCTATCAAGATAGATTTCTCACTAGGATTATTTTTTCTTTTTTTGCAAGCAAAGTCCAAATTTCTACTTGAACACTAAGCAGATTTTTCTTTTATATCACATTGAAATTGAGCTATCTGTGCACATGCAGTGTCAGATTTTGCAGTCCTCCAGAAATCACTCAATATGATGGAGATCTGATCCTGTATGTTAAAGTAAGTCAGTGTCCTCACTCTGCATTTGTCCTTAGTAATGTCTTCACTGTCCCACTAAATTTACTTGAAAAGAAAATTAGGAAGGAGGCAGCATGAGAGCAACACAGGAGCAGACCAGGGGGAAAAATCAGAGAAGATAAGAAAAAAAAAGAAGGATGATAGGAGTTAAACTGAACTTTTGGGAAACCATGAGCAGCTCAGTGGAGTTTCATCTTTGCCTCCTCATGCAAGAAAGGGCTTCAATATAATTGGAATACCCAAATAGTGGGTTTTTTCCTTAGGAAAAGAAAAAAGCAGGGGATTTTTTTCTTCAAAAGCAATTTTGCATTTATTCAATGCAAAATGAAATGCACCACTTTGTTTTCCTTGGCTCTTCCATAGTGCTTATTACTTCTCTAATGATAAAAAATATAAATGTCCAGCCTCTCAAACCGCTTGGAGAAACCTGTCTTGGTTTGAAGGACAGGTGTCTGCCAATAAAGGCAGAAGCTCCTCTTTGAAATAGAGAATTTAATTCCGCTTCTTCTTGAGTATTATAATTGTTTGAATCAAGAACTCTAAGGCAGAGATAAGGGGGTAGGAGTAACAGCTCTTTACTAATATATCTAACCGTACAAGCAGAAACAAGAGCAACTATTAAAATTAACAATCAAACAGAACAAATAACTCAGTTCCAGTCCCTTCTTCAGCCGTAGGCACACTCTGCCTGTGTCTGTTCCTGGTGGTGAAGGCGGGGCAGAACCCGCACAGCTGCGGAGAGCAGATGGGATGGGGGGAAGGCGGCAGCGGCCGCGCTGTGTCTCAGGTGGGAGCAGGGTGGAGGAGCAGCTCCTCGCTCACCGTTTGAGTCCTGGTGGTCAGCTGTGCCCTCACAGGTAGGAGGCTGGAGCAGGGCAGATGCAGGGCAGTGTCCAACCGCAGAGCACCTGGCTCCCCCGCGTTCCAACCTCGTGGCTGGAGACGGGCGTGCTCCTTCTCCGAGCTGGCTGGATGAATGAGCAGCCCGCCCCAGAAGCCAGCCCCTCTCCTACCCCTTTGTTTAGAGTCCTCAAAAGATCCTGGGTGTAACCGGCAGCCTCCCTTAGCATGATAATGGGAAAAATTCTTTAAACTGGGACAGCAAGAGAACCCAACCCCCAACAAAACCAAAAGAAGGGAAGGAGGGAGCAGCATTTTTCTTTCAGTAAATGTAATATTCTCTTTCCTTTCAACAAGTCCAAGCTGGGCCTCTCAAAAAAACAATTCCAGAGATGTTTTTCCTAGCCCTTCTCCACACTCTATTGCTCTTTCTACCATGGAGCCAGTAAAGGATGATAGATGAACATCTCCCCTCCTGTTGTGCTTGGATGCCACCTGTGAGTTACCAGCATGTGCTCTTGGCCAAAGACATGGCCATTGCCACAAATACCAGACAGGCACTTGCCACATCCTCACCTAAAAAGTACTGAATTAATGAGACATTTGAATGAAAGGTTACCTGGCTGGAACAGTCAATTTTTCTCTCTCCAGCTTGGAGGAGGAGTCAGGATTTTAACCTTGGAACTCCACCTGCTCCAGAGGGGCAAGGAGAGATCCCTGTGCACCCCAAATACTTGTGGAGGGCACAGTCCCTGTGTGTGGTGGAGTCAAGCCCCATGGCTGCCATTAATGCTGCCCTTAAAGTGCCATCAGTCTCCTTGCTGAGACATCTCATCACATAAACATGGAAGGGACCTCTTATGTTCCAGCTTTTCCTCCTACATTACGTTTAACCACAGTAAAGGCTGGTTTTAGCTCAAAAGCATTATAAAGGTTCACTGAATGATGACCTTACTGGACATGGAGAGTAAACTTCTGGCCATAAAACAGTGGAGTTCAGAAGCAATTAGTGCTCACTCTTCCCATCAGCATTTTGTGCATTGTTGCTGCTGTGGTGAATAGGTACAGGGAGAGCTTTGGGAATCCCATATGGCAGGCCATCTCCTCCAGGCCTTCAGGCTGATCTTCGCAGCTGCTCAGGCTTATGTTGGACAAGCCTGTCATTTCACACTCCCAAAATGGACATTTTTTTACCCCCAAAGGTGACCTGCAAGAAAAAACAGAAAAAATGGCTCTGTGCCCATATTTTCTTGTTCATTCTAACTGAAAAGAACATGTGGGATCTGCACTGTTTCTATTGCTGCCAGTTTGTTTGCAGGCTGAGAAGGGAGGTGTTCTCTACCTGCAGCTGAACAGGAGTCTGCTATTATACCTAGAGAAATTAGAGAAATGTAGGAAGTACAAGTATTTGCTTGGACAAGCACAAGATTCAGGGATATGCTATTTCATGAAATGCAAATGATTGGGAATTAAGACATTGAGAATGGTTATCTATTGAACAAAAGTAGATAGAGTCAAAATCATCATGGCCCAGAAGCAGCACTCCTTTTATTTTTTATAATTTCCTGCCTTGCCAAGATTTCTAAATACAGCAGAAACAACAAATAAAGTAATTACATTTTTAAAAATCATGATGGTACAGTCAAAACTGGTATTTTTTAGAAGGAAGAATCAGCATTTTCTGCTATAACACAGACAATTAGAAAAGATTGGGAAACAAGGATAGGAGTAAATGGAAAATAGATTTTCTAAGCTATTCTTCAGAAGCTCATAGTACCTGATTAAGGGCCATCTAAAATGAAAGAAAACTAGCAAGTTTCTGGAATAATTATCTGCAGTTCTCTGTGGTACCCAGAGCATTGTGCAATCCTACCTTCCAGCTAACAGCAATTCCATGAACTTTAGAACTCAGCAGACTCAGTTGACATGTGCCTGTCCCATTTTTTCCTTGCATTCTGAATAATTCCCCCTTCCAGCCTCTTGTCTCTCTTTCACCTTCTCAGAACATTTCTCCTAGGTTTGGTCTTATGACAGAGGTTAAAGAAGAGCAAAGCCAGACTATAAAATAGAACAACTACAGCTAGGATATTCAAATGCACCTACATGTGTTTCTGCTGGGTTTATGAAATTCTGTGGCAAAAAAAATATTGATCTGAGCTCCAGTGTAACATAAGGCATTTGTTTATTAATGCCAGAGGATGCAATTTTATTAAGCCTAAGTATTTCACAGAGGATGGTACAGAAAATATCATATAGCACTGGATGAATTTTATTAATATTGACAAGGCATTACTTTTTAAGGAGACACTGCTAATTGCAGTAATGTGTCTGCTGCAATTGTGAATTCTACAACTGATTCTCTAGCAGGTTACCTGCCTTGGGAGAACCCAAGACAGTTCTTTGGTACTGCAATGAATTTTAGTACTGCAAATACTGCTTCTCCTACAGCAGCATGGAACAGGCAGCATTGCCTTTTAGAGGTTTAGTGTTCCTTGCTGAAAAGGGGAATAAAGGATGCCATATACCATAAGCTTAAATGCTCATTGCAAGCCAAATTCAGAATGCAATTGAGAACATAAGTATTAACCATTCCTGAGAGGAACTAAGGGCTGGACAACAAAGCTAGAGGCATCACTGGTGGTGGAAGAAATGCCACCCAGATACTGATAGCAGAAAAAAAGAGGCAGAAATTTGGTTTGCAGGAGTGAGAGCGCATTAGGACGTGGACAGAGTTGTAGCGTAGCCCTTCTCCTGCAGGGCTCCTCCCTGAAGAAAATACTAGAAATGCCAGTGCCAAAGGAGATGAAGACCATTAATTCCCTCATAAAGAACAGGCTGGGCCTCTCTGATGTCCAGCTTAGAGCAGCAACCCTGCAGTTGACACCTTGCCTTCTTGGGCACAGGTGAACTTTGTGCCACTCTCCAATTGGAGAGAAAAAAGCCACTCTCTCCCTCTACTTCCCCATGAATCCTGGGTGGGATTCATTCACCTTGTACAGTTACAAGGCTGCTCCTGGTCCCCAGCTGCTGCTCTGCACAGCTCCAGCTTGGCAAACTTTGTGGTGAAAAAATCTGAAGGGATGGCAACTCCATTGCTCCTGCTGGGGGAAACATAAACATAGTGTGTATTCTGTAACTGAGAGAGGATAGACATAGCTGGTTTAGAAGTATTTTCAAATGGTTGTCTGAATGGGTTCCTTGCTCTCAGGATAGTGTTCTGTTCTCAGTTTGAACTAAAGAGATTTCACAGCCTGGGAATGATAGGACAAAGTGTCATTTGTTTTCTCTACAGACATAACTGCTTCCTACTCAGCCTTTGACTCAGAGGTATAATCATGGGAAGACAGAGAACTTGAGCCTCTCTGCAGCTGCAGATTGACAATGTTGAAACATAGCCTTGGCCCTTTCAAATGACATCTGTCTAATGAGACCAAAGTCTTTTCTTTCCCTCACAAGAATTCAATATATTTTGTTGTGTAAGAGAGTAGAAATATAGAAAATATGCAGTACTTAATTCAGGGATAGAGGACATGACAGAAGAAATAGTAAGATAAATGTGGGGCTCCTATCTACCTTCTAAAAAAACAAGAATAAGGGAACAAGTGAGTGAAGTTGAAGTGCAACAAAGTTTAAAGTTAATAAATACTTTTTTTCCACATAACTTATAATTAACCTGTCAAGTCAGAACTGCAATAGGTCACTGAGACCAAGCACTTAGTATTCACAAAAAGATTAGACAAATGTGGCCCAGTTCTCCATCTAAGGTGAATTTAAACAC
This sequence comes from Muscicapa striata striata, assembly GCA_030060385.1. Taxonomy (NCBI): domain Eukaryota; kingdom Metazoa; phylum Chordata; class Aves; order Passeriformes; family Muscicapidae; genus Muscicapa; species Muscicapa striata. Next base: position 800,680 of record JAREIS010000221.1, on the reverse strand, counting down.
TGAGGTTGACACTGTGTGGCTCCCTGATTTAGAGTTGTCAGCCTCCAAAGTAAGTTAGAAATATGCCTGACCTGGGTAGGTTAAATCAGTGGTGCACTGTCTCTGCCGCCACAAACTGCTTCAGGCCAGGAAGAAACCCCTACAGCAAACCTTTCAGTGAGTACTGGAAGAAGGCTTTGTGAAGTGTCCTTTCAGCACTGAAATGTTCCAGAGATCTGGATTCTCTCTCTTGGCTGCTGGGTGATGTCCCAAATGTCACTTCAGCTCCCCATCCTCCATTTTCCCCATCTCTAAGTAAAGGTGAGATTTACATGATGGGTGTTGTTGCTGTGTCTCCCAAGACAGGACATGGTGCTGACATTTTCAGAAATGATAAATGGTGAAATCTGCTCATCTCCCTGAATATGGAAATCTCTACAGACCTGTGAAAAACAAGTGTTTTAACTTGTAAGCCTTAACTTTTATAAGTTATATGGTTTGAAGTTTTGTGTGCTTTTTCGATTTCTTTTTTATTCATCCAAACCTCCAAAAATTAGTTTTCATGTAATGCCTCCAAATTCAAGTACATTCATAGTCAGGGGTTCAGGATTCAGTTCCAAACTATGAGCTAACAGATATAACTACAAAGTCTTCACAGATTAAACACCATATTAAAAAATCCCACACACAATTGAGTTGAGAGGCCAAAAACCTCATTCCACTTTAATATCAATCAAATAATTAATTGTAGCAATGCACTAAGTCTTTTTAATGACATGTAGAAATAACTTATGCCCTTGAAATGTGTCTGAAGCAGAACTTAAATAGATCAATTATTTCAGTGATTCATCTCTGAGGTTTTTTTTTTTGTAAGACTAAACAGATTTCTGTGTTATGATATCAAATGATTAAAGAAGGTCTTCTGAGCTCATCTAAATTAGGCTAAGTAGAAAAAAAATAGGGAATTACTTTTTATGATCTATCTTAGATTTATCTGTTCTTTGTTAAATACTTCCCGAAACTAGACTCTGTCAATGAAGAAAACTACTCACTGATAAATTTAACATGATCTTTTGCTATCTGTGCTTCTACAAGGAGTTTAACATCCTTTTAAAGGGAAATGCATTTCTTCAAAGATGAGAAAAAAGTGCCTCATACACCTATACTGGCATGGGCTTGTGAAGCAAAGTGACAGATGGGCTAGGACTAGCAGCTTATTGGTTTACATAGACAAAGATGAGTCCCTCTCCCATTCACCCTATATTTTCTCTATATTTTTCAATCTACTTTCTGTTGTCACAGTAACCAGCTCAACAAGTGCATAAACCCCCAATGAACTGAAACAATGTCCAGGTTTTGTCATGTTTTGCACTATACGAATCTATTTTATTCATCTTTCAAGGTCCATGAGTTTAATGGTCACTGGTCTTTTTAAATTTTTCCTCCTAAAATCAGCTGTGCTACATTACAGTTTTCACAGCCAGTAGACCTCACAGCAAATAATGTTTTGTGTGAGTACACCAGGATGTAGGACAGGAGAGAGCACAGTGGGGAAAAGCCTCTATGGTAGCATGGTGGCCAGTGATGTACAAGAGCTGCTCTCAATAAGAGGGAATGTGATAAGTGCACAAGTCACTCATCTCAGAGTTCCCAAAGACAATTTTATCTGTTGCAGAATCCTTCAACATACCTAAATTAAAGAGTTGGATGCATGAAATAATATACTCAGATATACAATATAGAGTGTGAAATTCTTCATTCTTCATCTTGCCTCTGTTTTAGCAGGTTATTAAAAGGCTACCTCCCTATCTGCCTTAGTGACCATGCCAACTTCCTGAAGCTTTCCCATCTCTGGAGCATATTTAGAAGAACTGTGACAAGGCTTGACTCCTAGCCAATGCTAAGACAGGCAGGGATGGGAGAGGACAAATAATCTGTGCTCAAAAGCTTCACATTCCCAATGTAATAAATTGGACACTACCTACTGATGATTCAGCACAATACCTGCTAGTACACTTAATCTTGCTGTCTCATGACAGACAAATAACATCAAGCCTAATCTAAAGTCAATGAAATTATTTCAGCTGACTTACTGGGCCAGTCTACTGGCCACACACTGTGTTTAGCAGAAGGATTAGCTTTTGGCTTCTGTAGAGGCAGTCTATTACAGTAAACTAGCAAAATTAAGTCTTTTTTTCCCAGTTCAATTACTAAGATTAGTAATTAAAGATTCTGTTTACTATTTTAGACAAGTACATAAAACTATTACTTTTATCACACAGAGAAGCGAACTGAGTTGAACAGTAAAAATACGTGATTAAGCAATATAAAACAAGATGTCTCCAATATTAAAAGTAACCAGAGTTACAGAGGCCTTGTTTTTTAAGTACAGCACAACACATCTGAGACCTGATGGCAGAAGGCAACACTGGAGAGACATAAGACTTACAAAACCACATATTACATTTAATACATCTCCCCATGGTTTAAAAGGAAGAGAAACTTCACCTCTATCAGATGCTCTTCAATTTTATGACAAACACAACTAACACCCTGAAAATAAAGGAGAGCATTAGAGCACACCAGAGAAATATGCACAACCTAGAAGGCTTAGCACAGAAAAAATGACAAAAGAGCTGTAAAATTTCACTCCATATTGAATATTCCAAAACAGGTTTGAGACAAAAACAGGTCGCAATAAAGAATGTGAAGTGAAAGAATACAAAGAAATTATACACAGGTATGAAAAATTAGCATATTACAGCTCTGGAATGTTGCACAGCCACTATTAACCATTTTAACACCTTTGTGCTGTTATTCCAACTAAAACAAAAGTGACCATACTGTGTCTACTGGACTTCCTGCATGGTTGAACAGCTGAAATACTTGTTTCTCAAGTGCTTTTATATTGGTGTTTTATGAAACAGCAATATATTTCTGTTATTCCAGATACAAGAACAGGGACAGAGGTGCTACTGAAGATAACTAAGGGAACCTGAGTTACAGCCACAGTAAGGTCTGAGCTATCTTCCACCATTCATGTTCATCATGCTCATTTGAGCACATATAAACAGAGGGAATTCCAGTATTCCCTAAGGTGGGCCACAGATCCTACAGCAAGTCTGGAAAGGGGAGTTTTCAACTGCTATGAAAAAGTGTTTGTGTAGAAAGACAGGTTTTCTAGGGAGAGATTTTAGCGCCCCTAAGCTGGAAGACAGAGAAGAGGAAGGGACTTTATTGCTCTCCACAACTCACTGAAAGAAGGTTGCAGTGAGGTGGGAGGTCTCTTCTCCCAAGAAAGGGGTGGGTAAGAGAAAATGTCCTCAAGCTGTGCCAGGGGAGGTTTAGATTGAAGGAAAAATTCCTTCACTGGAAGGTTGATCAAGCATTGGAAAAGGCTGCCCAAGGAAGTTGTGGACTCACCACTTCTGCAGGGATTTAAAAGATGTGGAGGTGTGGTGCTTAGGGACATGGTCCAGTGGTGAGTTTGTCAGAGCTGGGTTAACTGCTGAACTTGGTAATCTTAAAGGTATTTTCCAATCTAAATAATTCTATGATTCATGTTGAGTATCACCTTTGCATTAGAGTATGTTTCTATGTATTTATACCTTTAATGACAACAGAACACTTTCCTTTCTACCTACATGGCAAACATGATACCATAATACCTGTCACTGTATTTTCTGTTTGCTTCATATCACATCTCCATTAGATAACAAACTTGCCTTGAAAGAAGATACATCTTTCAGTGACTTGTGAATTCACTGTTTTCACACTATGTTCTGTAAATAACATTAATGCCCACGCTGGATGTCAGAATGCTGCTTCACAAATGGGCACCTTATTAGTTTGGAAGCAAGTTTAGGAGATCAAGTAATAATTTGCCCCACCTGAGCTAAATAATCACACCTGGAAAGTATGATTTGATTTAAACATAAGCCACTCTCCTAGCAGAACTGTCATTTGACATGGACAGGTTGGCTGCTGTGTTTCCACAATCTTTCTAGGTGATAGAAATGGAGCCAAAGCAGAAGGGTGCCAGAATATTATCTGGCCCCATAGAAAATCTTGCTGTAGTTTTTAGCTTTTGAATACATAACCACCTATTTGAAGTGTTTCACAACTGAGACTTAAAAGAACAAATTGAATTTTTCTGCTCTATTCCATTCTGCACTGAACTTTATCTCTATATTTTCTTTTTAAGTGATTAGTTACTGCTACAAATAGCAGGTAGGCTGAAATCCTTTCTCATCCCTGCTTAGTGTCTCCCTGCAAGGCTTACTTCCAAAATGATTGAAGACAAGAGTTCAGAAACAACAGACACTGGCAGCCTGCCAGTCACATGCACCCACACAGATGCAAAGTTAAAAATATATCAATTCCTGCCTCATACAAGTGGGTGCACAGGATAGAGAGGGCTGAGGGAACAGATTGAGAGGGAGAAGTGTCTATTCAGAAAGGGCAGTACACATGTATTTGTCAAGCAAAAGGCCACGAGGAAAGAACGGCAGCTTCTGGTACTTCTGTTCTGTGGGTAGGATGCCTTAGTCAAAGTCTTTATTTTCTGGGGTTATTTATGCTTAGAAATTTGTACCTGGACTGGGAATCTCATCCATCCTTCTTTTTTTGTATTAAGGTTACAGAAAACTGCCAAAGAATAGTAGGGGTACAGTACTAAGGGTGTGATGTAAACAATGCTGGTAGGAGTATCTGGTTTCACCTGATCTTCTTGACAAAGGGATCAGTGTGACAGACTTGTTTTCTGTGATCACCTGTATCTCTGCTGGGCCTAAATATGTGGATTTTTGACTCTTCTTTCACTGTGACTGAGCTGTACCTCAAAGGTAGCACATTCTTCTTGCAGAATGCAAGCTGGATTCAAGTCCTGGCCAGCCTAAAAATAGAAAATTATTTTTACCAAAATCCCAATGACTGTGCCTTAATTTTAGAGTGTTTGGGTTTTTCTTATTTGTTTGATTTCAGTTTGATGATTAGCTTCTCCTCCAGATTTCCTAATTTGAGCAAATCACTTCTTTCTGGTAGCAAACAGTTCATCTCCAGCCTGAAAGGTGCTACTTCTCAAGAGGCTGGTGGTTCAGACTCAGTCAATATCATACAGTCAGGAAGACATCTCCCCAAATGTTCTCTTCTTTTCCAGTGCCTTGTTCTAAATCTTTTAAGAGACTTTTATTCTAATCAAACAAAGGTTACTGATGTTTTCAAAATGTGAAGCAGTGCAGTGTCAAGATTTTTCTCTACCCTAATGGAAGTACTTTGAATTGTATACTGACCCCAATTATTAAAGAAAGGCCTTGGAAATTAGTTGCACAGTTGTATCAAATGGATGGTGCTTTCCTGAATGCACTCTTCCAAGCAGGGGTAAATCTGCTGCAAAATGTTCTTAGGATTTGCTAAACCAGGAGCTTCTCCCCAGGTCAGCAAAGCTGGCAGTGCACAAGCTGAGCACTCTCAGGGCAGGCTGTACAAACAGCCACAGAAAGGATGGGTTTAATTTTATGTTGTCTGAGGACCTGGCTTTGTAGTAACAAGGTCAAGCTCCAGGAAAAGTGTGAGGCTTTGAGGCAAGCAAGGACTGGACATGGCCAAGGTTGGCAGGAGGGTGCGTTTATAATGCTATTAAACCAGATTCTCATTTCTAGTGTGAAGGGGGTAAATTACAAACTGATGAAGCTTCTCCAGAAATGTGATTTCTATTAGCATTAAAGCAACCATGGGCACATACAGAAGGGAAAATAGGTCTCTGGAGTTTGGTATTTTAACCATCAGTTATATAGCGTAATTGGTGGAAGAAAATAAATGGTATAGCAATAGCAACTCTAAAGGCAGATAGAGGACAGGAGAAGTAAATTATTAAATAAGAACAGTCACTATGGAAACTGTTGGATTTTACTATTTTAATACCTGGATGATTCAGAGGAGTGGCAATAAGGCATGGAGCCTTCTGCCTTTGGAGGAGGTATCAGTTCAAATTCTGCCCAAGTTGGGGGCAATCGAAAGATCATCCCAATAACTGTTTACATGAAATGAGACTTCACAGTTTCAGTTCAGTTTCAAGAGTTAGTATCTGTCCAAGAAATATCTCCACCATGCAACTATGCTTGTCAAAAGACCTAGCAGAAGGCCTAAAAACTTACTTGGGAAGGCAGTGTTTTCTCATTGTTTTACAAGTTCAAGGCTGGGATTTGAGGTTTGTTTTGCTGCTGCTGCTGCTGCTATGATGCCTGAGACACCCAGATTTCAATCTCTGGGCCTCATACTTATGCACCATGACCAGCAAACCAAAAACGAAAGAAAAGCCTACATTGTGTTTGCAAAATGGAGAGGAGATGAAGCTAATGAACTGCAGGAGAGAAACAAGATCTGAAAATAAAACTAATATATTCCTAAACTTGGAAATTTATCTACATTAGCTTGTTCAAGTTACAGTTCTGTTCTGGCTCACATCCAGCGTAGTTGGGGTAACAAATGAATCAGATTGGCCATAAAAGGCAGAGACATTGTGGGAGGAGTGATGGAAATGCATTTTTATTCACTGTTCAGATAATTTTGTTAAAAAGCTAAACTGCATGAGATCTATTTAGTTTTTAAGACTGGAGACATACAATAAGGGACTGCTTGAACAATTATCTAGAAAAATGTCTCTCTAATATATTTTCAGTGACAAGCAAATTTCACACAAGTGAAATTCTTTCTAAAGGTGTTTAAGGTGTCCTACTTGTTTGTACAGAGAGTGAAAGGAAATGTAACACTCCCTCCATTTCTTTCCTTCAATCCTACTCACTAGACACAATGCAAGTCTGGACTGCTGCCTTGGTAGTGTCGCTACCAACTGCTACCAGATCCTGGAGAACATAAAGCAGATGGAGCACACTACCAACAACGTGTTTTGCCAGCTAGTCAATCAGCTGAAAACATCCTTGATATAGCCAGGATTTTTAGTTAGAAGTTGCACAGAACAGCATTAAAATGTACTATTTGACTGAGCACTTAATGGTGGAAGTGAGAAAACCAGAGGTAATCTCACCAGATTGCTGTTGTGATACCACTGTTGCACAAGTGATAGTCACAGAAAGGGACCCTATGTGCTCTTAAAAAAAGTCACTGCTGAAAATAAGCAGGTAAACTCACCATCCTCCCCCCATCCAACTTATCTGGTGTTCTTAATGATGATGTGAATATTTTCAGTGGAAAGACCACTAATTTCTGTACTATACCCATGAAGTGCTATTATGAAGACTGAAACCAGTTCAAACAAAATGACAAAAAAGTTAGAAAGAAGAGTCTGTATGGAACAGTGAGATTACTCCAACCTGATCAATAACTTCTTGACAACTGTATTGCACACAGAAACTTCACAGGGAGAACAAACTGCACTGAGACAGAAACTGTGATTGCAAGACAGCCCATATATCTGAATTCTATAAAGGCTACCAAAACAAGATCCATAAAATGGGCTGAGCCTCTCAGGCCCTTCACAACTAGAAAAACACAGCATTAGGAAAAAATTACTACATTTTCACTCACTTATATGGATCTGTGAAAGATATTGCATTAGCAGAAGTCAATAATTCATTTAAAAGACAAAAGGTGGCAGACAAACCACAGCTGTGGGAACTAGTGAACCACAGGAAGAAGCCCATAAACCATCAGTCTGCATTAGATTCAAAGGCAAAAGAGAGTTCCAGCACCAAATTCACTCATTATTACAATTCTTTACAAATAATTTGGGTTCTTCTCTAAATAAATAAATATTTCAATGGGTGGAATATAGAGTCACATTGTGTTTAATGATACTGCTGGATCTGGAACACAAAAGCTCTACCCAAAGTTGCAACTGTTCCCAATTTTCCAAGACACACAGCAGTACTTACAAACAATGGGAAGGCAACTTGACACCCTTAGACTTTGATTACGTAGCAATCATGTTATTTTGCTAGTTTGCTCACTATGTATCATATATATATCTGTTATTTCAAAGAGAATTAAGTCTACACAAAATCTCAAATAGGACTTGAAGGAGAATGGGGGCATGTGTGCAAGATTTCCAATCTCATCACCTTTAACTGGAAAGACAAAATTTCCTTTTAAGTTAAATAAATTTTTGTTAAAAAACATGCAAAAATATAAAATCCAAACTGTATTTCAGTTTTTTAAAATGCATGCAGTGAACTGAAATCAGAACAATTCTGGTGTTTTTAAATATTGCTTGCAATGAAAAAAAAAAAAAAAAGATGACTCAGTAGCAAATCAAATAGAGCGGAAATTTAGCATCTTCAAACTGTTCATTAGGCCAGAACAGTAAGAAATATTTTTGTGCTTTCTGCACTGGCCTCCATTTTCTTTTAGACTCAGAGCAAGTCTTACAAATGTGTTGTGATCCAGAGAATGTATAATTTTTTTGTAAAACTCTGACATGATTCAGATGCCAAGTTTCTTTCTTGAGGTTCTTTTAATCTGCTCTCCAGGTTCTTATTTATGCTCTGCCTTAGATATGTGTGCCTCTTAGCAAAAAGCAAAATTTCCTATCATGTCCTGCCTGCATTACAAAGTACTAAATTCATTTCTTATCACAAACTACGTGTTAACTTAGGCATTTAAAATGTTTATGAAAAAGTGCTGCGAATTCCTTCTTTTTGTGCATCAAACTCCAAACTCACTGCATTTCTGTGGGTGTACAAGCAATTTAATTTCAGCAATTTTGTGTTAGTCAGTATTACTTTTTATTTCAAAGTAGTGAGGAACTCAGCTAAAAATTATGATGGGCAAACTTCAAAGGCTTTGGAGTTTGAGTTTGAGTTTGAGTTTGGCTTGGCTGTTGACTCCTCTGCTGTTAGACACTGCTTCAGAAGTAACATTCTCCATGGCATCAGAACAGGTTTTTTCTGAGACCAGCTGCAAAAACATCAGAGATATGACGCTGACCCTGCCTTGTACACCCATCTGCAGAAGGGCTGCAGAAGCCACAAGTGTTTTCTGCTGAATTCCAAAAGCCCAGCCAGGCTCACTAATATCCAGCCACTGCAGAACACACAGAAAAATGTGCTTCTGATTCCAGATTTTGCTACACACCTCTATAAATCAGGCTGGAGTGATTGAAGGTTTTCTTTTCCCTCCCCTCATCTGACTCACTTGGCTATAGTACTGAAACACATGAAAATATGAGGTTTTTAATCTGCAGAGTGACTCCCACATTACCTGATTAAGAATGCTATAGCACAGCAGGAGATCATTCTTATCTTTCTATGAGGAGTAAATGTTATAATTAGGAAATATACACCACTGTAAATTCTTAAGAGCATGGAAACAGAATTCAGTTTTTTGGTGGTGAGTGCATGAAAACAAGATGACAATGAGACAGCTACCTACAGCTCATCACTAATGAAAATTTAATAAAGTGCCTAGCTAAACTACAGGATAATGAAGTTAAGCATCAAATTAAAATGAGAAGGCTATAGCATAAAATTGTTGACTTTTGTGATGTCTCTAGTGAAGCATAGCTGGTTTTCAGGTGTTTTATCAGAGGGGTCATTTAAAATGCACTGCAGTTGGTCCATCACTTAGAGCTAGTCCCATTCACCTTTGGTGGGATATTAGACCATCAGTTCCAAGTCACCAGGTATGATTTCTGGAAGGGGCAGACATCCTCCAGTAGTAACACATAATGTCCTGCAAAGAAAGAATATCTGTAATCATCACATATTGTGTTCCAATAAGGCATTATTAATTAGACATACTGGCTCACTTAATTCAGACCTGGTTTTATGCAAAAGATGGAAACTAAAATAAATGAGTTGGCTGGCAGAGAAGCTGAGCATGACAGCAAGTTTGCCCACTAGAAATACCACTAAGGTTACTCTTAACTGAATGGAGAGACACTGAACCAGCCCACGTAAATATCCTCCAGCTGAACAATTCAGCAATGCATGTAAGAGAATTAAAAGTTTTAATTCCTCTTTTTTTCAGGAAATGCTACAATCCTGTTGTTAAAGAACTTCAATGGAGAGGAAACATCCTACCCTTCTTCAAGTTTAGAGAAGGAAGATAATATTAAAAGTTTTTAGTGAATTCCCAGATTCCCTGTCTGTGCACAAGATTCAGGACACAAGGGCTCCTCATAGCCCACTTATCCTGGCATGCCACAGCTTTCTGAAGAATTTTGATTTAGATTACAAATTATCAAGGAGAATTCTCTGAGCCAAAAACCAGAACAGAGAGAATGTGAAATAGCTCTACTCTCTTAAAGTGACTTAGTTGAAGCTTTTAAAATTCTTCACAAAGTCATCTGCACAAATGCCCATATTTAGGAAAATGTGGTGGAATGAACCACTGGGACAGAATTATGATCCTGAGGAAATTGTAAAGAGAGATAAGCAGAAGGAGAAAGACTCACTTTTGGTGATTGACAGAGACTTTTAACAGCTTGAATCTTGATACGAGCACCTCAGCTAAATGCTTGTCACTCACGATGCTTCAAAGGAATGACCTGTCACAACCAGACTAATGCCCAGAATAGGAGAGAAAGAAAGATAAAACTTACTCTTAGAGAAGTGCTCTTCATTGTCATCCTGTTGATATATTATCAGCTAAAACTGGAAGTATGTGGGAGGTCTGAATGCTGTCTTAGCTGAAGCAGAAACCTGAGGTACCAAAGCAGTAATCCATAATCTGTAGCAAGGTTCCATCAGGGTGCAACACTCTGGGGATATTTCCCAAGCTGTCCTCCTGTGAGCTCTTTTAGTTTTATTGTGGAAAACATTTCAAGGAGAAAACTTACTGTTCTACACTTTGTAGGTGGATTCCTATGGCTGGGCCTCTGGATTACATTCAGACTTTACACAAAAATGTCAAGGGAGGTTGCTGCAATGCAGGAACCCCTTTGCTTCTATTGCCTTGTCTTCTGACCACACCAGAGAAGACTGTAACACACCAGGCATTCATTTCCTGTCACATCAATTCCTAAGTGGACAAACTCTTTTATGCTTGACATCAGAGATAGGTTAAATAACTGCTTTGTTTACTTTTAGATATTAGAGGTATTTTTGGACCTAAATGATTCTACAATCCACGATTCCATTCAGCAAGCCAACAGCAGGTCTTCTGGCAGCTTCCTAATGCAGTTTTATAATCTTCTACAGTTGCTTTCTTCATCTTGATATTTTATTTGGTGCCATAATTATTTTCTCATTTTTAAATTCGCTATTAATTTTAATTAAGCTCAGCTACACTCATTAGTTGAGCTAATCTATCTTCACTTTTAAACTCTCACACACACATGTACAGCAGTCTTCCTGCTGATGTAGCATTGGATTGGAAAGCTGTATGCTGAGAGCAAGAGACTCACCTATGTAATGAAATAATAGGGCTTATAACTGCAGCTGGTTGGGGATTTTTTAATTAAGTTTTTCCTATCCAAAAAAGCCAATTAGTTGGGATTGAAAGTTTTCAGAGACCTACATCCTGTTTAATAAAATTTTAATCTGAAGTTTTCTTGGGTGAAAAGTAGAGAATAGTCACTAGCTAATAAAAATCAAACCTAGAGGTCAAATCTCATCTAGAACAGAGGAGGTACTGAGCATGCTGCATTTGATTATAAGAATAGCCCTGAGTCCACAAATGCCAGCCTCACAATTCCCTCACTATGAAGCTCCTCAAGTGATCTCATTTTCATTAGATATTCTGGATTTCATTCAGCACTACGGCAAAATCTTCAAATCTATGATTTTTTCATGTAGCTGAAAGTCTTGTTCTGAGTTATCCGTCCATCCATTTTCTTCTACAGTTGTACTTTTATGAACTAAACAAGTAGATAAAATACATTATTATGACTATTTTTATTTTCTGAGACCTCTGGCCCAGAGATTTCAAGTGGTGCTTCAATGTCTGAATAGGCCATAAAGCAAGGAAGTTCTAACCTTGTCTGCATCCTGCATATAAACACAAATATTTTTGTTTAACTAACAATCAATGCCAATTAACCACTTCACAAGCTGCTGAATCAGAGAATATTGTCCGTGGATTGCATCAGTCCATTGTTTACTCTTCTACTTTGCTACTTCAGCTTCTCCCCCAAGCCACAACAATTCTTTTATGCTTGTGCAGTCACTGTTAGATTTTCCTATTTACAATATTGTGTGAAGAAACAAGGTATGGCCAAGATGGACCATATTCACAGTATGTTATCATCCTATATCCTAACAGTTGCTTGTGCCAGATGTTTCAGAAGATGATAAAAGACCCTGCAGGAAGCAGATGTGAAACAATCTGCTCTGCCTAGCTCACATGCAGAACTATATCCATAAGTTCATCTATATTCTTAGAGCTTGAAAAAAAAGGCATATTTACAACATCAGCATTTATTCACATGTAGGCTCACCAGTTATATCCTGTGAGTCTTTTTGTTTTAAACCTTTTCTCCACCTGTTTCCAATGTCCATTCCAGGAACTCACTTCACCTACAAACATCTTTTCAGATATTCAGAAGCATATGCAATTCTTGAAAAAGGTATAAGAAGCTTTAAATTGTTCTTTTTAACTTTTCTCAAAGATAAGAGATTTCCCCAAATAAAAATTAATATGTTATTTGGAAAAGCAAAGGAGAGGCAAAGTGGTATGATTGTTTTCACTATTATGGGGAATAATGTCTGTAAACTTGAACTAACAGGTCATCTTTAGGTCTTACTCTTCTGAGTGAATCAGGGAAGCTGCATGAATTAAACATTTTCATAAATGTTACTGTTTACACTGATTCCATGTATCCCCTTCTATGGTCTCCACTTGCTGTGGACATAATTCCCTAGGAACTGGTACAGCTGTAATTCATCATTGCCTGTTGTATTTGATAAGAGAGGAAATACCTAGATGGCATCTGAATACTATGAGGACTGCAGAACTCCCATATTAATGTATTCAATTTTATTAACATCTCCAGAGGATAAGACAGGATAGAATTTACTAATTATTTTTAGCCTGTTCTAGGTCTTCTATGTTTTCAAGTTCCTCACAGGCTACCTCTTTTCCCCTAACATTCTTTGGAACAGACCCAAGACTGCTTGAACATGAGTTTTGGCACAGACACTTTTGGTTGAGTTTAGATGTGTTTTGATGATATAGAAAATGCCCTTGTATTTGTGTGTCTTTGCATTATAATACAGATGTTGGTACAATAGTGTCCCCAAGCTTTAAAATGATTGCCCACTCACACAGACTCACAAACACAGAAAAAGAAAAATATAGCAGTCAGCTTTTTCCATTCTATTTTTCCAAATCCATTCTCTGTTGCAGATTTACATTTATTTGTAGAGACCCTCAGAATTGGCCAAGAAGGGAGGAGTGAGAAGAGGGTGCATTATGAACACTGGGAAAAATGTCAGCATTTCAACCTTAGACCATATTCTGTTGTCATGACAACGTGATGTCTTTCTTAAATAGAAAGATTGCAATGTAAATGAAAAAGAAAAACTGACTTTATCAAGCAATTCAGATGATGTTTTTATGGGGGTTGTGACATGGATTACAACATGTCAACTATTATTGTGAAGAGATTTTTTAAAAAATCCCATACAGAACAAATGCTCACTTCACAGAAATGGTGGTGTATAAAAACCCATTTATCATCACAAATGAAGTTTACAAACTTATCTTAAAAAAATATTCAAAATAATTTCATATATTTTCTACCAGCTATTCAGAAAACATATGATGGTTTACTCATTCACTTTCTATATAAGCTGCTGATTTAAAGCAGCTTGCTTTTTATGCAACACCAAAGATCCATTAAGTACTGTAGAAACACTTAATGTGCCACTGGCATCCAACCCTGTAATTGCAGTGGTCAAAAGGTAGAAAAAGGGAATATCATTATCCCATTTCAAAGCAGGAGCAGAGGCACAGGGCATGTGAAGCCAGAGGCCCAAAAATCAGATGAAAAGCTCCCAACCGTGTTGGGAATTACATCAAGATTGCTGCAGCCTGGTTATGCAGTTTACAATGTCATTCTCATCTGTTCACACAAAGAGAGAAATTGGTGACTATTTTCCTTCAAACATTTACTGAGGTTTATGGTTATTAAAGCTTTCATCACTTACCAAAAATGCTAAATTTTTTGTCATTGCTTGGAAGTGTGACTCATGTGTGCCCCAGGGCAGGCACTGGAACAGAAGAGCAGTGACAGAAACACCGAGGCAGTGCTAGCGGCCCTTGCTCACTGCCCATTGCAATGAATAGATTATATCTCCCACAGCAGCAAGAGAGAATGTATATTTATTCCAATCTGAGTGACCTTGTATCACTTAGATGGAGCTGGAGAATTTCTCCCTGCACCCCTCACCTCCAGAAAAATCTCAACAAAAATCTTAGCAAATGTCTCAAACTGGCTTTCTTCTCTCCTTGCCAGTGCCGTCTGCTAAAAAAATAAATAAAAAAAATATTAATAACTAATGAATTAGAAAACTTGAATTTGAAATTTTTTCTTGACAGCTCTCAAATAGGAAGGTTCTTCAAGAATAAATTGAGAAATATGCCCCTAGTCTGCAAACAGAGGTCTTGGCAGCCAAAAGTTCATCTTACCTAGAGCTGACCTCTAGAAGTGCGTGCCCTGGTAATTTGGTATTAGAGGGATTAATGGTAGCTTTTGGGAGTCAGAGGGTCCCAGAAGGGTGGGAAACACATAAATGTGGATGAGGAGATGCCACCTACCCCTTTGAGAGCACAATGAGACTAAAGCAGGTTTTGGCTTGCAGACATTGTGCTAGTCTTACAGTGTTGCACCCTTTCCTGTGGGATTTTGTTAAAAGGAAACATGGAGAAGCACAGAGAGTTTGAGACTCCTGCAGTGAGACAAGGGCCAAGGGGTGGGACACATTGAGCTCTGCCTGTAGGCAATGACTTTACACAGACTGAAGTGGTCCAGCTTCTTACAGGACCAAGTCTCAATGCTTTAAATAAACTGCAGAATTTAGATCTGAAGTCTCCTAGGAAGGAGAGCTGAATTCAGCTGTGTTAAAAATGGGTGGTAAGAGCAATTTACTGGAAAAGTCCATTCTAAGAAGATACTACAGCAATTCTGGTATAAAAGATTACTTGTCTTGTTAAAAGCTTACAAGCTATTTGTCATCTCTGTTCCCTACAATGTCAGGTTCTGGAAAGCTGTGAACTCTTAGGTAATGAAACAAATCTGTGTGCTAAGAAAGGTATCTTGTGTGCAGAATTATGGTTTTGCATCTGATTCTAGAAGGTGGTAATTATGGTCTCCCTGTCTCTTTCAAAAATATGGCTATGAGTTCTCTGTTATGTGAGTACGAATAAAATGGGATATTGAGACTCCTGTAAGCCACCTTTCCCTTTTCAGTGAAGGAAACTGCCAATGAAGCACATTATGATTGCTGCCCACCCTGAAAAAAGGACAGAATGAGCTTGGAAAAACTCCCTAGATGTTCACCAAAGGGAATTTGCATCAAAGCTGCCTGTATGTCAGGTGTGGCTGATTCTAGAATCCTCAGCCTGGAAAGATTCCTGAGTGATACCCTCACCAAAGGTCTGGAATAAACTGCAATAGTTCTGGCACTGCTGAGACTTCTCTAGTAGTTTTTAGCAGGAAGCCTGCTGGGCAGCATGACCTCTGTACAACTGCAAGGAAAATCAAAGGTCATTTCTTAATCTTCTGTCCACCAACATGATCTTAATCCAGTTTTGATTTTTTTCTCCAACTCTTTTCCTGAGTAAAAAAGGACACATGGACTTTCTTCTACTCATTGATTACTTTATGCTATGAGGATTATAAACTCCATTATGAGGAAATATTGCTTCACCCATGTTTGCAGCAGCCCACAGGGACTCAGGGGCTGCATAGGATTACTATAACATAGTAATAATTGTATGAAGTGTGCCTCCCCACACTACTGAGACTAAAAAAATTATTCTAAGAAATCCCAGAAAATTCTTATTCAATGATACATTACTTGCATGGGTTTGGAATCCAATATCTGATGTTTGCAAAGCAAGTTTTCATGCTACTTCCTCTTTAGAGGATTTGAGAGGGAACATAATTCAGGAATCATTGCTGGGGCCTACCCATGGTTTTTGACCTAGAAACAAGATTGCAGAGTAAGAACCTGCTCCTCCATCTGGTATATGCACTAATAACCCTCCCCACAAGAGCAATTCAGTTAACTGAACTGAATCCATAACATTATTGTCATGGTGAGCCTCTATAGGTGGTCCTCTAGATCACATCAAATACATCCTGGCTTTCAGATGCAAGTGTGAGGTTAGATGAAGCTGGCAGGTAGAAAAACACATCTTTGTATTCGTAAATTCAGCCAATTTGATCAGGACTTGCTGAGAAACAACCCCATGACACCATTTTACAAAGGAAAAGAGATAGAAAACACAGATTCACTATCCTATTTACTAGAGGTTTGAACTTTTAAACATAACTTTGAGAAAAATAAGAGAGAACACAAAATAGACTTAAAATTATCATCTTATCTCTATGTCCACACCTGTGGCTTTGTTGACACAAGGCTACATTACAAGAGATTATCGAAGTGGGAGCTAACCTTCACATCTTTGTAGCACCAAGTGAATGTCAAAGTCATCATCACAAGCACAGCAGATCCTATTTGCTCTGTTAACTGCATCAGTAACATCTTTTCAATATATGTCTCTGAAATACACTTTGTAAAGAGGAAGATTGCTCATTGGAACAGCAAGGAAAGAAGCACGGAGATACTTTGCTAGAAATAGAGAACTTGAGTTATGCCATTGAGATCAATGGAAATTCAGAGAAAAGCCTGAATAGGAAGTGTGGGATTTGACCCTAAATCAGCTTACACAATTTTCAACAAATTGAGTTTTTACAATCTGGTGTAAACTTTAATTATGTTGTCATAAAAATCTCAGGACTGTTGAAATCTTATTTCTGAAGCTCTCAAAGAGGAATCTGTAAAGAATTGTCTTTCCTATTTTGTTCTGATAATGGACAATATTCAAGGTGTCAGATTAGAGAGAGCAATCTGGGACATGCCCCTTCCATCACCTCTCTGACAAATGAAGCCAATAAACAATGGCTGGGTTTTATTAAGTCAGATTAAGGACCAAAGTCATTCATTTAGACAGAGTTCCCAGAGATATGGATAATTTAAAGTTTGTATTTCACACAGTGGGGATAGATTCCCCTCTCCAAAGATGAAATATGGTTTTAAATGCCTTAATTTATGAGGTGCCATAAGTAAGTCTTTAAAGACAGATATCACAAAAATCAGACTTCCTTGTGTACCAGAAACATAAAGAACTTCAGGAAGACAGTGTAGAAAATTTCAAGGAGACGAGAAATTTTTTACAAGTTCAATGAGAACAGATGTTTTATAGAATAGTTCAGGTTTAGCAAACTTCTTCCAAAGGCCTGGGAGTTTCCACGAGAAACCCACCGTGGCTCACTTGCTACCTTTTGGAAGAACTGGCCTTCCCAGGCTGCTGCTGGGACAGGCCATGGACACACCACCTGCAGAGCATCTTTTAACTGATGGCCTCCAGCTGCCATGGCCTTGGGTGGGCACAGTGAGCATCACAGGGTTCTGTGAGCCCAGGGGTCAAGGTCTGGAGGCCCCTCAGGGTCAGGGCAACTGGGTATCCTGCTTCAACTATGAACAGGGTAACAGTTATGTTTCCAATTCAAACATTTCAGTGTGCTCAACCTTCCATTGAAATGGAAAAATTGAACAGATCTGTTTGAAGCCTGCAGGTGTTACTCAGGTGTCTAACATTTAAATTATCATAAAATCTTTATTACTATTACTTACACCTGTTGCATCAAATATAGCACATTTAGAGCAACATAGAATAAATGTAAAACACATATAAGAGAGGTAACAGTGGATGAGTGTTAACTGGTCCCCCAAAAGCTGGAATTACTGTTCCATCAGCAGCCAGGAAACAATTCCTTTGCAAAACTTGCTTTAGTTTGTGAAAAAAATGATGTTCAAATGAAATATATTCTTCTATGTTTGTTTTTTTTTTTTTAAGGAAAGCATGTGTTTCTTGTCTGATTTATCCAAGAAATTCCTTTAAATTTTGAATCAAACAGAATTTCATTTCAGCTTTGTTTTAATGAAATTATATTAGATAGAAAAATTGTCTGCCATGGAGAAGGTAATCAGTATTCATTGCCAGCTGTAAGGTGTCGGCTAGGCTGACATGTTGACAATATGTATTTCCACACATCTTGTTTTAATTTCAAAGCACAAATCTGTAATGTAAAATTGTATATTCCTAAGGCTGCACTATCATTCAAAACTGGCCATGTTTGGTCAGACTAAAA
This sequence comes from Muscicapa striata striata, assembly GCA_030060385.1. NCBI lineage: Eukaryota > Metazoa > Chordata > Aves > Passeriformes > Muscicapidae > Muscicapa > Muscicapa striata. The sequence goes on along the minus strand of JAREIS010000221.1, from coordinate 782,364 downwards.
TTATTTCTTGCTCGACATCTCCAGATTCCCAAAAAAAAACAACACAGGCACTTATTGAACCAAAGCTTTTTTTCAGTGCACTCTTCCACAGCCATTGTTTCCTTACCAGAGGCAGTATCCCAGGTTCCTTTGTTACAGCACAGCCTGGGTTGAGAGTACACCTGTAATTTGGGATACATTGCTATTGCAAACATGAACTCCTATGACACCGTGGGAGCAGAGCCTGGCTGTTTGCCCTGCAGCTTACAGTGCACAGACAGCATTTAGAGGTTATATAAATAAGCACAACAAGCCATCCAATTCACTTTAACATTAACTATTTGCATAATAGTCTCTGTATTTTGGTTCACACTCAGTGGGTGATGAAAGAACCAACAACAGCAGGGCAGGGAACGTGGAGGAGTTGGAAGTATTGAAGGAAAAATGTTACATCTAGACCAAGATCTTAGAGATATCATTTGTCTACTTGTACTAATGTATTTTAAAGAAGAGTTTGCTGAAAGTGTTCCATGCAGCGCCTTACACCTGAATTGCATGGAGCAGAATGCCACAGGAGGAAGAGCTTACTGAGAGGAAAAATAAACAGAGGAAGAAGAAGCAAGTATTAGGGATATCTTATATTATGTGGACTGCAATGATCAAACACAAAAGAATTCATGAAATGCCCAACTCATTTCTAGTACAGCTTGCTGTCTGCCCCAGCAGTGTTTGCTCCTGGGGAAAGGGTGAGTGTCACCACCACATCTTACTCCCAATTGCATACAGCACCACCACTGCTGGAGATGAGCAGTACCAAACATCTTGTCAGGCAAGATCAGGGGCTGGATCAAGAACTGCAGCCTCTCCTAGCAAGGAGAAGAGCTGGGGAAAGTCTTCCTTTGCTATGGGTAATTCCATCTCCTCCACTTTCCTCTTGAATGACTAAGCAGCCACTTGGGCACACCATATGCATGCACTTGTACCTGATGACTCTTTGGAACACAAATCGTGCTCATCTTTTAAGTGCTACCATTTCACAATGTGCCAACATACTTTATTTTTGGTAATAGCTCTTCATCTAACACAGTAAGACAAGTGTACTTGCTCAGTCCCTTGATACTCTTTAAATAACATTCTTAGCAAGGAGCATCCTTTGCCAGGAACACCAGGCTCACCCTCCCTGGTTAGAGGCCAGGCTCCCAAGGGTGCTGTGCTCAGTGTCCCACTCACGGCACCAGCTCCACGGCAGGATGGGGACAGAAGCAAACCAAGCTGCTCTGCCCCTGGCATGCACTGAAGAGTGAGAGGCCCAGGAGGTCCAAGCCTTTAGGAGGTGGTCAGTGCAGCAGGAGCCTTCCCTCCTCTCTCAAAACCTGATCCTGGGGTCCATGCAGACCCTGAGCACTATTTCCAGACTCTCCTCTGTACCTCAGCAGACTCCACTTGCCCATGTACCTGCTAACACAGGGTTTGCCCTTTTTATTACAGTTCAGTTCAAAACAGATATGAAACTCCCCAGTATGTTTGAATTGTGCTCAGCAATTTTTCATATGGCAAGGCAGCTGCTCTCTGGCAGTCTCCTTATCTACAGCAGAGATCAATGCAATATTCTACTTACCTGTGATAAGCTGCATCTTCAGGCCATAACAAGACCCATTTTATAAGGGATTTTTCAATGTTGTCTGTATATCTAACAGATAAAATTAAAGAATTTTTTAAAAATTAAAGTAACATTTATACTTCAACAATTAATCTAATATTATATAAGCACATAATGCCTTCATAGATTTAATATAATTTATGGATTGCTCTTTGAGCTTTTTTTTATTTTGGAAGTTATAATATGCTTGGCTTTGTCTTGTGTTTGCCTAATGTATGCAGCCCTAGCTGCACCACCAGGTCTAACATAGTTTATTTTTTATATCTTGAATGAATGAATGAAATGCAATCAACTAGACTCTCAACAAAGTCCCACCCTTCCTAGAAAACAGCCTTTACTCTTGGTATAGAGGAAGTCATTGAACTTTTGAAACACAAATCTTAGTACCTTCAGGAAATAGTATGAAAAATAAACCCCCCACCTGTAGAAACTCTACAGGAAAATGCACTGAGGGGATCTCAGATCAGGTTTTCACAGTTAACACACATTCTTCCACATTAAGGAGTGGCTGCTCTCAAAGGCTGGAAATGACACATTCTCTTTCCTCCGTTTTTATAAAAACTTCTCTACTTCAAATGTCAAATTGATTTTTTTTTTTCCCCAGTGAAGATGTCAGTGGAAAACTTCACATGCATAGGTGGAGTCAGAGAAGGTAGAGGAACGAGCTGGCCAAGTCTCCAAAATCTGTTAATTCTGGAAGATTTGGTCCTGGAGGATCTGGACAGAAACTCAGTTACCCAGACTAGGAGAGCAATTGGACATCAGCAGGCAGGGCGAAGTCAGGGCAGACTTGTGCAGTCCCTCTGTAATAGGTAGGGTCAGCACAGCCTGGCAGCAGCAGCAGTGGGATGTAGCAGCTTTTCCCAGTAAATAAACATGCCCAGACTACTCAGAGATGAAAACTCCACCAGTGAAATAAGCTAAGGCTTATAAATACATCTATAGAGCAAGGCAGCTTGGAAAACGTGTTGCTTTTGTCTGGTAATTAAGAAAAGCAGTTTGTGTGTCTCCAATGGATTATCAGGGAATGTAACTCCAGCCCTTTCAAATGCCAACATTGTTCTACCACCCCCCGCGTTTTAACAAAGCCACAGTGTAAAAAGGACTAATTAGTATGTTATGAAAAGGCAGACATCCAGAGATGGTATGTGAGGCATTTCTGTACCAGAACCTGTAATTAATTACTTTGTGCTGAAGTTCAGATAGGAGTATTGGAAAAAAAAAAGATTAACCTGCCTGCTTACAAATCTTTAAGGGATCATTATTAATATTGTTTTTGTTATTTTGACTGACATTTCTGTTTCTCTTAAACACATTGTAATTTGCTCTTAAGAAAAAGGAACTATATGGAATGTTTTCTTTAAAATTTTCAAAGTACTTTCTAATTCTTTCCCCTTAACACATCTCTTGCTCTATAAGCCTTTTCATAACACAGAAATGAAAAGCAGCAAAGATATAAGAGTATTCATAATCCAACACAATATTTAGGTAATATGTTTAATTAGTGTGAACAAAATTCATCATTTTATTCTGGTTATCAAAATGGTTTGAGACACATAGGATTTTCACCAAGCATGAAATTCATGCCATGGCCTACAGAGCTCTGTTAGAAACTTACTTTGGATGCTTTTGCACTACCAGTTACTCAACAAGTTTATTTCCATGCACATGCACTGGTTTATACATACACTTATTAGAAAGATGAAGTTGCAACTGCTATCACAAGAGCATTTACATGCTGCTCAAACTAATTATTTGGACAGAAATGACAAACTGTGCTTTAAAAAAGAAAATAGCATTGCCAGAGTTTCTAATGTGAAGCAAGTACAGTGAAATTGAACAATTTCCTATCTCATCCTGTCCTGTCCCGGTCTTCTGAAATATTAATAAAAGAATAATTATTGCCATTTATGGTCAAAATAAGATGCTGTTAATGGCATATTATTTTACAGCAGTTGCTAGTATTTTCCCTTAGCAATTGCCCATTTATTTGACCTGCACTTGGCACCAGCTTGTTATTGCCCTCGGTATTACAAGGGTACATTTAAAGAGGAAAAAAATGTCCTTAGCATAAAGATTAATCAAAAAAACATCAATTTTTGGAATAAAAAGAGAAAAAAAAATTTTGGGGGAAAATGAGCTGTCTAACACTACATCTGTACAGCCTGAGATCTTGTTTAACCAGATCAACATTGGGTATATAACTCCACTTACTGAACAGACCTCACAGGGAGCCCATGACAATCCTGCCTGGACTCTCTCCCCAGCTGGATTCCCAAGTCACTGGCCAGCAGGCAAGAATCCTTGTGGAGATTATCTGCCAGTGGCAAAATGATGTTTAACTCACAGCAAGACACACGGGTGTTACAGTGCACTGACTGGAGCAGACACTGAGGGAAAACAACATCCCTGCTCCCTTTGCCTTGAGATTTTGTTCTTTCAGTTTTTAACACTTCAGTGGTAGCTCAGTTCCAACCTTACTGGAAGCAGCACCAGCTACACACCAAGGTTTTCAGAAGGTGCTGGGACCCATCCACTCAGATAAAATTGTAATTGCAGGACCAAATTAAAAGGGGAATGAGGTAAACACATAGTGATATCTCTTTGCATATAAGTTTTTTCTTTTTTCTGGAATTAAAACTAAACAACCTTCCCTTCCTAAGAAAAAAAAACAACTTGAAACTGTTAGGTGTTGTTGGGTCTGTTCATACCTCAGTCCTTGAGCCTTGAAACTTATTGAATAATTTTTAGCATTATATATAGGAAAAATGTTACATTAATACACATTCCATCTAGCTAAACTTTTCAATTACTTCCTCTAAGAGCAGTCATAGACTTTTTGCTACTAAAAGAACAGGGAAATATAAACTGCATGTGTTTCCTCACAATAGTCTAATTATAGCACTTGTGCAATAATTCCCAGAAAAATAGTTTGTAGTTACATGTGACCATGTAAAAAATAATCATGCATTTGACACATTATTATAAACCAAGACATTACTATTTTCCTTTTGGCATTTTGCTTAGCGTTTCCTCACACTAGAAACAGAAAACAAATCACAATGATCCTTAGGATCTGCTTTAAATCCAGACAACATCTTCATGCTCTTCACCAGCTAACTCAGGTGCATGAAGGATGCAGGGACTGTCAGGAAATGCCATGCTGAATCCCATGTTCTCAGAGAAAATGTTTGCCTGTACATGGGTCAAAATACACAGATGATTTCTCCTGTACAGGATAAGCTTAGAAGAGAGAGTATTTCTTGTTTAAACAGATAAGCCACAGAGCATCACCATCATTTTCTCTCTTATTTCTCCCATAGAATGAAGACACAGACATGAGTGAGTTTTCTCCAGAGTAATCTCCACGGCATGGCTTTGCAAATACAGATTTCTAAGAGTAATATACACTCCTTACTCTGTGAGTGATTTCAGCAAGACTCTGAGACTTCATCATCATCCCCACAACTCAGTGGGATGCAGCTAGTTACAAAGCCCATCAGTTTTCAATATTGTGCAGGTTCACTCCAACATCCCTTCCTAATTTTTAATGCATCCTGCCCTTGAGCATTGCTATTTGCTGTTACAGGTAAGGCTGAACAAGCATATGGTGAGTGGAGGCCCAGTGAGCTGGAACATCCTGTTTCAACTGATATTCTGCAGAACTGTTTGGCTGTAGGAGCTCAGCAATATATTTTGATAGGCTTGACTATGCAGCTATAGATCTAGTTTCCTTCTCACTTGGATATTGTTCATGCTTCAGTTATCACACACAAATTTAGTGATAAGCAATATTAAGCAGAGCACTCTGTATCGCAGCTCTGCCCAAGAGGGCTGATAACAGATCCCAGTCTCTTTATGCTTTTTGCCTTTACAGGAGCCTGAGTGACTGCTTCCCTGGGAAGCAGAAGGCAATAAGTATTCTGAGCTTTATGTCAATGCAATGTCTGTCACATCCCTCTTGCATTTTTTACAAAGTCTTGGTGGAAATCCTAAAAAGGAAAACCTTTTTGCCAGTGCTTTTCCAATAAGGCTGCTATGATGCAGAAATAACTAGTAAGGATATTTTAGTAGCTTGTTATGCATAGAAATGAATGATCTTCAAAACATGACTGCTGATAGCAATTAGCATGTATTTATATGTGTAACTGCATTCTTACCTGGTTATTGCAGTATACAGAAATAAGCTTTCAGCCTGATGTGTTACAAACCCACAGAATTCTTTATTTAATGCATATTTAGCCCAGTAAGAACAGTAAAGAATCACATACAGCTATCCCATTTTTATAGCACATTTATAGCTCACTCTCAGAAGCCTAAATCCTGGCTTTTCTTCCCTTGTTCCATTTTACCAGAAGAAGATTTTCCTAGAAAGACTTAATAATCTATCTCCCATATTATTTGAGTATGTTATTTGCAGGCTTGGAGTTCTTTTTCCGTTCAAATTTTATTCTTGTGGCCTGATATTTTCCTTAAAATATCCAGAGGTTATACATGTCCCCACACTGTCCACCCTATGGTGCTGGTGCCACTTCATGAACATCAGCACAAAAGCCCTTTTCCTGTAAACAGGCTGCCCTTTTCTTCCTTCCAGATTATTCAAGATCACTTTAGTAAAACTGTGAAATGAAACAGTACATGCAGGGAACTGCAAGAAGACATGGATCCCTTGGCCAATAAAAGTACACAAAATTATTCCAAATTTCCCCAAGTGCCACAGCAGATGACAAAGGCTTTCCTTTTCTTCCACCTTGTGTCTTTGACACTCTTGTATATTTTGGCTCTAGGCCAAATATTCCAAAGCTGTATGTATTATTTGCTGTCATTCCTTGGTATTTTACTATTTAGTTCTGGATTTACTGGGGCCAAAACCTTTTATTTGGAAGGACTTACTTTCAGCTCTAAAATTAGTGGACTTTTCAGTGGGGAAAAATCAAATGCATGTTCAGATAAGAGACTGAAAATAAAGAACCAAAGATAAGGAACCACAGGAGAACAACACTCTTTGTATCCCTCCGGCACAGACCTATTTTATAAAATTGAAGAGGCTATCTGATTAGGGTCAATAAGGCAAAAGAATCTTTATGTTACCTACACTTAAACTTACAGCATGATCTGGTAAACCTTCTGTTACAGTGCCAAAGGAGCCTCTTTTTCCAAACCCTTACCCTCAATGAAACAATAACATCAAATTGAAGCATTTCCAGAGGTTGCTTTGCATTGAAGCACATCTGCCCTGTTGCAAATGAACACAGACCCCCAGCCATTTTTTTGTGCACCTCTGTCTGTCCAGCAAATTACAAAGAACTGAATTAATTTGAGATGTAGAACAAGAGTCTCAGTATATACAGGTATGTTGACTTACCATAAACAAAGGTCTAGCTCCTGCTAAGAAATGAAAACCATCTAAAGAATTCAAACGTATTTTCTAACTCTCACAAAAACATTTGGAGTCATCTGACTGATAAAATATGCTAATCAAGTTTGATTGTTCTATTTAATCTTAAACATTGCCTGGAAACACTGGAGGATATTTTGTTTGGCATCAAGAGAACAGCAGACTCACATGAATGCCAGACTCCTGTGTGATTGGTCCTGTCCCAGAGCCCCAGGAATCTACATCAGCACCACTGCACGATTTTGAATTCCTGCACAAGGAAAAATGGACAAAAGATTCGCACGTTGGATTTACCTACTTCAACCTTGTCTTTACATGTTGTAGCAGTCTCCTTAGCATTTTAGGTAAGACAGAGTGCTAGGTGGGCTGTTAGAACACTGTGTTTAGTTGAGAACCAGAAGTATGAAATGAGCAACCACTCAGATCTGCCACAATGGCTTAATAAAATGAAACAAAACAGGCAAACAAACAAAAACTCAGGAACAAAACAAAACAAAAAAAAGACCCAAACCAAAACCCAGACAAACAGCACCACCCACCACCATCACTCCCCCTAAAAAAAGAAGAAGAAAAAATTGTTGGAAGGGTCAATATAGTTTGTGACATGTTTTTTAAGCTTTGGTAACCTTGTAAGCAAGAATCCTCTAATTTTCATCTGGATTAGCACTGGTTCCCAGATGAGAGAGCTTCATAGTCACTTTTCTGAAACCCATGCAGGAATAATGAGCAACTCAAGAGCACCAGGCTCTGGGGGTGTGCAGTCTATTATTCTATTGCCTCATGAAGGCCCCTGGGGTTTCTTAACAAGATTCTAATGGAATCCAACAAGGGCAACTTTGATATCCCATGCGGTTTGAAAGACACGTCAACTAAACCACAGAGACCATGAATCTGAAAGGCAGCTGACAAATCTAGAAGAGAAGTAGAATTTGCCAAGATTCCAAAGGAAGATTTATATGTCAGATTACTGACTATATTTCAGAAGCTGTCATTTCTAGAAACATCAGTTGGAGATACAATTATTTATTACTACCCATACAGAGCCCCATAGACATTAGGATGTATGTGCAGACATTACAGTCAGCAGCCAAAAAGAGACAGAAAGAAGGGAAATAGGAGGAGAGGAAGAGCAGATTTTTTAATATATATATAAAAAAATAGAGATATTTTTTTAAAACCTCCGTTGTTTTCTTAAGAGTTAATCTGGACACATACCACCTTTGATGGTTTACTTCACCATCTCAGCTCACAATTTAATTTTCCTCATGAGTTTCTATGAACTATTCTTGAGAATCTTTTTAAATGGGAGTAATTGCTATCTCGAGGCAGCAACTAACATCATTTATAATAAACGTGTTACAAATAAATTCTGGGCTTGTTCTTGAGGACCTTCAAGGAACCCTGCTATCCCAAATTCCCTTCTGTCAGCACAGCCTTCTGCTTAGAGCCTCTCAACACCTAAGGCTTCTTTATTTCTCAGAGAAACAATCATATACATTATTGAACATGCTGTAGCAGATATACCACATTATTTTGTTACCACACGGCTTAATAGCATTCAAACAGAATGTTACAAACACATAATAAATATCAATCTTGAAAAGATATTAAAAATTCAAAGAATACTAAATTACCCCATGTAGGTGAACTAAAGCAATTATAAATTAATAACCATGAAGGAAGTTGAAATTCTGAAGTTCTGAACAGGTAATTTAAATGTTTGAAAACTTCTATAAAACACTGGGAGAACAGACAAAGTTTCTAATGTCACAATTTTACCTCATCTTTGCTCAGTACTAGTACATGGTTTTAGGCCCAAAAATACATTCAAGAGAGTCAAGAGAGAATTATTTTTCTGTAGCCATAACTGTGTTCACTAATCATAGAATCACAGAATGGTTTGGTTTGGAAGGGACCAGTTCCAACTCCCTGCCATGGGCACGGACCTTCCACAAGTCCCTTCCAATCTGGCCTTGAACATTTTTCCAGGTATGGGCCTCCCCAGCTTCTCTGGGTGCCCTGTGCTGGGGCCTCACCAAGCTCAGAGTAAAGAATTTCTTTATAATAGCTAAACTAAACCCTCCTCTTTCAGTTTAAAGCTACTCTCCCTTGTCCTATTATTCAGCTCTTCTGTAAGCTGCCACAACTCTGTAAAAATCACTCCTTCCTTAGTTTATATCGGACCTTTAAAAACATGAAGAAGGTTTCCAGGACTAGAGGAAACTCAAACTTCCAAAGTTCAGCTTCCATTCCCTTAAAAATTCCACAAGGTGAGGTTTCATTGCGTTTTCATTTTGTCCCAAGTCTTAAACATGCCAGTTCCTTGTTGAGAGACTAATCAGGCAATCAAAAAAAGGGACTCCTCCACTGATGTCTGTTGAGAGAGTTGCAGCTAGAAAGCAGGATCACCCTTTTGTTGTGGGGTTGTGGCTTTCTGGCAGGTGGGTGTGAGGATAACACTTCATGGCAGCACCCCCTGCTGCATCCTCCTCCTCCCACCCCATCCCATCCCAGACAGATCTGGTTTTCAGCTGACTCCTTTTGCAGTTAAGGTGAGCAGGAAATACAGCTCTTGGTGAGAGCAGGAGAAAAGAGCTTTGATTGAGATGTAGTTCTACATACACAGACTAACAGAAGGACAGAATACAGTGGGACCTTAATCATATATATGTTGAAAAACAGTACATGTAAATAAATGGCACAGACTGCTGGGTCCTAATAATGACTTTCCACTCACTGTGCCTTAAGATTCAAAAAACACCACAAACTCACAAACTTCACAGAACTGTGCCCAATGTTTCTTAGAGAGGTTAGAAATTCACATCTATTTCATTCGTGATGACTAAGATATATTTTTCTTACTTTGTTTTAATTTGAGATACAATTTTGGCTAGTTTCTAGCAGATTGTCCTTAGTAAGCAAGGCATTCACAGCCAGATATTAAATTGTCCCAAGGATTTATTAGTATGCAATCCATTGATTTTAGCAGATGATAGGGTGCCTGCTATCAATCCTCTGCCAAACCTTATATATCCATGGGACACTGACATATGTGTGGATTCACACATAGCTTTAACAGTACAGTTGTTGCTATATCAATCTAAAACACTAGTAAAGTGAGGTCCAAAGGCAGATATAGGACTGTTATTACCCCAGGTGGTACCCCTGAGGGGACAAAAAAGGTAAGTTTTCAGGTACATATCGTATTCCTTAGCTCTCTTCTTTAGGGACACTGGTTCCAAGTATAAGAAGCTGTGTGAAAACCTTATTTCTAACCATAACAATCAACTAAGTTAAATACATGGCCTCTTTCAACAAACCCTGCCTTGAACATTCTTTCAGCTTAAAAAATGGGATCTTTCTCTTCTTCAGTGTCGTAATATTTAACATAGGAACAGATTATTAGTTTGTGTGCTGCCTAATAAATTATGCTAAACTGACTGGATTAATGCCTCCTGGTAATATTCATTGGCCATGGTGCCTGGTTACCCTAAAGCTTGTTTGCTGAAAAGACCAACCAAAGAATCACAACTGCTGTAAATATCTAACCAGTGCATGGGGCAGAAAACAATGAGGCAAGTGAAGGCAATCCAATCTGGCTTTATTTGGCTCTGCAATTACAGTAGTTATGATCAATGGTGGTTTTGAAGAATATATTGGATGCAGATTTCCTATGAATGAATAAAACTCTGTAGCCTTCAAATTAACTAATATATCCATTTCATTAGTCTTTGCCAGTCATCACCAAAAAGTAAATCTCACTGTTCCAAAAATCTAAAGCCTGTGCATTTCCAGCTACATCAACATGCTTTTAAATATTTTTAATTGAAAGTAACTGATAGAAGGTAATGCAGCATTCATCTTGCTGCAGATGACACGAGACATATAGCGTAATGTTTTAACTAATGTTTTATTTAAAGACAGACTCGAAAAGTCTGTGTGAGTAATTGCCAGTTTGTCAGCTGAATCACTTTATCCTTTGGAGGAGCTTTTTGTCATTATATTAGATGATTCCCAATTTCAGTGCAAGCCAATTTATAGGATAAATGTACCTCAGTGTCGTGCATTCCATTCTTGAATACTAAAATATTATTTGGGGGCTTGTTTTTACAAAATTGTTATCCTTCCTATCTTTACAGACATGTTACTAAATTACATACACATTGAAAACCTGTGTTTTTATGGGAAAAAGAACAAAGATTTCCCTTCTTTTTCATACATTTGAAAAAAAAAGTATATGTATATGTATAGTGTAGCGAAGTTTAATCCCACCTGAGAATTTTTTATTTATCTTAATGGAACTGTCTGGATGGAAGAGCTGGCAGAACTGAACCCCTTGTGCTCAGAATACAGTATTTACACATCAGATACTACACTTGCACATTGCCAAAAAGCAGGCTATATGAATAGCATTTCTAATCACTGTAAATCAATTCAGGACTCTTCTGTGTTTTTAAAATGCTTACGCTCCTTTGAAAGAGAAAGACATTCTGCTTATATTTAGGAGACTGGCATATATTAATCCTCAAAAGGTGGCACAAAACCATACATTTTAAAAATCTAGAATAAAATAGTCTCAAAGATCTTATTTGGGTCCTTTGTTTAAATGAGCAGAAATGCACATGATTTACTGGATCAATTAAAACTCTATGAACGGTATTCCTTGTCAAAGTATTTTAATCTGTTCATATCTGGATTGTTCACCTATCTGTACAGAAATAAAACGTGTGTGAGACTGACTTGCACAGATATCTGTAGGAGAAACTGCATCTTGTATTTTATGTAGGAGGGAAGCAGTTGGGAGATGAGCAAGAAATATATGAATCACCTTACGACTACATCTATATCTAACTTCCTCCTCACAGGAAATAAAGTTACCTGACAATTTAGCCAGTAGAGTGGGTTTCTGACAACTTTGCATGAAGTTTGTTTGAAGAACCCTCATATTTTTAAATCTCTTTAAGAACATTTTTGCTAAATATATCCAAAACATTTAATCTGAACGAAATTAAAACTGGAGAATTAAAACAATGACCAAAAAGCCAAGTCTTTGCAATGAAAGCATTAGCTTGCAAAACAGAGATATAATTTGAAAACTTCAGCAACATTGCCATCTGGGTCTGATTAATTTGGTCACTGTTTCTACAATTAGCACAAATTATTTCACACACACCAACCCTTACCTTACCTTACCTTTCTGCTTTTAAATTTGCATGGCTTTGATTTTAAGAAATCCCTAACTAAAAACGTCCTTTCCCATGCTCTTCCCATGAACTGATGAATGGGCAGCTTTTCCCACCTTCAAGTTTTCAAAGGATCAGGGAAACATAACAGGTATTTTGGCAGAGGCTTTTCTTTGACTCTCACATCTGTTCTTTGATCTCTCCCTGAGAGCTGCTGCCTTGGCTGTCAGGAGCAGCTTTCTAAGGCTCACATGGCCACTGACAACTGGGACAATGCTGTTCCCTGGAGGTTTAAGCTCCCCAGGTGAGTTTCTACTGGCTGTGCCTCTGCTTCTCATTTTCTACACAGCCAAGAGCTTTGGTAGCTCAGGCAGGATCCCTTCCAGGGTCAAGGACGTGTCTTTGCTAGGAAGGATTTCCATTCTTGCAAGTTACTATTGTTTTCTACATTGCATATCTATTTTAACTACATTTTCATTTTTGCTATGGCAGTTTTATGCAGCCTTTGATATGAGAAGGACAGACAAATTACTGAAGGAATACCTTCACAAGCAATCTGGTTTTTGCAGCAAAATGAACCTGCAGATTGTCTCTGGGGGCTAAGAATGGAATATCTCTCCCATGCCAATCTCTCTGACACAGCTTGGGACAGATTCTGCCCGATGATTTTTAGGTGTTTCCTTATTATCAAGGAATTAATTTTCCATGACTCTGTGTTTACAATAGACACTGAAATACTGTATCTATAGTTAGGGAAGTTGAATTTTTCAACCTGGTAAGAGGCCAAACCCTGTTTACAAATGCGCTAAAATCTTTCAAAGGGCATTGTGCACTTTTGAAAACAGACCCTTCAGTTAGAAATATATTTGTACTTAAAAGAAAACAAAGCCTGAAAAAATTTAACTTGAGGGCCCAGAATTTCGATATTCTCAGAAAAAGAGCAAGGCTTGATCAAAGACAGGAACTGAAGGTTCTCTCTCTTTAGGAAAGCAAGCAAGAATAGAAAAGTAAAAACAGCAGAGCAGCACACACTCTCACTTTTAGTCAAATGGAATACTTAAATGAATCAAATGAAGAAAAAGTGTTAAAAAACATTATTCTGCATTTCAAGGCTCCCCTTCCAACTATTACGTTTAATAAATTCTTTAACAAATAGATTAAAAAAAAAAATCCCCTTGAATCAAGAGCTATGTAATCAAACCTTATGCTTGAAAAGCATTTTTGAAAATGTTCAATGCTCACTTCTTCCTTGGGTTAAGAGCAGGCATACTAACAAGCTTGTGCAGTCATTCCTCTGAATTTCTGATTGTCAGCTCAGTTCTGGACTTATGCTGACAACAGCAATATTGTTACATTTCTACCTAGTGTAGGTTCCAGCTGCAAACATCAAATGAATATTGATTTTCTTTTTACAACTGAGAAAGCTTTAACAGACACAGCAGTAGTAATTCCTGGTAGATAAACCTGAATTTGGGACCAAAAGTACTGTTGTGTTATCATTGTCAGTGCTGCTGGGACTGAGAACTGGAGAAGAGCTGAATAGGCAAGTGATTCACAGCGTTCTTTCATGTGCATACATGGACTGAAATCATTTGGGTGGCAACTAAAATGAAATATTTTTCAGAGAGTTCCTATATCTCAAAAACTCACCAAAATGATGCTTGGCAGGCAGATCTATGCAGTAGCAGCAAATGAGAACTGGAAGTAGGTTGCAGACCAGATGAATGCATTTTCATTGACTATCTCTATATAAAAACAAATTAAGTCATTCAAAACAGACCCAGGAGTTCTGGTCATACCAGTACATCATTTAAAAAAAAAAAAGTTTTTATTCTTTGTGGAAGAAAGTCCGAATTCCCACATAACCTTATCTTTGTTTTGTATGTAAAGAAATTCCCGAAATACTTTGATTTTCAAGAGAAATTAAAAGCCAACTCCTGAAGGATGCTCTTATATAGTAATCGAATTATCTCATTGTTTTTTCGTTGGTGAGGAAAAACAATGAAAGTTAAAAATAACACTTGTGAATCATCTACCACAGGTCTGTAAGGAATTTCACACAATACTCCACAAATGCCACCTGATTATTCATGACAGAATCTTGAATCTACACATGTCTAGGAGTAAGGCACCAGTCTTCTGCAGGATTGCTAAGAGCAAAGTTAAGATTTTTCCCCCAAGCCCAATTCATACAACTTTGTATTCCAAACCCTCCCTGCTTTAGGCCTTCTCAAGCCTTTCTTACTCATCCCTTCCAACACAGCCCATGTTACCTGATGCAAAATTTTACAACTGAGGCAACCTTAGATCACAATGGAATCAACCTCTTCTCTAAAGAACAGTTCTGCTACTTAATCAAACGAGCCACAGGTAATGAGGAAGGTGTTTAGGTGGCTCATTTGCCTAAAGTGCTGTCCAGTTAATCAGGACTCATTGGGTCTGGTTCTAACTCAACTGATCTATGTAGATAATTTTGAACAAGTTTAAAATTAGGCATCTCTCAACAGGTGTTGTAAAGCTTTGTTAATTTCAACACATAAAATGTGATTACAATTTAGCAGACCTTTTTTCTAAAGCCCTTTACTTGTTTTAATTCTAATAAACTTAATAGATTGAAAACTAATTTACTTCATTTTCTTTTCACTAAAGGACAAGTCAGTTTTCTAGGGGGTGAAAAGACATTACATAAATTGAGCTGAAAAACATTAATTTTAGAAGATAAGAGGTTCATCAAGTTTAATTTCTTGATTGGCCCTGGTTGACAACTCTGCCAAGCCTTCCAGGACATTTCTCTGACCTCTTTAGGATATTGCACTGATTGTTCTAAAAATCAAATGAAAGAAACCCCCAGTTAGAAGCACTCCAAAACTTTCATTTCCTCCCAGCCACAGCCACTGTTTAATGGAACTGCAGGAAGATTTATGTAAATGTTTCAGGCAGTACAGCTCTGCTGTGTACCAGGCCTCCACAGACTTTTTATGCAACTCCCTGGGGATGTGTGTTCTTTTGTACCATCTGGTCCAGGCTCCAGAGAGGGGCTAAACTAGAACTCTTTGGTTCTGAGACTTACCCAGCTCCTGTAGGGAGCACATAGGAAGAAAAATCAGAAAGCTTGTGCTGAGATTACAGGAGGAAAAATGAAATAGAGGTGGGTGGGGGAATAAGGATACATATGCTTGAAAATATTGTAGCTTTACTGATTTTAAAAAGGAATAGTAATTGTTGCTAATGACTTGATGTGACATGCTGGAACAAAATATGTGAAATGTCCCCTGATGTCACATAACCAAATTGCCATTTAGTCATACAGGCAGCCTTGTTTACAGAGCAACTGCACAATTTGATTCCTCACTCATATCAGTTGCATTTATAGGTACTGAGTCATACAAATAATGACATGAAATACATAATACATTTTTATCATTCTTATTATAAAGCTGTAGAATGTTGCTGGAAGTTGAGCAAATAAAATGTAATAAAGAGTATATGTGCAAAACTCTGCAAATTAGTCCCCTAGTATTATCTACAGCACCTCACAAACATTGTGAGATATTGGAATGGAAGACATACTTTCATTATTAAAATGTTAGGATGAATAACAGTGAAAATGTGCTAGAAAATGTACTATAAAGCAATATCTGTGTGGCTGAAGCACTGTCTAGCACTGAAACAAGCTGGGATTGCACTGTAGCACTGCTCCAACCAGGTAGAGAGCACCAGGCTGGGCCTTCTGCATTGTGTTTTACATGCAAAATACTGTCTAGCACATGTCTCTGCATCAGTGTAATTTCCTGTAGACTTACAGATCTCCAGTTTTTCTCTTAGTTTATTGCTCATAAGCACAGTTTGGGTCTGTATCATCCCTAAATGAGTGTCTTTTAACATGGGTAGAGTATATACCCATCCATCCAAACCACGTTTGAGATTTAAAGCTTGTTTTACTTCACTATGAGAGTATGGGAAATCCAGGAGAGGAACAAAAAACAAGGAAGGTCCTCAGTACTTGACTGTCACTGACCTGTACAATACAAGTGGGTTAGGACACATTCTGTAAATTTAGCCATACATATATCCCTGTTTGCACTACATTTGTCACTCTGCCCATTCAGATAATGAATAGAATAATGTTATGATAATAACCACATATTTGTCACTGAAATACAGGGAAGATTTTGATGGCAGCCCCCATCGCTGCCTTCAGCACAAGCCAATGATTTTCAACAGCTTCAGCAGAGCCAGGATGAGATTTTGACCATATCATAATAATCAAAACTAAACAATAATATTTCCTAAGAAAAGTTTTTTACCCACAAATTTAGTCTCTTTCCTTTTCATAGGAATAATTCATGAGTTTCACTGAATATTTTTCTGAGGAAGTGAAGGTAGGACCAAGCCTCAGTGCTTTAGCAGGTCACTGCTTTTCTCCATCAGCAGCACTGCTGAGAACAGCCCAGGCCAACAAGTGGCTGGGCATGAATAAGAAACCTCTTCTGTCTCCTGTCTCTTCCCTAAGTACAAGAAAATACCTCAAACACAGATGCTCCTAACAAAAATCTGTGGTTTGAGATTGAGCTGTTGCTGTCCCATCAAAGAGAAAGGTGTTCAAATATTCAGTGGTCTCTGACAGAAGCAACACCTGAATACACAGGCATCATTGTAAATTACCTGGGGAAAAAAATTAATTATCTTTCTAATAAAAAATTAAATTGCAATTACCAGTCATTTTCATTTAAGGAACCAACTGTTCCTATTTGCAGTAAGATTGCATTATTGTCATTTTGAAATTATATTGGAAGGTTGGATGTGAGAATTTAAAGTGTAATCTTGCAGATGCTCCCACAGATGTCAAAACAACCCTTCATTGTTCAAATTGTCATGAAATCTATGAATCCCATCTTCTTCAGATAGTAATCCCCACCCAGAATCCCAGATAGTAAGAAATTACTATCTTCTTTATATTTCCACCATAAAAAAGGCATTTCATCTTAAAAGCATCAAAATCTGGTTTAGGGAAAATGAAGAAAAATATAAAAATTAACCCTGGCTCGTTTTTTCTCAAAGTATCAGTTCAGTAGCTGATGCTTACTTTCCACTGGAGCTTCAAGCAGTAGAGACTGGATAGAAAAAAAACCAACAAACCTCTAATACAGAAGTGCCTCCAAAGGCCCAGCAAACACTGATCAACTGCCACTCAGGAAGTCTGAGTATTGAAAATCTCAAATTATGTGACACTGAAGACAAATAATCTTTCTGTTATATTTAGACAGGTTTTAGTACCACAGGAGGTGCCAGATGTAATATCCAGTATGCAGGATTTTGGCCAATGAAACTTTTAGTCTGCAAGGAATTTCAGGATGTGAACTTTTGGAGGTCCAATATGGAGTGATATATAAGTAATATATAAGTAAGATATATATATATATAATATAAGTAAGATATATAAGTAATGAAAAAAGATTAAAAAATACCAGTGAAGAATACCAAAGCAAGTTATCCAAATTTCAGTGAAAACACTTCATTTTAAGCTGCTGACATTCTAAATTTCAAAATATTGTTTTTGAAACAGAGCTGTTCACTTTGTATGCATCTAATGAAGAAATCAAAAGGTCAGCATTAGAATGGTATTTTAATAACTTAGATTTTGACAAAATGCCAGATTTCCTCCTGGGCTTTTGTGCTCATTGACACTGATGATGTACTTCAAATATCTACTGCATATTGCAATGTTCTCAAGATTTTTTTTTTCACCTATAATTTTCAGCACGACAATTGCATATTTTGGTTGCTTATTTATTCCTTAGGACCAGGAACAAAGGCTTGTAGGGTGACATCCCAGTTCTGTCAAGCAGCAGAACTATTTTAATGGCAAAGGTTTCTCTGTCATTAACTGTGTAATGTGGGAGATGCCCTCTAAAACTGGATCTAAAACCAGAGCTTCGCTTCCTCAGATCAAAAATTCCAAACAGAATGTGTTAGCCCCCAGATGCAGGTACAGGTCAGTCAGCCTGACATTAATCTAGAAACTGCTTCATTCATTTTCTGCAGACTCTGATATATTCTGGCAATGCCATTGCTTTACCACATACAAGTCCAGTGAGTACAAGTGGCAAACAACCAGCATATGTTGCAGTTATTGTTTAATTAGAACACTTAGAGAACATTTAAAACACTATTCCCACTTGATAACTTTTTTCCTGCCATCTGACATTTAATGTCCTGGTCTTTAGTCACTAAGAGAGGATGTGGTTTGTGTGCCTTTGCATTCTTGCCCATGAGTCTTCTGTGAACTGTGTTTTCAATAGCAATAACATTAATAAAAGTAATTTTAAGAAGTTGGAAAACTGGTCATTTGAACAGGCTTCAAAGGCTGATCTCAAAGAGCAGCAGTAAGGTTGGGGCAACAGTGCCCAGAGTCAAAGTAGTAAAGGCATAATTTAACTCCTGAAAGGCTATTTATTCATAGCTGCCTTTCTTTCTCCTACAAACGCACATGAAGTTGGTCATAGTCCACTCCAAACTTGTCACTATTTCTTTGTCTCATGAGTTCTTTAATCTAGATTAATGCTAAGCATTGCTGCCAGCACAGAGGATAGTAATGACGTAGTTAATGTACGCAGAAAACAGAATTTAGGCAAAGAAGGAAGTTTTACTGGTCTGTCTGTTTCCAGTTTATCACATTAGCAAGCTGTTAAAGGTTGCCCTAAGCAGTAGATACTCTAGCTCTAATTTAATCAGTAGAGGCAGTATCACACAGCTCCTTTTGCTCCCATCATTTATATGATAAAAATAAGACCCAAAAAAAGGAGAAAGAAAGGGAAAACCTAATTCACTATGCAGAGGTGGGGCAACCAGGAGTTGAAAAGACTGAAGAGGAAGAAATTATATTAGGGAATAGAAATTAGTTTATTAAAGGTCAGAGGCAGACCCAACAAATGGTAGCACGCCCTGTGGAGAAAGAAGAAAGGGGGTTTGACTGAGGAAAAACTGGTGCACAAGAGAATCCCAGCTGAGTGAAATTATCATTATCTAACAACTGAAATTTTGGTCACAAACTTCATGGCCAGACATGGCCAAAGAAGGAAACAATATCTCCATCATGACAATGAAGGCTCCAATGTTTAGGTTCAGTCATTGTTCTGGGAAAAGGAAACACTGTGAAATCTCTACTAGAGTAATACTCTAAATTTAAAAGAAAGCATTTTAAATACTTCATCAGAAGAAGCAATAAACTGATGCCACATGAGTTGAATCACAGGAAAATCACTAAGATCAGGAAATTGTAATCATATAATTAAGAAAATGCCTAATTAGTGCATTTCATGAATAACAAGGCATGTCTGCAATGACAGCCCAAGGCAAAAGACATCTCCTGACATGAGGGTGGCCACTGCTCACTGATGCATGGATGGCCATATGCTAGATGGGGCAAAACCACAGAAGGAACTTAGGTGAGTAACAGCTTCTCTCCCAGCATTATTATCTGCCAGTCAGCAGCAGCACAGCAAGAACACCCTGTGATATGTTATCAAACAGTCAGAAGAAAAAGGTATCACCTTCCCAGCAAGAGCTGAGCACTGTCCTTGCCCACAGCTGTGCTGTGCTGTGCTAAGGTGAAGCTACAAGCTCGGGCTACATGTACATTCAAGGGCCAAAAAATAGCACAAAAAGTAGACAATAAGATCATGTATATACATCATGCACATGGTCTTTGATACAACTCTTCCTGTAACCTCTGTTCCACTGATGAGGCACAGTGTGACATGTGCAGTGTCTCTGTAGGTGTTAAAAGACTAATTACATCAATATGCTACATTAATGTGGTTTGTGATGGAAGGAGACTAATACAGAAGAAGTAGCAATGTGCACTTTGATGAATCAGTTGCTGGGAATGAAACTCATATTTTTCAGTGGACAAGTAATTTTATTTCATTTTGAGAAGTTGTGGAAATTAATGATGGAAAACACCTTTTTCTTTGATGGGAGGCAAAGGATGTACATTCCTGACCAGCAAAGTGAAATGAGCTGAAGCATTTCTTTGTAAATCAGCTGAAATCGACAGGCAAACTTAATTTTGGAATTTTGTTTGCAGAACCTTGGCCTCTAAAACATACCAGTGACTGATTACAATATAACCCAGTATTTTATTTCTCAGGAATTGCCAATGGGATACTATTATAGAAGTCAGCTTTCTCTCTTGTTGACAGCAGAAGTGTTACTTTAAGTTTTTAATGATTTTTCTAAAGATAGACAAAAAACCCCAAAAACTACCAAAAAGCCACAGTCACAGTTAGATCAAGAATTTCACTGTTATACTACCCACCAGAAATCTCCTGAACTTGCATTTTTCACTGGACCTTGATGATAGCAGGAACACTTGTGATAAAAGACAAGCATAAAATCCAGACATCTCCTGTGACTGAAAATCAAATTCATTACTAGAATTTGACCGTTCAGATTTCACTTGGGAGAACTTTCCTGATCACCTTAATGTAATCAGTCATTGCATATATATACATTTAGGTAGTCTAGAGTACAGGAAAATGAGTGATGAAGGGACATACAAAGTTCACCTTCATGCTACTGAAGTTACGCCTCAAACCCTGATTCAGCCTCATTCAGGGAAAGATTTCACAATTCCCACCATTTGATACTACTCATTATTAGTAATGGGATAAAACCACACACACTTAGGAAAGGTTATGTTTAATATTTCGGTATATGCCCCAACCAGTCAGAAATCATTAACTCATTTGCTCATGAATACTTCTCTGCTGTAAGCTCTATTTTAAACTTGTCTGCATTAGGACTTATTTTTAGTTCTGTTTTATTTCTGTGGAGAGTATAAGAAGCAGAACATTTTATCTCCTGTTCATAAAGGAGATATAAATCATCCCATTCTAAAAAGGTGGAGCACTTTTAGCTCTAGTTCTTTTGCAATCAATTTGATCTAGCCTAAAAAAGAGGCCTCATCCTGCTCCTAAACTGGCTTTTCTTATCTAACTCGGAGCATAATAAACGTTCAGCAATCTGCTTGCAGTAGAAGAAATGAGGTTGTTTTTCTACTCTAATTATTGCTCTGCTGTAGAAAATGGGAGAATTAATACAAAAAGGCAGGAGCAGCATTATATTTGAATAACCCACTTGCAAAGAGATCAGCTGTCCTCCTCACTCCCAGTCCCTGGAACTAGATGGGCCTTAGGGTCCCTTCGAACCCAAACAATTCCAGGACTCTCTGGGTCTGTGACCCAGCTTACTACAACAGATCCCTCAGGCTCAGTTTTTCTCCAAGCCTTATGCCCATCTGCTCCTGTAAGCATTCAAGTGACACCAGGAAATTACTCTGGACACTCAAAATAGAGCTCCTTGCTGAACTTGGAGCAGCAGAGCCTGAGATGGACCAATAAATATAAATCATAGCAATTTCATGAGAAAATTTTGTTCTCCACTGAGTGTGACTGGAATAATTAATATGGCCTTCAGTCCTTTCAAAATGAGGCTAATCAATGACTTAGTGCCATCAACAACAGAAAATCATCTTGTGGCAGCCACTGCCTACATTAGTGATAAATTCTGAAAATTAACATTTGTTTTTATTTTGACACTGATTGCACTTAAGCATGCTAATTATCAGAATAACCATTTTTTTAACATAAAAAAGAGAGTATCAAGAAAGCATCAAGATCTGTGGGGAGAAAAAAATCTGGAAGAAGCAATAACCATTTGATAGAATGCACTTTTTTTTCAGAAAAATTACTGAAGTAGAGGGCTCCCTTTATATAATTATAAAATTATTGTTGGTATGACTGATTTAATTTGAATAGCATTCCCTGGGGAAATACAGTGTGCTATCAACTTGAAATGATTATGATTATTTGGCCTTCAGTAGTAGTGGGATAAGTCAGCAGTAGAGCTGGATGGCAGTATGCCCACAGCTACACCTAATGAAATGAAGCACATCTGTGGCTCTGACAGGAGGAAATACCAGGGAACGAGCTCATCTCAGAGCAACTCATCCCATGCCTGATGCCAGCAGAGTCTCCAAGCACCCACAGGCAACACCCCAAGGTCCTTACTCAGCTTTTACCCAGAATTGAGGGAATTTTGATCACAAAGTGAAAACCAAGAGGCGCAGATGTTGTGTTAAAAATATTAACATAAAGAGGTGGCTGACTCTTTGTCTTCTTCAGTTTGGCAGAAGATGAAGGGAGGGGTCTTCTGTGGGCTGGACTGCAAGAGCATGAGGTGGCCCTCAGTAAATCATTTCTCCTTACAGAAATGGTCAAATATGAAATATTGTGAAAATATCAAATATGATATTTTTGTGATAAGTTAAATCGAGTGGAACTTCATCAAACTGGCAATAACTGCTTTATTTCGAGCAGCTTTCCTAAGATCAGCAGGCTAATTTTATACCCTGCAACATTTGTGGGGGAAGCCTCAGCAATGGCTTCCTCTGATATGAGAGGGGAGCAGCCCCAGAGAACTGGTTCTTGGAGGACTTCTGCTCCACTGAACAAGCCCTCTGTGGCAACTTACAATAACAAAGTTTTTAAAATTGCATTGACAGGTTGCACAATATTTCTCTCTGCTCTTGGCTAACAATCTAGCAAGAAAAGGCAAACCTCTGCCTTTGTCAGCTCTGCTGGCACTCTGCTGAGGGAGATCAAAGCAGGTGCTTTGAAGAAAAGAGAGTGAGGATGTAGCCAAAGAGTGATTTGAGACAAAGGAGCAGCCTGCTTGAGGTCATAGATGGAAGGAAAAAGCCTGATAGAGAAAGGAAAGAGGAATCTCTAAACATATGTTGTGCAGGAATACACAATTTGCCATCCTTCTCCATGGAGACTAAGCTATACTCTGCTTTCACAATTCATTTGGACTATGAGAGTGAAGAGCTGCCTGTCCAGAGACTTTGGACCATTGCTGCCCTTGATTTTGTGAATGGCAGCAAACTGGGAGCAGCATGCCGTCCCTGTTGACTGCTGTCTCTATAAAATGCAAATTCCTCAGAGGAAGAGGAAATAATGCCAAAAAAAGTAAATAGCTTGCTTCCCATGTTAAAGCAGAATAGTGTTCTGACCACAGTAAGTAATTTTTCCTCCTTCCATGCGAGGCAAAAGAGGTCTGTGCAAAAATAATCCCCTCTGTCATAGAACAAAAGCTATACATAGTCTAAGAATGACTTAAGCTTCCTGGGGACTTTACCCTGGGACACAAAATGATGTATTCAACTTCTGCTGGACCTGTGCTCTGGCCAGTTTCCCTGGGGCTCCTAGGAAGCATCCAGACCCAATACATTAGCTGCTTATTGTTCAGCTTTTCCATTTTCAGAAATCTGGTTCCTGGAATGAGGTGCTGCTAAGAGACACAATGCAAAGCACAACACATAATTGGGATGGATGGATAGAGCAATCCGATTTAAATGAGAAATCTGCCTGAGCAGGAGCAAAAGCTAAGAAATGAAGAAAATCATAAAAAAAGGTGAAAACCTAAATAATTCTCATCAAATCATTTTGATTTTTCTGTAATCCCCTGATTCTAATAGCACCAAAGCAAGAAAACACCTTTTGAAATATTATTCTGGTTGGAAAGGGGGTAAAACCAATGCAATATTAATAATAAACATTTTATTAACCTGACAGAGGCCCATAAATGTTTCTGAGAACACACAAAAACCAGATTAAAATATACCATCTGTCCTCAAGTTCTGCAGAAGCTGGTGCCAGCAGTTCAGGCAAAGGTGGGTGTAGTACAGCACCCATTGGCAAGGAAACTCTGCAGGGAAGACTGAAAAAAGAATGTTTTATTGGAGGTAATGAGAAGTATGAAGTAGCAAGTAATTCTTTTCCAGAAGAAGGGAATAATAAAAAAAGCTCTGAAGACAGAAGTTGGAGAAGGATTAAGTAGGGAGGATTAGAATTTCTCCAGAAAGTTCCTATCTATAGTTAATACAAACAGGCATATCATTAAATCTGCTAGAGCAAAAACATATAGAACTTAACAAATTCACTAACATGTGACATTTTAAACCTTTGTCCATTTTTCATACGTGGTTTAAGTGCAATCCTCTTTTCTGCATGACCTGTGTATCCCTTTGTAGTACCAAGGACATCAATGTTGTTCCCAGCAGGGCACAAAGTGCATTTCACAGCACAGGTATAATGCCATGCCATGACTTAGCCATGACTTAGCCCACCTCAGAAATGGTAAGAATACCTTGAAATATCTAAGAGGAAAATCCAACAACACCCTTTATTCTCCAGAGAAATACTGATTATGTACTTCCTTGACTTGTCAAATCAGCATGTTTTGACTGTGGCTGTTCCACAAATTGCACAGGTTTAAAAGCTATAAAATAAGCTACTAGTTCACCAAAATCCCCTTCTGATAGGGTAAAGGAACTGCCCTGCTACATCCACACAGTAATGCAGCCCAGAACAACACCTTGCTCTGTTCAGATGAAATTTGCTGGACCAAACATTCCTCCTTTCATATAAATAAAAAATTTCAAAGGACCTTGGGAGCTTGTGCTCTCTTTGCTACAGAGGATTCTGGAAGACTTCCTATTGAAACACTAGATGCTCTTGTTTGAAGTTAAATAGTTTAATGTAATATTAGACTGCTTTAAGTATTTTTAGACAGATTTATTTGATGATGTGCTTGATGTAGAGCCATTTCTTCTAGACTTTGTTTTCAAAAATTCCTCTCAAAGGAATTTATTTTTCTTTAAAGGAAGTAGTAACATTGCTCTGGAGGAAAAAATGTAGATAGTTTTCAACCGCAAATTTAAGAATATATTTATAAAGGCTTATACACTTAGGAGGTGAAAGCTTGGCTAAAGTATAAAATCCTTTTAAGCAGCTTGGCTTTTATAGCATGCTACAAATTCATGAAGAAAGGAATACAGGAGGATTGTAAAATTTCATGCCTGACACTTGCATGTTATCTTTGGGAATCCAGCCTTAATAAGGAAGGCATTAAAGGAAAATATAAGCTTCCATAACTCCAATGTAGTGTCATAAATCAGAAATTCTGGACTGAAGGAAACCAAGATCAATACGACAGGTGTCTCAGCATTTGACATGTGTCCACATAAAAACAAGTTAATTATTTCAGATGTTATATTTATTGTGAAGAATACAATTTGGGATTAAAAATAAATTCAATAGTACTATATATGGTGAGCACATTCATATGCATGGCTAGATACAGATAAAGAAAAGATAATTAAGATTTAGCTTCTCTATAGAACAGAAGCGAAGCAGATTCATTGTCTTAAATGTGAAAGTTGGAGTGAGCACAGGTTGATATTAGTTGCTAGTGAAAGAAGGCATAACTCATTACAAAGATGTGTTCTTTTTCAATAAAAAATGTGAGATACAAGAAAAACAAACTGATAAAACAAAAGGACAGAAGCTACAATGTAGGAGGTGAAGAACAAAAAAAATATGTTCTAAGCCATTGGGACATGTATTTTTGCTAAAGAAGTAAATGAAAATGATTGAAGAGATTAAAAAAATCTATAGAGACCCAAGACAAAATAACAGGAGTTTTGGTAATACAAGTGTTTTTTTCTTTAAAAGAACTACTTGCAATAAAACTATGGGCCACTTTTTCATTGCAAAACAATGCAACAGCTACCACTATTTCACAGCTATTGAGGCAATCTGTAATGTTCAGGAAAGTCCACATTTTATTATTGATAATTAAGGATATTTAAAGGAACACATATTCTGAGAGTAAAAGCTATTCTGAAAGAAAGGTGTAAAGACATTTAATTGTTAATTTTCTCAAATTCCTTATTATAATATTAGTAATCAGATAAATTATTTCAATGATTCAATTTACATTTCAAAACATTAAAATTGTAGAGCAGAGCTTTTTCAATCTGATACTAGGATTAGCTCTTTGAAATACCCCTAGAGAAAACTTGTAGGTTTTTTTTTCTTTCTTTTTTGTATGGCACAGTCATATCCAGTTTTCTGTAGAACAGTCAGGAAAAGATGTGGCAAAAATGCCTCAAGGTATTTCAGAATGGAGAGATTAGACTGCTTTCTACTTTTAATTGATTTACAAAGTGCTGTAGAATGGCAGTGAAAACTCCCTATTACAGCTTGCTCAGAGTGTCTCCACTGCACTGCACTACTGTGAATTTTTTTTCAAGCAGAGGGTTGGTGCTGGGCTGACAGAGAGCATTCAGCACTCCCTCTTTGACAACTCATGGCTTCTCTTCAGAGAAGTTTCCCTCTTCAAATATGAGTGGGTTTTGCATACCACAGAAATTCCATTTGGATTTTTTGCTGCTTGGTCACAAACTTGAAATGAATATCACTGATCAGCAAGAATTAAAGTTCTGAGTTTAAGTGCAGTTAATAAGGATGCTTTTAGTATGAACTTGCAGTTGGGGAGGGAAAGGTGGGCAGAGCAAGCTATCACTGATTGTTTAATACTTGCTAACAGAGACAAATAGCCTTCAGGTTAGATGTAACTCAGAGAAAACACATTAGATATGACTATGAAGTGATGCACCAACAGCAGTTTTGTCATTTAGATGCAAAACACAAAAAAGAATTGAAATGCACCACTAATATTCTTTGCTCTAGTGAGCTGACCTTCTGCATATTGGTGATACAGTTCATACATGGAAAAGAGATGCATTGAAATTGAATCAGTCAATGCTGCTGGAATGAGGAAGGTTTTGCTGACTTCAAACTACAGACACTCACAAGAAACTGCAATGGGAAATTTGTTCCAGCCTTCCATCTAACCATGAAGCAACTGTGCTTAAGAATATTGTGATAAGCAAAATATGAGACATTGCATAAAATGTAAATAAAACAGAAAAACAGAGATACAAAGGATAAAAATATGCAAAAATATAAGTCTGAAGATTTTTCTGACGTCTCATTTTGGACATACTATATTGGTTGGGTAGCTAGATTTTTTCACATTTCTGTGATAGTTTTCCAGGCTAGCTACCATTTTACAACATGTGAAGTTGTATCATCATCACACAACACCATATATGCTGTTCCTGCATGCACAATGAGATTGCATTGTAGAATGAATGAAAACAGATCTTGTGTTTCTCTTCTTCCAAAAAATAAACATCAGAAAAGCTAGACATGGTTTTATATCACTGTAATTCACTGCCACTCCTCTCTCATTTTTCTAAGAGATTTGGAGAACTCAGCAATGGCTGCTTAAATGGCTTTTATGCCATTTATATCATACTGGCCATCAACAGCAATGTAATTGATCTAAAAATCTGAATGCTGAAACTGGTTTTCCCCTAGTTTTCTCAGTGCTTTCCTTTATCAAGAGAAGCTGTTTAAATACAGCCAGGATGTCCTCTGTCCCTTCATTGAAATAGACCTCCAGTTCAGAAATGTCTCTTTTTAGGACCAATGTGCATCTGTGGAAAATTTCCATTAGTGCTTTTAGGCTCTGCATATTTAGCTCATGGTGTAGTTCAGATTTTCTAATATCTGAGACACTATTTGTGAAAAAAAGGACAAGTTGTAATTTTCAGATAGCTCAGCCTTACAAAGTGCTGTGACACACTGTGCACACATGATTTTAAGACTTCCAGGACTAGCAAAATTGGCAGCCAGCTCCTTTTGCAAATACAGAACTTAATCAAACAAAAGAGCAAAACAGGCCCTGATGAGAAGTGAAATCTTTTGAGTTCAAGCAATTTGAGATACTGAACTACTTGGAAGGAAGTTTGTAAGCCTTGTTGAGCACCTAAAATAACACTATTAGCAAAGAACGTTGTGATGATTTTCAACTTCAAGATGCTGAAGGAACCCCATTCATTATAGTTTTATGTTTTTCTCCCACTAGCTACTGATGACTGCTTAAATTATTGCACAACAATATTCACTGAAATTGTGTGCTTAGTTCAAAAAGAGGAAGAATAATTGAATTTTTACGTTATGGCATCTTTGTTTATATTTAATGTATAACGTGTATGGGGTTTTTTGATAAGGAAGCTGGAGAACAGACTTTGAAGGGAAAAAAATAACGATCAAACATACAGAACAGAACAGGTCAGGACACCAGAAAACATCAGGAACTACTGCAAGTAAGAGCCATGGAATAGGCCCAGATGACCAGTCCCTGAAGAAGAGGATGTAAACAGGACACTGCTGAGTGATGGTCCTGTCAGAACATACTTGGCACAGAACTGGGCTGTCCATTTCTGAGTAGATAGATGGTGTCTTCACTGTATTATTGAATCATATTACAATAACAGTTTAATAAAATTACAATCACAAAAGAAATTACCCACCGGGCAGCAGCTATAAAAGTATGGGGATTACTGCTCCAGAAAGAGTCCAGGGGAAATTCCAAATGGCCAAGGTCAATTTTAGAGGCCTGGGTTATCTGCGGGAAGAATACAGATTTCACAGACAACCTCAGCTGCAGGAAAGCAGGAAATGCTCAGTTTTCAGGAGAATGAGGCAGTGACCCGAGTATGGCTGGGAGCTGCAGCTCCCACTGGGAACACTCCCTGCACTCCCACACAGCCAGACAGGCAGGCAGAGCCCACCCAGCAGGGCTCCAGCCAGGAGCAGGAGCTCAGCTGCTCGGACACAGCAGCAGGAGCTGTTTTTCAGCAGATGTTCAAAGCCTAATTAGCTCCCCTTTAGGCTGCACTAACACAGAGGGGATTTGAAATTGCTTTGAATCCCTCAGTGCGTAGGAAGAAGCCTAGCTCAGGGAACAGGGTGCTTGGATGCTACAAGAACACACTCCCATCAGCAGTCCAGAGTGATTGAACCTGATGGCAAGAGTACCAAGTACCACACAACCTCTCACTCACCAGTTACTGAGAAGACAATTTAATATGTCCCAGACAAAACCAGGACACAGTCCCAGACCTCCATAGCTTGCCATGGCCTTGGAGGAAGATGAACCACCTTGGCTTCACAGAAAATAGAGCACATTCTGATCAGTGCACCAGCATGGGATTTATCACGTACAATTGCACACATCTTATTTACATCAAGGTAGATGCACCACTAAATATAGCACATTACTGCTCCTGATACATCCAAGTGCTCAGTGAAACAGGGTTTTCTTGTCCCCTGAGAGAAAGTTGCCTCCTTCAAGCAAAACACAATTTTAAACAGTATTTGATATTTTCCAGGAAACATTCCTTGCACTTTAGAAAGGTTCAAGCTAGGACATTATTCCACCCTCTGGTAGTAAGAGAAACACTTGCTCTGTTTTTGCTCAGGTAGGGATACTGTAACTGCCAAAATCTGCACTTTAACCCCTTTGGCCCAGAACCCTGAAATTCAGCTAGGAAATAAGATCAGACATGGGTATCTGCTTCCAGACCTGCACAGCAGAGAACAAGTATTTTTCAGGCCAGAATTGTTTTACTTAATGTTTTCTTCCATTCCTTACTATTTGCATCAAGTAATACTGCAACCATAACGTCTCACCCATCTTTTCAGAAGGCAGTGCTTACATTCTTGTGGTGCCTACTCTGCACAAATAAAATTCAACTAAATTTAATTAAGCAGACTTCTTTCATCAGTATACTTTCAGTGCTTTGACACCTTAGTACAAATTAATGGAATCCATATTAAAAGCAAGAAAGAGCTATGAATACACACCTCTGTTTGCTACACTGCAGCTTCTCTGTAAGGACCAATAATGGTGGTTGTTGTAAGGACTGCAATGATGTGTGGCTCCATCCCAAACCTGTAGCTTTACTTTTATCAAGCCAATAGAAGGTGAAAATTTGCAAGAATGGCCCAATGTTAGAACAAAAATCTTTCACTAGGCATCATCAAAATACTGTTACTTGAGCTAACAAAGATTTCTAGATTGTTCAGAAAACATAGGACCAAGAAGATTGGGTGTCGGGAAATTTTCCATTTCTGCCAGCCATGAATAAGAGACAGAAATGTGTGCCTTGTCTGGAACTGCTCCTATACTGGGGAAAAACCTCCATTCCTGAGAAAACTAACTCAAGGAATATCTTTGAATATTCTACAAGCAAATAAAAAATGCAGATCAGAAGGCTTGTGGGCTCACAACTATCTCCACATTGTATATGTACCAAATTATCTCTTTTTACATATCCAGAAACAGATATACTGCAGTGAAGAGGATCATTCAAGATTTGCAAATGCAAAAATTCATATAGTTCTGAAATAACATTTTTACACTTGTTTTTCATGTATCTGCAAAAACAGTATGTGCATGTATTGATGATAAAAATAGAAGAGCACAAGAGAAAAGATGTTGTTTCCAGCTCCAAATTCTTTTATTCCTCTCCAGCTCTTTGATATTCACAGAGCTCTTTCTTCATTTAAACCTCCACGCACAAACTGTAAGCCACCCCTTCATATTTTCTGAGTATAGTTATGGAATACTAATAACTGCTCTTTGTTGGCACCAGTGTGAGATGTATGAAGGCACTGGCACTCATTTATTAAAAGACATTAAGAAATGCACACAAACTCTGCAAATGTTTGAAATGCAAATTTCAATTAAGAACTAGATTTCATGGAGTATATTTTAAACAGCTTGAACTGAAAGTCAAGATTCAAGACCATTGAGCAGTGATATATTAAGGGTCTGGATCACAGTTTTGTAGAACGAACCACCCTGCAGTAACAAAGTGACTGTAGGCAAGAAAAAAAATCTATTGTGTAATTTTCTGTTATTTTAATGAACATAGACCATCTTTAGCTAAACGACTTCACTGAGATCAATGGAGTCCCTCTGGCTCTGCTCTATTAACATCAGGAATAGTTAGTATGTATTATTTGACCAGTAGTAGGTCTGGAGTGCAGCCCACCTACCTAAATTCTGGAAGTTTTTTATGTTTTTCTGAATCTCGAGAAATTAAAAGGAGTTCCTAGTGTTCTGCAGGACTAAATCTACAAGATGAAAACAATTGCAGGAATAGCAGTTGCTGTTTTATCTGCAACTTTTAACACTATAATTTTAGAATAATGGCTGAGAAGTAAAATAAAAGAAATATTTTATGAACTCCAGTTTTAAGTACTAATAGTTGTAACACCTCTCAAAAACTGACATAACTCTCAAAGCAAATATGCATGGGGAGACTCAGCTTGTATGAATCAGTGTAGATCTCCACTAACTCCTGGAGAAGCCCTTGAAGGAATCAACAGAACTTCCAACAATGAACAACCTATCACCAAATGAAATTGTGCATGATAATTTTTCAGACCTGCTAGCTAGGATCCATTAAATAAAAGAGAGGGTAGATCTGGAGTAATGCACAGCTAATCAGACAGGTGAGTTATATGATACTTCTCTCTTCTCAGGAAGTAAATGTTAATTTCTGTGTCCATGAAACGCATCCTGCATGAGCACAAAGAGTTTATTAAAGTGAGTAGCAGCAGCTACTCACAGCAGCTACTCAGTAGGGACAGATGTGTTAGGGGAATGAGTTTCAGCAGCCAAAAACATATTTCAGGTTTGAAATCTGCGTTAGGAACCCATTCTAAATCTGTCTTCTTGCTTTAAAAGACCTTAAGATTCCCACCTTCAACCACTGCCCTGATCTCTGGCTTGGCATTCCATTCAGTGAAGGTGGTAGAAAATCAGAAGCAATTTGGATAATACCTACTGAGCCTTCTGACTCTCCATGTTCCTATAGCCCACGATAAATGTTTCACATGCTTGCTGTTTTTCTCTTAAGACCCTGCTCTCTGAAAAATCCACTCCATAACACTTTACTTCACTTTCTCAACCAATCCTGCAAACAGGTAAGATTCTCTCCTCTGTCTTTACTTCTCTGCTTCTGAGCAGCAGAAACTATTAACAGCCCTAAAGCTCATAGATTTCTTCAAAAACTTAAACTAGGGTTCAGGTATTTTCTTGCTGAAGCTGGGGTTTATGCCTCAAGATAAATTCAGCTCTATTTGTGGATTTAAGAAAACAACAGAATGTACTGTGGAATGTGCAGAAAGGTATTTAATTGCACCCACCACCCTCTTACACATTAGTAACCTAGCATTTTATTATAGCAAGTTTCTTTTATAAAACTACATTTATTAAAAAAGAATTTAAAAACACAAGTTATATAATATGGTGAAAATATTTCAAGCATTTAAATAACAACCTAATTAGTTTAGTTTAGAATTTGAAATCAGAACTTCAATTAATATTCACATTTTCAGATCTTAATTTCTGCTAAACTAACTGCATTGCTTCAGTTAATAGCTTTTCCTTCCTGCAGTATACAGTTTAACACCCCTAAACATTTCTGTATCAATTACTAAATCTAAATTAAATGTTTATTGGAGTTATTTACTTCTCAGCATTCTCAAGCACGGCCATGGGCCATGACTCACAAGCTAAGTTTTGAAGGTTTCTTATGGTACAATGACTATTAATTACATATAAAAGGTTTGAAAATGAGTGAACAGTTTAAAAATACTTTGGATACAACTTAATTTTACCTATTAGCAGCAGAACAACTCTGATGAGGAAACGTGTACTGAAGATAAATTGGACTGATGTTGCTGTCAATTTAAAATGGCTAACATGGGGTAAGAAAATGATTTTTATTAATTTCTTTTACAAGCCAAGCTTGGATGTAAGAAAATTAAAGGAAAAGAGTAACCAAAACTGGTAATTTCATACAGTACCACCTCTGTTGGCCAGTTTAATTCAAGAATTTTGTATGTACTTGATCCTTTAAAATTATTTTTCCCTTGCTGTGTTCTCACTGGGGTTTAAACCAATTTCAGTAACTAAGAATTTTCTCTCTCAATGTATAAAGACAAAGGGTTACAAGGAGCTTCAGTACAAGGCAAGGCAAAGCCAAACATGTTCTTGGTTTCATTTTTACACACAACATTTTTACAGAGATGCACATTGATCACAGTAACACATGGCAAAGAACAAGCACTTTTTGCCTCATGGGTAAATTGCACATAAACCACCAAGATGTTAAATTCATAGTTATTTTTACCACATTTGGAATCAACTTTTACCAGTAAAACCAATATTACCATTGGTTTGGACCTCACCCTGTTAAATGCTAATGCCTGCTGGAATTTGTGGACTATAGGAATCTCACATTCCTCACCAGACTTTGGTAAAGTCCTCTAGTTTTAAGACAAGAGCATTTATTATTTAATTTTTAACATCTCTCCCCGTTCTTCATGCCCTACTTAATGTGGTGATTGCTGGGATGACAGACATAAGCCACCAATACCAACAGGGCACAACACAGTGAATATACCAGTGGAAACATGTCATTTTGCAGAGCTATAATTTTGAAGTCTAACCTTTAATTTCAGAAAAAGATCTTCCAGTAATAAAGCCATTACTACAGGTTATACTGTTTATAAGCTCAAATTTCTATACAAATTAAATAATTGCCCATGAGTGACAATGCTTAGATTCATAATGATACAGAATATGTACACAGGACATATTTTCTGTTTCTCCATGCTCTAAATTTCAAAAATATCTTAAAACTTTAATATCATTCCATGTGATTTTTCAGTTTAATTTCCATTAAAACTCCTTTATACTGGCCCCAGAAACATCCAATCTCAACCCAGAGAACATGTTGGATATCAGAGCCTGAGCTGAGTTTTCAACCCACCCCTCAGGGCAGTCCTCACATTTTCCAGCTCTTCTTGCATCTTCCCAAGACAGGCCATGCATGGACTCAGCCCAGTCATTTGATTTGCTCCTTCAGGTGAACACCTATCTTCTATTTTGTTTAAATAGGTTGAGTCAATTAAACCTTTGCAGAGCAACAAAAAGCAGTACAAGTGTTAATTAAACTTAGTTATTTTCAGTGTAGAATTCAGTCTGAAGGAACCTAGTCTTTTAAAGCAACTGAAAAGTCAAAAAAAGTAAAAAATTCAAAAAGCCTCTCACTGCATTTTTAAAGACTGCATTGAATTGGACATCCAAAATAATCAATTAATCTCCAGATTTAGTCCAGATCACTGCTTTTGTATTTGCAAGCTCAGTAAGGAAATAACCCAAGAGGAAGAAAGCTTCTGGAAAGGCTTTACTGGCTATGCCAACAGCAGAGGCTTGTCAGCCAAAGGCCCCATGTTATACATTTCAGTATTTCTAAGCAAAGCACAGGGCCTGAAAACAGGGTAGCAGGACAATTTTTTTTTTTTTTTTTTTTTTTTTTTTAAGTTTAATAAAATTTTGAGGTAAAGTCCTTACCAGAATTTTCTGGAAATCTCCTCCACATTTACAATGTTGTGGAATATAAGTCTATTCTCTTTAGAGATTTACTGCATGGGGTTAATTGCATAGCTTAAGTTGAAATGATTGTAGGAGGATGCCAGAGAGAGACAAAATTTAAAGGAAAATAACATAGATTTTTTTAAGTTTTGGAGAAAGCCTGGATAAAAGCTTCAGGAGAGATTTGACAGGGAAGACTTCCTCAAAGACACATTTTCTGCAATTCAGCACAGAGGCCGCTGCCTGAAGAATGCAGAATTGGCAGGTGCATGGTAAAGACAACAGGAAAAGTTATTCTTCAAAGGGAATGAAGTTCAGAGCAGCAAAAGGTAATAAGCTCCATTTATAGGTGACTGTTTAGGTTTCTAAGCTTTCTTACTGTTTCTGATCAGGTGCTGCATAACTGCCCTCAAAAAACAACTGTGTGCTTTCCTGTAGCTTTCTAAAACCAAAATGGGGAATTAAAGTAGCTCTAACAGTGTCTTTAAAAAAAAAAAAACTTTTAAAGCTATTGTAGTGCTAAGAAAGATGTAAATATAGACAATTAGAAGAACACTGCTATGGAAACAAGCAGAGACCATTAAGGAATTAGCTACAGTTTCTATAGGTCCACTGACTGTGTAGGAAAATTGAACAATGCTGTATTTCAAGATTTACCCTGAAGTGATACAACTTTAATTAAAAGTCTTCTATGGACACCAACTGTAAACTAGCTGCTCTTTCAACTGAAAACTGTTAAGAATCTAAATGAAAATGGAATATTTTCTATGTGACCACCAATGTCTAAAACTTACCAATATTTTTTGGAAGTTTTATACTATTACACACATAAAATGAGCATAAGCCACTGTGGCTTATGACATACATAGTACAGAAATTTCAACAATATATGGAAAACTCAGATCACACGGTGTAAGCTTTGATGCTATGAAATAATTTGCAGAACAACTGGTACCTTTAATCTTGGGGGGGAGGCACTGCTCTGTGACCAAATCCTGGAGAATGGAGAGCTGCAAAGTGGATGGACCCCCATCCCTGCTCTGCAGTCTGCTCACCAAAGATATGTGTGGAGCACCTTTGCTAAGGGCAGCAGTAGAAATTTAACATTGATTGTGCTGGCTGTTTGTGCTTTGGAGAAGACAATTAATGGGGATAATGAGCATTGAACTGCAGCTCAGATCAAACTGAGCCAAATGCCCTCTGGGACATGTCTCTGGTTTAGATTGGAAATAGGACACAGTAAGGAAGGTGCTATCTACAATTAGAGATATTCCAAATCTGCCAAGCTCTGCAAAGGTCCTGCTTGCTCCATCTACTGTCCTGATGTGTTTGATCCATACCCTTGATGTGTGAGCCAATGGTGCAGCTAGGCAGAAATATCAGTAATT
The DNA here is from genome assembly GCA_030060385.1 of Muscicapa striata striata. Lineage (NCBI taxonomy): Eukaryota > Metazoa > Chordata > Aves > Passeriformes > Muscicapidae > Muscicapa > Muscicapa striata. The sequence continues at coordinate 746,541 of JAREIS010000221.1, read as the reverse complement.
TTCACTGGAGTAAAGCAGAGGGCCTTTGCCTCCTCCTGCCATCCTGGAGGAAACAAGACACAGAAATTTGGTACACTTATCAAAACTTAAATAAATCCATGACAATCCCTTCCTGCTTTGATAAAGCACATTAGATCATTATGTGCCTAGAATCTATGGAGAGCAACAGGAATGAGAGGAAAGAACAAGCTGCTGAAATGCTAAGCTTAGCTGAGTCAGACAGGTTCCCTGGTAACAAAAGCAGTTACATTTATAAATATGCTGCAGCCCCCACAATATGGATTATTTCCCGTTGTTGTTTAAAAACGGCTTTTTTAAAAATACAAATTAAAAACCCCCAAAACTTTCACCAAGATATGAGGAATTATTTCTTCCCCTTTTTACTCACTGAACTATCCCAGGTCTATTGACTCTGAGAAATTAATTTCTCACTGTGACTATAAAGGGAGCAAAATCTCCTTACTGCCATTAAAATGAAGATATCCAGCTTCCACTCTCACCTTTAGGTTCCTTTTAAACTAAGCATTTCTAATAAAAATATTCTGCTTATTTAGTATAGTACATAAAAAGGCAATAAAGTCCAAGGTTCTAGGTGTTTTTACATAATTTAATTTATAATAAAATAAAAATACACAATACCTAAAGTACTGCTAAAATGAACTTTCCTCCTCTCTACCTCAAAGTAAGTATTAAGAACCCTATTCACATTTGGATAACTTTGCATTTATTTTAACTTCATTATAAAACAGCCATCAGGCTAAACCATATCAAAATCTTGTTTGCACAAAACCCAGTCTATTTTTGATGCTACTATTCCTTCATATCTGAGTCATATCAGTCACGACAGCTGTCAGCATAAAACTGCAACTCACTTTTAAGTCCTCAAATGTATATAAACCTTATTATTCACCTGAGATCCCTACACTGGAACCCCAGCTAATAATAAATTTACATTTTAGAGAGTATCTTTTAGGACTAAGAATCCAAGTACCAGTTTTCTAGCAAGGTAATGACAGAAATTAAGGGAAATTTCATACAAGCATTAATGATAGGTCTAATTTGCAGGATTCCCCAACACTGGACACTTCCGATTTGGCTGGACAAGGTACTGAACCATCTCCTCTGGGCTGTGCTGCTGGACCAGATGACCCTTAAGGTCCCTTCCAATCTGGGATTCTAAGATTCAGTCATTCAGTGATATGAATTACCAAGCCTGGTGCTAAAACAAAACCACAACAGAAATCCCCAAATCCAGCAGAATAACCTACAAGTAAAATTTCTCCTCCAAGTCATGTTTCTTTCTAAAATTAAATGACTGGCAACAAAACACAAGAACCAACATGCCAGATCCAGGCAAGCTTGTTCCCCACCCACACAATCCTTTCCTATGGAAAAGAGATGCATCTGTTCAGAGCTTTCCCCTTCCACCTTGCTCCCTGACTTCCCTCCCTGCATCTCTCACTACTCTCTTAACTCACTGAGCAAAGCAACATATGTCCCTGCTGCACAAGCCCTCACTGACTACCCAGTGCTGCTGATTTTCTGCTTTTTCCCACTCCCTTCAATCCAATTAATTCTATTTCCCCTCCCAGCTCGAATGCAGCACCTGCCCATTCCCCAGCTCACAAGTCTGCATCACAAAGGTCTGTTTTGTCCTCATCCTTGCATTTACCCATCTTCATGCTCCATGATCATTGCAGTCTTTACTTCTTTTCACTTCTAGCACTGGAAGAAGCTCCTGGGATCCTCCCACTGTGTCCTGGGGTGACTTTAGGATTCTGAATTGTATCCCCATCCGTCTCCTTAACCCAGAAATAAGTTCTACACCTTTAAGGCTGGTTCGGAGAGCGAGGGGGGGAGAAGAAGCGCGGAGTTTGTTTGCAGAAACTGCACTCGCTCCCCCGCATCCTTCTCACAGTCTGTGCTGTCTGCAGCAGGGACAGCAGGAGAGAGCTCTCCTTTGCTTTTAGTTAGTTTTTTCAGCTAGTGGAGGCAGAGAAGTTCCCCGGACTGTGGCTTTTCTTTTTCTTGTAATTGATGAGCCCTGCTCTGGACCGAAAACCCAGGAGAACAGCGGGAGCTCGCACCCGCCGGGGCCCGGGACGGCATTTCCCAGCGCCGGAGGGACGGATGGAGACTGAGCTAGCCGAGCTACACCCCACGGAAAGGACTCTCTGAACTTGCCATCTCTTCAGAACACCGAGAGGTTTTATTGTTTACAATTATTAATTTTTTCATGTTTGTGAATACTTGTTAAATAAACCGGTTTTTTTCCACTTTTCTCGCCGGAGGTTCAATTCCCATAGGGAGAGGTTTATCTCCTGAAGGACCACTGAATTTTGTCCTTTAGGAAAACAACCCTTTGGAAATTCCCTTCCAAATTTGTCCCAAACCAGGACACACTGTCTCTTCGCACTTCCATCCCAATCTGCCTGCCTCTTCCACAACTGTTTTACCATAAATGTGTCTGGCTCTGGAAAGGTGAATGCTTTCTGCTTGCTGTGGTATCCCTGATCACATCTTTCCTGCACAGCACAGGAGTGTGACAGGATTGAACAGAGGAACTGGATGGAGCTGAGGGAGCCAAGGATGCTCTGCAGGGGCTGTAGTGCAACTCTTGCTCATCACTCAGTAGTGATGGGGCAATCAGCCCCTCTTTACTGTCCTTCTTAAGGACTCTATAAAATATGAAGTGGTCTAAGTAACCTGTAGGATGCTCCAAACTGGGATTAGCTAACTCCTGGGCACCAAAAGAGGTTCAGTTTTAGAATTACAGCAAACTCCCTGAGCTGGACCTAGCTGGGCCTGCAGCACACACCTGCTGAGAGCAGCTAGACTGTCAAGGAAATCCAGAATGGTCCAGTCACTTGCCTATTACAGAGTCTATCATGGTACATACTTCAGTTCAAATTAAATATTACAACTAGAAACTGGGGATTTAAAGCTCTAAAGTGGTTCTAAAAATTTTTATGTAAAGTTAGAAGGATGGAATTTGCATATACAAACCCTAATGCTCTGCTATGGAGCACAAGACCATATTGCAGAAATGAAGGCAATTACAAAAGTAGGTACCCAGAGCATTTTAAGGGGTCCCCAGCACATTCTTAGGGTTCCCCTCTTGTTTGCACACTTTTGTTTTGAAGCTGAGGTGTTTGACAGCAGTTCAAAGGCACTGAGGGCTGGCAGCCCAGGCAAAGAGGCTCTCAGCAGAGCAGAGCAGGAGGAACTTGCCTGGGGGAGGACAGCCCAGCATGATGGGAGCAGAGCTGCACAGCCAGATGTGGATGCCAACAGACAAAGCCAAAGGCTTTCCCAGCTTCATGCTTAGGCACAGGATAAAGTGATTACACAACAACAGGAGAGACATGCTGCAAGCTGTGGTGGGTAGGGAGCAGCCCAGCTCACTCCATCAAACCCCCATGTGCAAGACCATTCCAGGTGGGGAAGCAGCATGTCTGTAGAGAACTGGGAGTGAGAGACACTGGCTTGAAGCCAGGGCTGTCAGTTTGAAGGAACTTGGGAAGGGGAGGCTGAGTACCTGCAGGAGCACTGCTGAGCAGTCTCATTTCAAGGCAGGTAACAAGACTGCCCCTGGAGGGGAAAGACAACAGGAAGATAGAGATGTTCATGCACCAGTTTCAGGAGCAACACACAGCAGGACTCATATGGAAGAACAGCCCTAATTTCAAGACAAAAAGGCATCAGCACAGTGAGGGGGATACCAGTGACTGGTCCACCTCATCAGGAGTCTTGTGCATCCTCATACTGAGGAAACAGGGGCCTTGGCTGCTAGGGCAAACCACGGCGTGATGGAGGGAGACTGCAAATCACAGCAGGTTCATAAAGGTGGTTAAGTGTTGGAACAGGCTGCCATGGAAATGGTGGAATCACCATCCCTTGATGTGTTCAAAAAGCATGCAGATGTAGTACTTAGTGGTGGACTTGGCAGTGCTGGGTTAACGGCTGGACTTGATGATCTTGGGGGTCTTTTTCAGCCTGAACAATTCTATGATTCTAAAGGAAATGAAAATCCATCAGCAGCATCTGCTGTCATGGCAAAGCTGGGTTTTGTATTGTCTACATTCATTCAACTTTTCTTTTTCCTCTCCAAACAGTCACTCCAGTGAACTAAGTGGTGGTGGTAAACATGAAAAAATTGCTACTTTGCACAGCAATTTGTCATAAACAGCTTGTAATTATGGCAGGAAGAACATGAAGATTGAGTGAGAACAGATTGAGTGAGAAAACACTGTGGATGGTTCAGAAGAAGTACCTGAGAAACTGACACAAAATATGACAAGCTGGAACAAACCGTCACGACTTCTAAATTCCATCCGTCTCATCAGTGATCAGAAGGGATCATGGGAATGGTCCTGGAAACCTTTCTCTCAGACTTGAATTTGGTTTACTAAATATAAGACCAGTACTTTATATTAAAGTGCTACTGCTGAGAGATGCCCTCTAACAGAAGCATTACTCTATACTTCGGAGGAATTAGAAAAACCTTGCAAAATTAAAATAGCCATATTTTAGCCAAATCTCCCACTCCTAACCGAGTTACTAAAGCACTACTAGTGTGGAGCAGCAGCTGAGTTTTGCATTTAGATGTTTTTGCACTTTATATCCTGGTGCTTTGTTCAAGATTTATTAATCTTTCTGCTTTGTGTATGAGACTGACAATTTGAAAAAACCTGTTTCACATAACAATTATGAAACAACACAAAAATTAAAAGACTTTCCCTGGGAAGGGTTTTTGCAAGATTTCATCCCTTTCAGAAATATCCTAGCAAAAATGCTCACTCTATTAGGCAACAAGACTCTGAACTCTCTGGCAAAGGCTGTGAGCCCTCAGTAGCTGGACCTGGCTGGAGGCAAGGGAGGCACAGGTCAGCCCACAACAGGAGAACCTGGCAGAGCTCTGAAAGACTTTAATTTATCACATCACATCAAATTGCAAATGAATGAATGGCAGCCAATCAAAATGCAAAATGCTCCTGCTCTTCCACTCCAACTGGAAATTTGCAACCCAGAGCCTGGAACCTGCCCAGCAGCTGCTCCCACACCCAACATGGAGAGTGGACAGTGGAGGGTAAGCCCTGCCCATGTCTTTGGAGACCAGTGAAAACTGGTACATCATTTCACTGATTCCACACAACCCAGACTCATGGTGTGGTTACTGTGGGAGGGGATGTCAGCCAGACTCTTACTCATTTCTATTTGCAAGCATGGGTGCATGCAAGTCCAAAACTGCCTCACAGTGAGATATTTAGAAGAATGAGAAATGTGTTTAAGAAAAATGACATTTGAGAAAGTCACAATCTGTCTGCCAGTTTTTCCTCTTGCTCTACCAATTCACAGCAAGTGTATTATTCATTGCCCATTCTCTGCCTTCTTTTTTCTTCTATGTGAGTTTTCCTGTTTCTTTCAGTCTTTAGAGCATTTAAAGCACTCATTGATTTTGCTATATAACAATAATCTTTGAATTGCTGTAATATTTGCATCACTGTCAAGAGCAGAACCTTCTTTGCTGAAGGCTATGGTAGTGCCAGAAAAAAATTAAATTTAGCTCAGTATATATACATATATATTTCCTGCTTCCCACACACATAAAAGCAGCACACTCCAGTTGGAAGTTCCTTTAAACTCTTTAATTATACAGGTTATTTAGTCTGGCTCTTTCTTTTCCGATTACTTTTTAACTAAATTAAATGTCTGCCTCTTGCTGTCCTTTCTACATTAGCAGGCCCATTATTGATTTTTATTATCTTTCCAAAGAGAAGGTTTTGCTGCTGATTGCCATTTGCACTGTAAGCAGCTCACTTCTGCTGAGGATTCCTGCTGCCACTGAGACTGAAGACGGTTCTCTCATGGCCCAGCCATGCCCAGTACTGCAGCAGGAATTACAGCAAACATTACACAGCTGTGCATGGGAAGCAAAGACAAATGCACAAATGCTTCTGTAGCATAAAAAGCACAATGATATTGCTTATTTATGAAGCATTTTTGCACCAAAATAGCTCGTCATGAAGGTTTATCATTTACCTACCAGCTTTCTAAGAGATTCCTATTTGCTCTCCTGTCTGCAGTGATGTTTGCAGAAGAAAACATGTTGCTTCTTTTCCTTCACTTGCAATCAGTGTAGGGGAAAAGCAGGTAGAAGGGAAGGGAGACAACGAAGAAAACAAAAGGAGCAAATATTTTACAAAACGTTTGGCCTTTTGATAGCCCCAGAGATGATCATGAAAGAGCTGACAAAGGATGCTCAAGTCCAAAAGTGTTGGGAATGTTGGTCACAAATACAATGGTTGGGATTATCTGCAAACAACAAAAGGAACAATTCCCAATGCCACTGAGCAGGTTTTCTTACTTGCTTCAGTGATAGCTTTTGTTTAGGCTATGTTCCTACCTGAATGCTTCAGAGGCCTGATTTCTCATTGATTATGATACTTTCCACTCCTAGCAGCAGCATCAGAGCAGAGCTATCAGAGACTCAAACAAGAACAAAAGAAGCCTGAAATAGCAACACTGATTTGTTTTGCTTTTATATTACACTTTTCCTCAGCTATACTTCTGAATTCCTGAAGCACTGCATAAATGGTCAAAACCAAATGAAAATGAAAATATAAATTGATGATTCAGAAAGAAAGGTGGAGAGGAGCACACTTCAAACAATAATGGTTTAGAGAGGATTGAGAAAATAACTACCACTAAAATAAATTCAAAGCCTCCAGACAAGCCTAAAGAGAAAAAAAAAAAAAAAAAAAAAAAAAAGAATGCAAGCTGGTGAGATTATAAACATAATTAAGGAGAATATACAACATTTTACATTAATTAAGATTTCTTCATTTCTCCCAAGTATTTATGCACTTGGATAAAAACACATCTCAGCAATTACTTAGATTATTTTGCACTTTAAACCTTTACAACCTATGGTATTTATACAACAGGATGCAAACTTCTCTCTCTAAATTGACAAGTTTGACTGCAGGATTGCCACTCTTCAACAGCAGAATCTCTTTTAATCAGGGTTGTGGATAGTCACAGAAATAATTGCAGTTGAGTATGAACATACTGGGTTGCAGTTACAAATGAACCAGCCAGGTAGTGACTGCAGAGTGAGTGCAATGGCATTTGCCAAAATCCCACTGCAATACCCACAGGCACTAGGCTTCCAGCTGAGCAGCACCCAGCCTGTGGCTACAAACAGGCAATGTCTGGTAGCCCAACCACTGCCACAAGTGCTGCCCACAGGAGGCAAATCACAATGATCACAGTATAAACAGGAAATGCAGCGTTGCTTTTCCTGGAATATGTATGTGGCATGTATAAAGCCACCCTCTCAAACACATGGCCTACAAGTACTTTAGCTCCTGTGAAGCTAAAAAATCCTACCAATATTTCTTATTCCTGCAGAATTTCTGGAGCGAAAACAAATTCAAATAAACTTCTTTTAGTGTTCCCTGAGTCACACAGATCATCCTCCCTTGTATCACAGTGACCTTTTTCTTCCCTGGCAACTGTACCTTTAGTGACAGTGCTTGGGTTGTGCCCTGAACTGCACCTCAGCATGGAACAACCACAGCAAACACCTGTGGCTGAGCCTATTCAGTACAGCACAACCTTTGGGGAAACTGTAGAATTAATAGTTTTATAGCATCCCCAAAAGATATCTGATCAATGAAAGAAATATTGCAGTCCACATCCTGTATGGATGTTTGGATAGTGGATGCCCCTGTATCCACTTCTGTTCCATTATTAGTGGTTTCTTTCCACCATTTTCATGTCTTTCCTAGATTTTATTGTCAGGTTGGACAATTTTCCTCTTTTCCTAGTAACTGAAAATTAGAGTCCACCTAACTCAGTGGAGTTTTGCTGTGTACCCCAGATGACAATTCACATATTTAAGAATTGTAATACCAAAAGGTAAAAAAGCATCACTTTTCACATACTGACCTTTCAGTTTGATCTGACTGGGGGACTGGGACATATCCCTGGGTGATTTCATAGTAGACCTTCCTTAACTTTCTCACCCCTATCTACCTTCAAATTCATCTCAGTGCCTCTCTTCAGACCAGCACATTTTTCCCTGAGCCCTCACAAGCCCTATGTGACCTTCAGGCTAGAGGGACAAAACCAAAAGGGAGGTACAAGTTTCAAGGGTGGCCTTGAAAACGTGGTAGGAAGCTTTAAAAGCAATTTATTCCACTTGATATTTGAAATCAGCTATAATAAACAAATCTTCAAATTCTGAATCAGAAGCATTTGAATGCCTTCTGAACTACTATGGGGAAGAGGTCACACTCCACAAGCAGATTTTCCTCTACTAGGAGAATTTGCAGTGTTGAAAGGTAAAATTGTTTGCCACCTAGCTCTTACTATTTCATAGAACCTGATTCACAACACTCTGTTAGTAACCTTTATTAAAATTGCATCAGTCATTTCCCTCCAAAAGAGACGATGTATGCAATTTTTCATGCTACACGAAACACTGGAAGAACAAGATAGAGAGACACATTTGAATTTACATAAAGATTGCAAGCTGTTTTTCCAAAGTAATTCTGAAGTGGTGTACCCTGTGAGCAGGCTTTTGATCTGATCAGATTTCTGCATATTGAGTGTAACATGTACAAAATCTGTAATTGGAGTCTGTTTTCTGAGAAGAGATAAATTGCTTCTTTCTCTTAAAGGAGAAAATGGTACATTTTTTGATATCTCCCAGGCCATTTTTTTCAGAAGTCTTTTTCTTAATCCAGTAGATACTTAGGATTGATAAAAAATTTAAAATAAATTCTTAAAAACTTTTTTTTTATTTCAGAAAGCTTACACTTTATTAAGTATATATTTTTCTTTATTGTTTTTTCCCCTGAAGCATAAATGCTGTATTTCATTGCTTATTTAAGGAGCACTTATATGTTAGGGTCTTCCAGACCCACTTGCATCAATTTGAAAATAATCCATATTTCTAGGGAATACTGGCTAGGCTGTTTTTCTTAGCACTAGCTTATACTTTTGCTAGTCTATATACTTATAAGACATTACCACATTTCAGATGGGAACATCATAAGAAAACGCTCCCTGTACAACAGGGAACTACCCAATCAATCAATCAATCAATCAATCAATTTCCAGTGTTCCCTTGTCTCCACGAGCCCTGAAATTCCAGAAGGAAAATAAAGAAAAAATTTGCTGGATTTTATTTGTTTTCAGTTTTAGTGTAAATTTTCTCAGGCTGGACCAATCAATTTTTCTTATGAATCACTCATGTCCTTTAAGTCCATTTCATTCTAGAGTGCCTACTTCACAGCAAACAACCCACTCAAAGCATTTCAGTATTTCTTCTACACCCAAAGCAAGTTGAAGATTTCCCAAGTTTGCTGCATTTTCAAACTATAGGACTGAGAATCAAAAAGCAGACCTCACGTTCCCATTCTAAAAGTTCAAATCACAAGTGCTGTACTTCTCCAAACTCTAAGCCTAACAAACACCAAATAGAAGACAAATAGTCACAGCAATACAATAACACACAGAAGTGTGGAACAACAGGAGTCTAATGTGTGAACCCTTCCTACTGCAGTCTGTAGCAAGAAGGGAGTTTGCAGCAGGTCCTGAAACGTAACCCTTCCATGCCCATTGCAAAAAAAAATCAAAAACCAAGCAACCAACAAACAAAACCCAACAAAATAAAGGAGCAGGGGGAAAAAGGACTAGAATGAGATTATTCCCAGATGAGATTGCCATAGAGGAAAGACTACAACATCCAAAAGCTAAGTAAACAAGGACGTTAATGTAAGCTAGGTAAAAACAAGAGTAGAAAGAACCAGCCGCTAATGTCTCTCTCTAAACTAAGAAAACCCCAGCAAGCATTGAAACATTCAATTTGCAAGTTTACTAATCTCTAAGTATAACTGTGTGTTAAAACTCCATGTAAATCATACATGAGCACAGAAAATGTGTGCTGTGTGGGCAGAGGAGCAGTACATCAGAGCCAATGCCTCACTGCGTTAGCACTTTCTGAAAACAGCAAATACTTGCACATGTTCACAAGGCGAGGTCTAGCTCCAAGTTGACCCCAGCATTAACATCTACACCCCTGGTGCTGAAAGCAGCCCAAGCACGTGCTCAGGACCCCACTGGTACACACCAGTCAGAAGCAGTCTTGATCAGTAGTTGCAGGTTACAGGCCTCAGGAGCCTCTGCTTTACCCACCATTCATCTCCTGGATCACAGCAAACCCCATCAAACAAAGGGCCCTGTTCCATGCAGCATCATGTCAAACCATGCTGACCTTTGGGATCCTTTTTTGAAGCTTTCAGATGTTTCTAGGCAGTCAAACTCTGCACCTTCTTGTCTTCCTAACCATGTCCTGACCTAAAGTAACCCTTCAGGGCAAGACTGCACATACAGAAGCAGAAAGGAACTGGAGCCTAATGGGAATGCTGCCAGCAGACAGCCTTCAGTGCTAACTTTACTGCCCCCATGTTCAGTCCTGACCCTAAAGCACACTTGCATATGTCTACTATGTTCAGAAAACTCCTACCTTCTAAGAAAATAAAAGGAAATAAAATGACTAAATACACAGTCCAAGGACTATTAACAACTACAGACAAAATGGAGAGAACAGGCACCAGGCTCGTAGATCTCTGATGTTGTTTCACAAGGGACAACTGCTTTGTTCCTGTAAATCACAGCACCCACATGGCACCTGCCCGCTGCTCTTCTACACCAGTGCAGACTGTGATTTCCAGAAAAAAGCCACTGTCTGTTCCTCCTAATCACTACAAACAGCCTTCTCATTTCTCTGTCTGTCCTTTGAAACTGTTGTGCTCTTTTGGAAATAAGGGGATTTTCCTGCCTTTATTTCTCCAAGAGTAAAACAGTTCTCACTCTGTGAGATGCAGTGAGCTGGCTGCTCCCCATTGCCTGCTTATGTCATAGCCTATCTTTAAAATGTTTTGTTCTCAGACCTCTTGAAGTTACAATATTGAATAACAAGATGCATAAAAGCAAATGGATACATGAAAAATAATCAGCATCAGTCTGAAAGAGTAGTACTGTCTCTGTGTATTTTCATACATATGTATAAATGCATAGACACATATTAATTAAGGAAATAAAATAAAAGAATACACTTACTATGTCGAAGGATCTCTTGATATATTTTACATTTGCCTTTAAATACTGGCCATTTAAATGAAATTTTTTTCAAGTCGAAGTATACATGCTCACAAACGAAGCAGCTGAAAAGCAGCAGTTCCTCTTACCCACACTAGTCCAAAAAATAAATCCTGAATCTTCCCAGTTTTGTCAGAGTTTATGTAAAATATCCCAACCTTGAGCTCTTCCTCTTGTACAAGGTCTGGAGGTTTTTCTTGCTGAAATAAGTTGAGTTAGAAGGCAAGAAGGGCTTTAGCTCATTGGACTCACTGGCACATCTGTCTGTGTGATCAGCTGCAGAAGAGATCCTTAAACACAAGATGTGTAAGCTGGTCTGTTTGCTGGGCTCAGAGGTATGGGAGAGCAAAAAATAGTATTATTTGGTCTTATTCATGATTTACAGGCAATAGAATGGTAATAGATCAAAGCTACTCAAGCTATCAAAGCAACTGCACTCACACATCTTCAATAAAGAAACATTTTAGAGAAAAAACAATCCTTTTTGTGCTTCCCAATTAAGTTGGTATTTGAATACTGGCCTTTATTAAATTCTGTTTCCATTATTTCTGAGTGTTAAAATAGTCTTTGTTGGCATTGGGACTGTGATATATGAACCTTAGCTACTATTCACACTTGGTATCTTGTATATGTCATTCCAACTAATAGGGGAAGCATGAAAATCAATACATCTCTACTAAGAGCTAAAACTATCTAAATTGACCTATGACATGCAGCAAAATAAGCATTTCTCATAATTTTCTAAAATAGATTCTGCATTTTTCAGCTCTGCAATAGTCTGAACACCAAAAATATCTAATATTTAGTTACTAAATTTGTAGTGAATGATAGAATAAGTGAACTATGTCCACTTTAGGACACTTTAATATTAGAAATAAATTTATATTCTCCATAAAAATTAAGAAATAAAGCTACCAGGAACTTAATTTTGGTTGTTTCACAAGCTTTAAAAAATTCAGACCTCTGAGATCTCACGTTTCATAGCCAAGGCCAATGAGCCATCACAAAAAGACAGTAGACACTTCTGAAGTTATGGGCTGCCAGCTATAAATTGCAAAATTATATTATAGCTTATGAATTCTTTTCTATTTATACATCAGACAAAGGTCCTTCTAGCAAAATAATCTAATAATAATTGATACAATTGCTTTGTGCATATTTGTCCTTCTGTGGCTAAAATGAGTCATTGTCTGCCCACATTAAGAAGACTTGTCATGAACTTGGGAGTGTCTGCTGGGTTCCTCATTCTCATGAAAACTTGAGAATTTTAGCAGCTTATAATGCAGAAATTTGACACCCTGTAGCTGCATACTATTGCCAGAGCACTGCAACTCTGATATGAAATAGTACCCTCCACCAGCCAACCCCACTGAAATATTTCTTTCTCTGAACAAGACAGACCTGTGGCTTCTTGCTGATGAACAGCAAACCTTTGAATCTGTTTGCCAAACAGATCCCACAAACTTCATGCCTGTTTCTAGCATTTCATCTGGAGACTAAGCCACATGACATTTACTGAATGTTTTGAAGGTTTCATAGAAATAAACATTCGCTTCTCACCTGATTTTATTTCATGTGTGGTTTCTTTAGAATTCTAAGTTAAAGGTTTTGGCAGCAATTTTTGTGTCCAAATTGTTAATTCTTAATTGACCCAGATTCATATGAAGGTACATTCGTGCATAATGCCTTTGCCAGGGAGGAGTTTTTAATATCTAACAGATACTAGAAAAAGGTTTTTCACTGACTGAAGGAGTGGTAAGTCATTGGAATCAGCGTCTCAGTGAGTGGTGCAATCACTGTCTCTGGAAGTGTTCAAAAGCTGTCTGGATGTATCACTTGGGGATATGGTTTAGGAGTGATTATTGGAGTGCTGGGTTCACTGTGGACTGGACAATCTTGAAGGTCTCTACCAGCCTTGATGTTTCTGTGATTATCAGCTAGACATCTACATCCAGAAAACATCTTCCCAGGAACAACCCTGGGCTATTAAAAAAAAAAGTCTTAAGAAAACATGTGTTGAAAAAAATTAACAGGCCAAATTTAAGAAATCTTTCCTTTCATCCATTTCTTTGAGAAAAAATTCCAGTAGTTCATACTTTTGCAGAGATAACAAGTTAGAAGTTAAGATGCCCAGAAATCAAATAATGTTGTATATACATAGGAAGAAGACAATTTTCTAGGTTCTACATTTCAGCACAAAAGAACAAATGAAAAACCATTTGCCAACAATTTGTATGCCAAAAATGAGAAGCCATAATTACAGGATTGCAAAGTTATACATTTGTATTAAAGGGAAGAAGAAAAAGGTAAATCTTCAGTTTGCTTAATATATTAGTTCTTCAATAAATGTACCTATTTAAAGAACATCATTGTTCTGTTTTGCAGAGGAAAAGCAGTTAACTGCTTTCTGTAATTACAACCAAAGAAAACTTTTAGGCCCCATTTCAGAAGAAAAGCTGTATGAAAAGCAATAAGTCTCTGAAAGAAATCTTCCCTGTGAGCTCTTCCAAGGGCATAGGCTAAAGATTAGCATTTATGTGAAGATACACAGGTATTTTCATCTGAGTATTGCAGGTCAAAATTTTACTAGTAAACATGCACCTGACACACTGTATGTCTTGTAATCTTCCTCCCCACATTGCAGCCCCCATTTTACATTTCTGGTGATTCATATAGACTGGAAGGAAATTGAAATCCTTAGCTTCATTTTAAATACCTTCTAATTCCATATTTCAGCCCAAATCCTTTCTGCTATATGTACCACTTCAATAAAAGTTGTTCCTCCACTCTTCACCTCACTTCTCTGACTCCTCCATTTGTGACAATCCTATGCTGAAACTAAATTAAGAACTTGGAAAATGCAAATGAAGTAGGCAGAAAATGATTTATTGCAGCACCAAGAATTAAAATTACTAGAACAATACAACCCTTTTTGATCAATCTACAAGGCCCCACAGGCAGTTTTATTTAAGTTAAAGTTCTATCTAAAATAAGATGAAGAAAAAGCAATTCAAAAGTATATTCTAGAAATATCTTAAACTGGCTTTGTAGAGACACAAGGGTACTTGCTTTCTGCTGCATTAACACTGATGAGCTGATATGGTAGCTGCAGAAGGCAGGCAATTAGAGCTCTGTGGGAGAGTGCTCACAGCACTCAATGAACTGCATCATAGTTAAAAATACAATGTAAAATAGACATAGATGAGAGAAGTTTAAATAGTCAATATAGATGCAGAATGATTGTTGACAGTTGTAATCAAGATTTCTAAAGATTTAACTTTACTAATTAGAAGTCTAAATAATTGAATACATACTAATTAATTTTAAAAATCTAAAAATACAGACTTCTTTTTTCTGGGAATAAGGATTTTTTAGCCACTACATCTATCCTAGATGCCTTAATATTGTTCAAAAATAGCCAGAAATCAAAAGATATTTGGTCAGATATTGTAGTAACTTATTAATACTGAAAGATGAAGAAGCTCAAAAGAGAGACATTTGACAGATGACAACCTACATTTATATGCACTTTATCCTATTATTAGCACACTTTAGACCTTAAAAAACCCATGAAAATGTCTTAAACCAGGACTGTAAATTTAAACACTTGCAGATATGAGTTCTGCTGTAGAAATTTGTTCCCTGGCTCTTCTTTATTCTCCTGAGTCATAGGCAGACCCTCACAGGGAAGGGTATAGTGAACATCCTTTTCTCTCCTCACTCTAAAAAACACAAGTTGAGTCCAGGAAATTTTTACCTGGTGCAGAATTTCAGAAAGTCAGATAACAACACCTGAATTCAGCTCCCTTTTACCAGGACTTTTCTAAAGGTGCACCAAGGTAAAACCGCTCAGCTTAGGACTTTTTACACCACACCATTTTGGATAATGACCTACAACACATGAGAGCTAAATGTTAATGTGGCAACAAAAACTACAGGTGATAGAATTTCGTTTCAACTTACAGCCAAAGAGCCAAGTTCATCCCCTTATCCTTCTCATGTAGACAGTGATTAGAGGAGGACAGACAGAGGCTGGTCAATCCCTCCATTTTTTACATCTCCTTATTCAGCTTCTTTAAAAACTCTTTACTTGAGCCTATAATGAAACACAAATAAACAATTCAAATCAGACAACATGTTTGAAAGCATTGATAAAAGACACACAGGATAAAATGAAACATCTCCATAGCAGGGAAGGGAGCTCCTGTCTCTCCATCTGGCCACTGCAAGGCAGCAGAATGGATTTCAGCCCTTAGCAACCCCTGTCTACCTAAGGAAAGGACCAAGAGAGGGCCTCAGAAATCATCTCAGAGGTAAAACCCTTTCCCCTGTCCCAAGTGCCTTCCAGGCATTCCTGAGTAGGAAACATATTTGCTGGAGCTCAGGTGTGAAACTACACCCAAACCATTGCAATCCAAAGACCTAAACAGGATTGGTTCTGACTGGCTGTGATTGAGACCAGAAAACAATGGGGTGAATGATCCCCACCCTCCCTTTCTAACACCTGACAAATTATTCTTTAATCAAATTATTCTCTGCTGGGTAGCAATTGCAGAGTAACGTGTGTGTTTATCAGCTATCACATATCAAATATGTGTCACAAAGATACTGCTGCCACTTACTGTTTTCCTCAAATGCAACATCATTTAAATATTTATGAACCACCTTTCTTTGAAATTTGGTTTGTAATTGTATAGTATTTTCCAAAATAATGAATCCACTCATGGAATACAGTGAATTGTGTCTTGGATATGAGATCAATAATATACAAAATCTCACATTTTGTGTTAAGCTTTTATTCTTGTATTAAATGAATTTGGAGCATTTTTGGGCTAGGTATTACTAAAGTGATAATTTGGTGACTCTTCATTTCTCTGAAACAAAGAGAAGCTGTAACTTGAAGTATCACTCTCCATGGAGAAGAGTTTATCTTATAGAATTTAGCATCCCAACTAACAACACCTAGGGAGATTGATCTGGAGAGGCAGACTGAAAAACCTTTACTGCCTGGAAGAAATCATTCTTCCTGAAAAAGAATATGAGATTTTATCAGGAACATAGGCAAGATACAGGGACGTCTGACACTATTCCTGATATATTTGTTCTATTTTTCTTCCAAAAGCACCATATTGACTGAAAAAGTCAGCTCCTTTCTAGATATCTGGTAACACATTCACCACTAAATTCTAAATTTTATTTGAAAAAAATGAAACCCTTAAAACCTGTTTCCCAAAACAGGAAACTTTCACAATAAGATAAAAAAATCTTCAGTCAACTGACATAACACAGCTTCAAAGGAAAACTCGGCAATTTTTCCTTGCCTTCCTCATTTCTAGTCAAGTAATTACCCTTATAGTCAAAATTCAAATATTCACATGAGAAAAAATGCAGGTGATTCCTAAAACAGACAGATGGTACACAAACTTCTGAGGAAATTTCTTTTTCTAACATATGATAGAAATTATCGAGCTACATAACTGAGTTTGCAGCATGAGTGCAAGGAAGCACTGACTAAATTTATGCATTGGCCTTTTTTCAAATACTTTTTTTTTTTTTTCCTTGAGAAAGCATAGTTTGCTCCTTCAAATATTCTTTGTTTTATCAATTGCCTTCCCATAGGCTTAATTCTCTCTCAGGGCTGTAATGTCAGTAAGTTATCTAGATGCTGAAAGTGCAAGAAACTTTGACATTTAGAAGCGAGCTAATTAATTTGCTTTAGAAATGCTCTGAAAGGCTGCCGAAATTAGCATCTTTCAGTATAAGGAAGCCAATGGTCTGGACAAGGAATAGAAACATAGTAAACTATAAACAAGGCAAATATTTCACTTAGAAATTTTTAATTTTTAAGGAGGTATTTTATCATACTAATTTTTGTTTTTAAAAACTTTTCTACTTTGTAATGGGATAATTTATCTTCAAAAATTTTCTAAATTAGAAAAGAAATATTCCATTACTTAATTTTTATGGAAGAGTTTTGTTGTCTAAGTCCTGTTATCCTGATAGTGTCACACACAAACTTTTGGCTCTTCTTGGTTCAGAAAGAGCGCTGAAGTCACTTCCCCAGGTAGTTATTTAGTCCAGTGTTTCTTGTCACTGCTTTATCCAGCTCTGCAGCTCCACCTGACACTTTTCTGCCTGGGCTGAAAGCAGCAGAAGGAGCACCTCTCCCCTTGTTGGTTTGATAATGCATACCCACAGAGGCGTGTCCAGCTTTCTCAGTGGTTTAATAAGTTGTCAATTCTCAAAACCGGTCACTGATTGGCTTTTTGTCAGACACAGAGAAAGCTCTTGCTGCTCCTCTCAGAAAAAATCACTTCTGTGGGTTGTCTCTAGTGCTAAACCAGCATATCAGCAAACAATGACATGGAGCCTGAACAGACCACCTAAAGCACACTTTCTATTCATACTGAAACCAGCCCTGAAAGAGAGGCACACCAATCTCTTCTTTCAGTGTTCCCTGTCATCAATAGTACCTATCCTTAGGGCTTTTTCTTCCAGAGTTACTGACATGCCTATGATACATCTTAGTCACACAGATCATAAAAATAACCTTAATGAACATAACCAGCATTTTTTTTCCTCTAAATCAGCAGAGAATACCTTGTTAGATTCTGTACAGTAACATCACTATCCATAACATTGTATTAAATTATAGAGTCACTGACTCAAGCTTGGGTGTTCTCCACAAATTAATGTAGCAAACTAATCCCAACATTTTAATCAGTTCCACTGTCCAAATGCCCCTTCAGTTGTTTTGACACTGTGGAACAAGTTGTCATTCTGAAATCTGATTGCCAAGGATTTCATTTAATGAGGTTCACCAACCTGGTTTAATGTTAAGAAATAACTTCCAGCCCAGAACCTGCAATGTTTTAAATCATGGTGTTTAATGTCACTACAATATCAGTAAGAAATACTGAGGCAGCTACTGCTACACATGAAGCTACTGCTACATTCGATTGTATTGCTACCAAAAAACCACGTTAGGCCAAACTAAAATGATTTCCTACAGAGGGAAATTCATACATCAGCATGGGATTTTAAGATGATCCTTTTTTCTATTTTTATTTTCAAGTAGAAGTGTTCTAAATGTTGTGAGATTGTTTCCAGGGAAGAAAAATTGACTTTCTTCGTAGTGTTAAAATTGATTTGCATCAGGCAGATTCTAGAATTTTACATTTTTCTTTTACAGGCCTGATGCTGTGATATACATACAAGGTGATTGATTCAGTGGATTTCTGTGCCTTAAAATGTTACAAATTGCTGGATTAAGCTAATATTCATGTCAGCTCCAGTAAGAAAAAGTGAAATAAACAACACTCTAAGCTATTGAGAATGCTGAAACAGAACAAAGTAAATGGAGGAGACCAATACAAATGTCTCCTCACAGGAGCAATGCCTATTAAAACCTCAAAGCAAGAAAGAAATATCCCTAAATATAACTTTACACATTTGTCAGAAGTTTTATAATTGTTAACCTACAACAAAGCAGTTGGATCTCTAGGCATCTTTTGCTTAATTTCCCTTTCTGGGCCAGCACTTTCAGCCTCTGTGTTTCAGCTTCCAAGTCAAGGAAGTATTCTCTAAATAGAAGTGCAAGCATTCCCAAATCATAATTGTAAAGCAAATTCTCTGTTTCAGGAGAGACTACATTCTACATTTTTAAAACAAATGTTAAAACCCATAAAGAAGATGGGCTTATTAGTATAATTTATACATCAGATAATTTATAAATCCATATTTGTAGGACCCTGATTTTTTATTGTCTAATTATTACAGAGGCTTTATTATCACACAGACACATGCAAAGCAAACTGGCCAAAAACCCAGCCTTGGGTCTGAAGAAATGAACAGGCCTAACTTCTCCACTGGGTAATTTGTATCAGTGAAGGAAAAATATAAAAATAACAAAAGCACCTCCATGACCCCACAGACTTTGACCCATAGTTGTTAGGTTACAATGAGGAATCACTGTCACACACTGCAGCTGAACTAAGAAATACAGTTTTTCTTCATGTGCTTCCATCAGAACAAGTACGAAAAGTCTGTTTGATGACAGTACAAATCTAATGTAATGAACTAAAAGTTCAGCTGGTCATGCCCAGTCAGTGGAGACAGATGCAGTGAGTCACCCCTGAGCACACAGGGAGCCTGGAAAGCTGTCTAGATGCTGAAATTCCATGGGGAAAGTCAGCACAGTACCACACAAAAGAAGTACTAGAGGCAACATGTACAACACACATAACTGGATCTTTTCTGGAAGCAAAGGCATGGCTGACCTTCAAGTTCACCTTCTCTGCTCTCATATAATCTGAACTCATCAGAGCTGATGCACCCACTGCAACCAAAACATTGCTAGGAAGAATTCTAAATGCAAGTGTGGGCACTCCTTCATTTACGAATTGGTCCTTTGTGGTGAAACGTTCTAGACTGTAAGCATTTTAGGAAGCAATGGGAGGCAGCTGACAAGGTACTGAGCATTCTCTGACCTACCTGGGAAATGGCTGAAGCAGGATTATTTTGAAATGTGAGTATTCCTACTGACTTCCCTATCTAAAGCTGAGGCTTTAGTCGAGATAATAGCAATTCACATAGAAAGAATTTAGACATTGCTCATCTGACTTTTACCTTGGCCAAAAAACCAAAACCACAAAAATCTCCAAACTCTGACTGAACTGACTTTTGCCATCTGCATCAATTCAAGGACAAAGCTGCCTTTATGGA
The DNA here is from genome assembly GCA_030060385.1 of Muscicapa striata striata. Classification (NCBI taxonomy): domain Eukaryota; kingdom Metazoa; phylum Chordata; class Aves; order Passeriformes; family Muscicapidae; genus Muscicapa; species Muscicapa striata. The sequence goes on along the minus strand of JAREIS010000221.1, from coordinate 726,645 downwards.
ATTGTAATCATTGTATCAAGGCAGGACTAAGACTTGGCTACTTCACAGAGCATATGAAATAGTAGATTTTATCTGCGCTTTAACAGCAATCTCTAACTCTTAACCCACAAGACAAACGATGTTTCCTGAAAGAAACAGCCTGTTTTCAGGAAAAAATGAGACTTTAGCTAACAAAATGCTTGAAGAGGAATATCACCAATGGCATTTTCTTTCTGTTTTGCTTCTTGAAGGGTTGCAATCCTTATTTCAATGCTCTTATTCAACCTTACTCAAATCATACCCCAAATTTTCAGCATTAGTGTTACAAAGCAGTGAATTCAGTGCCTCCTGTGCTGAATGAGGTAAAGAAAATCTCTAGTGTACACACATTTTCAAGACCCTGTCTCCAGATGTTTTCAGGTGACTCCATGGGAAGCTTATGTATGCAGGCCTTGTACCTGTACCTGCATGTTCAGAGTAAGACTTTTACATGAGCACTTGGACTGTGTGAAGACTAAAAAGGTTCAGTCTTCAATCACTCTGATTAGACAATGGAATGGAAGCCTGAAATTCTCCAATGAAAATGCCAGGAATAGAGTTAAATTAAATGTAAAGTATAGAACAGTCTAATATAGACTCTTCTGTTGATTTATAATTTGGGGGGGGGGGGTGGTTAGCAGCAGATAAACACTCAGTCACCCCAGGGCATAGCTGTCTTTTTTAGAAATCCTTTGTTCTAGAATTCCAGTGGGAGATTTTTGCTGAGATGAGGCTTTTAGGTATGACAAGCAGTGCTTCCTACTTTCACTTGAGTCAGAAAAGCTAATATGCAAATAGTCAGAAATTAAATCCAAATCATTGACAAATGACTGTTTCTGAGAAACTTAAAGGGAGTTCATTTTCAAAAAATAAGCTGCTGAGTGCAAATGTAATGCTTTAAAAGACCAGCTTACCCAGGCAATGTAGGAGGATGTCATTAATAAAACCCTAGCATTTAGATTTTTCTTTAAAGAACATGCTCAGAGCTGAAGAACATGCCTTTAAATCTCTGTAGCAGAGGTGGGTCATAGAATCCCATTTGCCTGTAAAGAGCACAACATTTTCCTACTTTCTTAACTCAGGGAAGATAGAAGCTAGAGGAGGACAGCATAACAGAATGCAGAAATCTCCCCAACACCTAATAAGTACAAAGGTACACAGAGAAAAAAAAATAAATAAATAAACAAAAAAGTGATGCTCTATCCCATGGTTATTCACATTCAGGGAAAACTTACCTGACACATATGAGAAATAAACTGTAGAGTAAGTCCAGTCTAAGTGTTATATGGATGTAAGACTGCATTTGGCAAACCACTAAAAGCATGGAATCCAGGGTTATTAACTTCTAACTCAGTCTTATGGATGTGCTACACTGTGGTACATAGGGTCTTTGAGTCAGCCTTAAAAGTGAAAATGATGAAAACATCTTATTTACTTGTCTTTAAGTCTGCAGTGAAAATGAGGGCTGACTGAATAGCTACATTAAGGCCACACTCAAATGGCAAGGGAAGAAATGCAGAAAAATGAAGCAAGACATATGCAGGAAAACAGGTCAAAGATCCTGTGTAGAATGAAGACTGCATAGTTAAACATGCCCACTCAGAAAGTGGGCCTGGAAGTTAAAATAAAAATTACATTACATAATTATATAGTGTGTCTAATTCTGGTCCCCTTTCACTCCCTTATCATTTCACAAATCATATAGAAGATCTAGAAGCAGCTCAGGAAAGTATGACAGCAATGGGCAAAGTTAGGAACAGCTGCTAAACCTGTCAGAGAGGAAAGGACAGAGAAATCTGAGAAAGAAGTCTGCAAGATCATTAATGGTGTAGAGGAGATCTCAATGTCCATCAAAAAAGAAAAAAGTTTAGGAACTTCAGACAAAAACCAGAAGGAAAAGGCAAACACAAAGTTCATAAGGGATTCGATTTTGCAAGCCTTACTGCAAAAGATAAAGATGCTGAAAATGGATCTGAGCTCAAGGGAAATTGGGACAATCTCATGAAAGAGCAGACTCCTAGAGCTATTGAGTACAATGTCACTACCCTCTGGCATAGAAGATTCTTTCACTCAGAAGTCTTAGAGGCTGAGAAAATATTTAGTGAGATCACAGTATGTTTGCTCTGTTGGGTACTTTTGTCCTAGTCATTCACTCTGGCTGCTGCCAGAAACAGGACACTGGGCAAGATAGATACCTGGTGAAATTATGCATAAGCTTTGTCCTGCCTTTAAATAAATACAGCTGGTGGATATTGCCACCATGACTATTTTGTGGTATGTTTGGACTAGCCAAGTCCTTTGGGCAATGCTCCTAGTTTTCTTTCAGCTTGGAATACTTGACACAACTATCCTGACTCCTTTTAGGCAGCACATTTCAACTGTACACTGGATTATTCCATTTCAACTGCAGCCTGGCTGCTGAGTCATAATGTATTGAAAAGACCAAAGATCTTGTAAAAAATTATGAAAAACGAATAATGCTTAAAACAAGGTGCTTTGAGTAAGAGCTTTTCATTACATTCAAGACTTTAAAGCTAGCACTCAGTTAAGTACTTCCAATGAGCAAAAGCAGAAGTATAAACTGCAAAGGTTTTGTCAAGTGCTTTTTCATTCAATCAACTGGATGTGAGTCAAGTAAAAAGACAGGAATAGTCAACATCTTTCCACAAATGGGAATGTGAAATTGCAGGTTATATATAGTCTTCTCCAGAGCAGATGCTGCTATTCACACACACCAAGTACACTGAGCATTGGGCTGTTACCACCCCTCAAGGCTTCCAAAAAACAGGTAACCTTAAACAACAATTTGGATAAAAATAAGTTTTGAATGGTGAAAATAGCTTTGAAAGTGTAAATAACCAAAACATTTCAGTCCTCATTTACTTCAAGAAAAGTTTCAGAACTCTAAATTTCCATGAGATCCCATATATTAATATGCCACACATGTATAAGAAATGAACACAACAGAGGGTGAAAACTTCTCGCCTTTATTTCAAAACCAAGTTCCTGTGCTGAGCAATGTTCATGTGTGTGTTTATCAGTTTACTTTATTGATGATAACTGGCATATTACAGAAATAATTTTTGTGTTACATATGCAATGGTATAAAATTCAGACAGGTTCTGTACAAATATTTGTAAATAAATAGTTGTAGGAGTCCAGGGTTTTCCCCTGGCTTCCCTGGGGGTCTCAAAACCCCCCTGGCAGGCCTCTCAGAGACCCCGGAATGAGACCCAGGTGTCTCAGAGGCTGAATTTAACCCCTTGGGAAAATCTGCCAACATTGCAGGATGAATTACAAGTCACAAAAATAAGTGGAGTATAAGTTAGACTGTTAAAATGTAGAATAAGTAGATTTTTGGATTGTTTATACTAAGGGCCATGTGGCCAGCATGGAGGATTTGGGGCATGGTGTGCCCCTTCCTCCTTCTTCTCTGTGCCATCCATTTTGGATGGAGTGCTGGCAGCCACAGATGGGATGGGGACAAAACTGGACAGTGTAATAAGGTTGTTCTGTATTGGAAAGTGATTGTAAATATTGAAGACGTAGATTAGAGTATAAAAGATAGGTCCTGCCTCTCCCAGGTGGGCATGTGGTCATGGTGACCTTGCTGAGGGACCTCCATCAGCCTGTTGGGACACTTTGTAGATAAGATACAATAAACAACCATGAAAAACAACAGAAGATCGTCTTGAGCAGTTTCTCACCGGTGGCCTCAGGAAAACCCTGAGTCCCAAACCACCTACATGTCCATCTGAGGAGGTCTCACGCCTAAAGAGACCCTCAGACAGTGACAATAGTCTGTTGGAAAACAGGAAAGTTCAGAAACTTCAGAAAAACTGAGTAATTTTTGCTCAGTCAAGTTGCTGGTTTAACTTCTTTGTTGTCCAGTTATCATATTACAAAATACATACTGACAGATCCAAAGCAGCTGTAAATTAATATTAATTACAAACCATTTTTTTTCAAATTAAAAAATTTGCAAATCCCTTCTAAAAAATAATTTCTAAAAAGAAATAACTTTTAATTATTTCTATTTTTATTGTTTCATTTTTCTATTATTTTATATCCATCTTTGTATTAATTTGCTTATAAAACAAAAACTTACTGCAATTGAATATTCTAATTAAAACTTCATTGGTATTTTTTCCAAAATTTTTTCAAAATTTTCTTCAGCTGTTTAAAAATCAATTGTTGCTTGTCTACCCCCAAAATAAAGATATGGAATCTTTCATAAAGAAAACATTCTGAAGTTTGAGTAGCCAGAGTTTCAACCTGCATACAACATAAATAGTGGAAGAGTATAGAATTGAACATCTTTGTTCTAATCTGCAGGAATCAAAAGAAAAAACAAATGTTCACAGAGTAGTGTGAAAATCTCCATCTCTTTTCAATAGTCTTTCATCAAGAAAGTAAACGTGACTGTCATAAGAGTCACTGATCCCATATTTCTGCTGCTAGCACCTGGTCCTGGAAGCTTTCAGAGGTTCAGAACTTGAGCACGTGAATTTGCCTACACCTAACATTAAACAGAGGGGTCTGAAAAGTCCTGCATGTCACCAGGAAGTGATTTTGTGTTACATTGTGCAGCACCATGCTATGTTTAACACCTTGGCAATATGTAAAGCTAGAGGTTAGTGAGGATTAAATGATGCTGCTATTAGAAATCTGCCATTTAACTAAAATGCTTTACTGCAATGTTTTTGTTCAAGTTAAACATCAGTTGTAAAACTTTCTCTGGCTGAAATGTTTGGACACAGAGAGCAGGAATAAACTGTTCCAAAGTTACCAACTCAGGCCTCTGGCTCCAGTTTGTGCTGTTTCATGTACTCCAGTTGGTTCCCAGGCACAGGGCTAGTAGACATTTTGGGGGTAGCTTTTCACAATCTCTCCTACTGGAAATGAAACATTAGGAAGAGTAATTATTGATGAGAGCAGGGAATCAAATCCAAGTCTATTCTGTATTTGAGTGCACCAGACTACTTTGGGTTGTGGTTCACTCTTTTTTCTTTTCAGAAACCCCTCTGTCCCACCTAGAACAATACCTGACTTATCAACAGGGAGGTGTCAGCCCAGAAGAGAAAGTTGCTTTCATGGGATGCAAAACCCAGCAAAATGCATCCAGTGTTAAAAACAAAATCCATGACACACCAGTCTGACACCTACATAAAGCTGAAATCCTGAGCAGAGTTACTGAATGCTCTATTTACAACAAGTACAGAATCCTAACTAGAAAAATAAGTCTTTGTGTGGGATGAAACTTAGAAAGGATTTTTTTCTGGCAGGTAAACCATGTCAAGGCAAGATCACTAGTAAATTTTCTTTTGTCGTGCTTCAGAGTTTGATGTTATATATGTTAGTCAGTCTTTAATTTACCTAAGCAGCACAGTTGGCTAAGTGTGGGAGGTTTTTGCATGCTTATAAAATAGTAGAAGAAAACTTTAATACTTCTGCACAACAATAATAGTAATTTAGCATTTCTCCAAGGAAATTTATGATGGATACGCAACTCATCATTTTCAAAAGCAATAAAATAACACTCTAAGTAACAAAAAAACTATTCCTATATTTTACAATTAATATCAATTTAAAAACTTCCAAATAACATAGCCAAACATATTTTATTTAGTTATTTATTTTCATCTAAGGATCACAGAAGATCATCTCAGCTTCTAGGTGCCCTAATGTAACAATAAAAAAATCATTACCCTAAACCCAGCACAACAGCCAAATAAAATAAAACTACCAGATAATAACTCTGACCAAACAATCTTATCCCTTCTGACAGCTCCAGAAAAAAAACTCTACACATTCTAGGTTCTTTTCAAAAAGCTGGACTTGGCACTTTATTTTGAAACCTAGTCTTGCCAAGCTCAATTCGATGGGTGAAGAACATCCCAAACTATGAAGCCACTTCTGAGCAGGGAATAATTGTTTTTTTTCTGCTACTGAAACTGTATCCATGCAAGAGGCTGTATCTAAGCAGTAATTTCAAGAAACACACATCTTTTTACTAAACCCTTACATTTCTAGCAGAAAATATCTCAGAGCACTCCTGTAACCTCCTCACAGAGAATAATCTCACCAACTGAACAGATCACCCTGTTTTAGTGCTTCTTTGCACATGGACTTTTGAGACATTTCACAGCACACAACAACCCCTACTTTTAGACAACAAAAGTAATGTCAGAAGCAATGAAAGGTAGCAGGAAATGGTTCAGCCTCTGAGACTGGCAAGTGTCCGCACAACCAGAAAAGGAAGTGCTGCTCATTCACAGATTCCTATTCTAGTTTTAAAATAGGAAACTTGGGTACCAGTGGCATAATCCTGGTGGCAAGGGTTACAGCACGGGCTGGCAATACCTCCTGGGTGCCAGGAAAATCTTCAGCCAATAACTTTACTCTGTAATACCAAAGCCAGCCAGACTATCCCTATATCTTGATCTATTCAAACAAGAAAACGAAATAAAAAGACCTCACAATTAGTGATTCTCTCTGTTTAAGAACCTACAGCAGGCTGGGAACCAGTAAGCATCACATTTACCAGCTGTGCAACTGCAGCTGTTACTGTTTAAATTCCTGGCAGCTTCTCCAGCCCACCAGTGTAACTGGCCAGAGATTAGACTGCGAGATGCAGAGGAGCCTTCCTCAGCACAGCCTGACCAAGCCAGTACACCTTGCACAGACAAGGGGCAAACACTTGGGGGTATGAATGGTTTATCTCTTCATCTTCTCACTCCAATCCCTCACACATTTGTAAAATATGAACAGCCAACAGTATTGGGACTCTAGAGTACTCTAGTCACAGATTTGTTCCTGGGACCACTGAGAAGCAACTTCACCACCAGAGAGCATCAAAAGTGCACTTCAAACATGCAGACAACACCTCAGAACAATCTACTCCAGAGAACACTGGATGACCATTGACTTAGGATGAGTGCCATAGCTAATGACAAAAACTAAAGAAAAAGGTGGAAGAAATACAAGCAAACTGAGAATCACATAAAAGCCACAGTTACCTATTCTCCAACTCAACATGGTATGGAAGAAGCGAATACCCTGACTGGGCCTCCCTGAAAAATCATTCCTTAGATAAGAAATTGCTTCCTTAGAATGACTAATGCTAGAAATATTTTCACCGCCTCTGCAGACCCCTGTGTTCTCTTTGTGCTTTAATTGGTCCTTTCCTCAATCCTTTAAGTAACTGGTCACTTCTTACCTAAAACCTTTAAGTAGTTGGACAGTTTTCAATCCTTGATATTGGTTCATTTTCTAAGGCAGCCTAACCCCTATAAAAGCCCCTTTAATATCTTATGTACTCGACTGCTGCCAGACCTCTTTGTAGAAATAAAGTTGCCAGCGGAACCTCTGGGCAGCTTTTTTCTCTTAGCTGGCTAAGAAGGTCCTGCAAGCAAAGATGAATCTCACAAAAGAGCTGATAGCCTAAGCTTTAGGCATTGCTTGCATCCAAGGACCTTGTGGCTGAAGTCTGCCTGAAGCAGCCAGGAAAAGCTGTTCCATACAGAATGTTTTATCCGGGTTTGTTGTGGCAGCCTGGGGCAAAACCCAAGCCCCAGCAGCCACAACATGGGACATTAACCTCACTCACAGTAAATCACTGAGAAGATTGCCAGGATACTTTAAAGCAGGAGCTAAACGTTGTATCACATGCACTTCTGCTTGACAAAAAAAATGTCAATTTCCCCCTGCAAAGGACTCTCGGGATTTCTCCAGCCGAAACAGATCAGGAAAGAGCAAACCAAGCCTCCACAAAGGAGGAGAAGGTGTCTCTTACCTGTGAAAATAAAAAAAAAAAGTGCGTAAACAGTGGCTATTCCAGAGTATAGACAGATAGAATCACTGTCCTTTTCCACACATAAGCCTTCAAAGATTCCCACTTTATACTTGCATTATATAAGAAGGAAAGAAAATCTTTGTGCAGCAGTTTGGATAATCTTGTCTCTTTGGGTAAATCTGGGCACAGTACTTTAGTGGGCTTTCAAACTCTTCCAAAAGATGTGGGAAGGTTTGAGAAAATGTCCAGTTTTTTATCCAGAGATGACTCAAAAGATACTCGAAAAAGTCTCCAGCTATAGACTATGTGTGTGTGCTCACTGTACACAGTGTGTTCACTGACCTTCAACATATAAATGTCAGGCATTTGTAATCACTAAAAAAAGCCAAAAAATAATTTTCTGTGTTAAGAATCATTAAGTTTTAATAAAAAGATTATCATAGCTGGCATAGTCTCTCTTTAAAGTAAATTACTACTTTGCTATCATTAAATGGGAAAAAACGTTTTTCCAATACTAAAAGAGTAAATAATGTTATGTAAGAGCATAATTTTATTTCCAAAGGGCATTTTTAAACTAAAGCTTGGCATATAATGTTGAAGCTACCATGAATACTGCATTTTGTAAATTTCAGACAATAATGGTCAATGGTTTGAAAAATTTTAATGAGAACTGCCATCTCTGTTAATTGAAGACCCTGGAAAACAGAATTAAGAGCTGAAGTCTTGTTCAGCATTTGAAAAAGTAACTCTGCCTTTAAATATTTTTAAATTCTCACATAAACCTGATTTCTATTCATATGGCTACTGTACATTTCCATAAGCTGTCCTGCTTAAAATCAAGTAATACTGTGCAGACATGGAGAGTTGCCCTCCTTTATGGACCAAAAGACTTGTTAGATCTCTTAAAGCAAAATATGCCTTAAATTTCAGACTGAAGGTGAAGCCATTGTCTGCTATCAAATGCATCTTCCTATCATGATCAACAGAACCAGTGACACCGACGGAAAATCAAGTTCTTGTCATTAATTCCCAGGCAACTGCAAGGAACACTCTTTCTATATTACCAAAAACTACATGATTCCCACATTACCTCACAGAAGAAATGCATCATTAGAGAGGTTGAAGAGAGTGCTTAAGGGATAACAAAAGAGCCTTTAAATTTTATCACATGTCAGATTTGAGCTAATTTCTCACAGCTAATTTGAGATTTCAAGTGTTGGAAACAAGCTTGTGGGACAGGAGCTGAATGCTCATTCAAGCATTATCTTCTCCCCCCATTAGCAGCGAAGGTTCCTATGAGGTTCAGTGGATGAATGCTAGACTGGAGAAAATAGTACTGGCCATGAAAAATCACCCCATACATGTATATGTTCTCAAAGAAAGTTTATGTTCTTAAACAGATTTCTAAAAATAGGAGTTTGGTTTTGTTTTCATGCCTCTATTCCTAATAGAAACCTGATACTGAAAAAGTTGTAAATTAGAAGCCCAGAGAGTCCACATTGGAAGGTACTCTGGTTCAAGTTATCTTCATTTCTATATAATAGAATTTTAAAACCTTAGAGAGTCATGAAAACAAAAATAACGATTTCTAAATGCACTCATAGAAGTTATAATAAAAACATACATTTCAACTGTTTGTCAGGCTGTCTTGCTAGCTATAATCACAGTGATTGAAGTTTCTGTATTTCAAAGGTAATAACAGCAGTGGTATAATAAGGAAAACCTATTGCAGTTCATTAGTCATGGTACATTAGAAAAAGAGATTCTTTGGCAATTTTATGGCCATTTTGAAAATGGTGCCTTCCAAAAAGAGAAAGTCTTAAGAGATTCATACTTCACTTGTTTTCCAAAGGCTGGGTAAACCACATCTAGGAAAACAGTGAATTCAAGCAGGCCGTGTGGGAGGGAAGGAAGAAGTGCTTGGGAGCTGCAGAACCAGCACACAGACTCAACATCTTGTTTACTTGTAGTGCCTGACCTACATCTGACTACCCAAACACAGAGGAGAGGATAGTTCAAAAACTTGTTCTGCATTTGAAAGACGTGATATAGCCCTCCCTGGAGAACAGCAAACAAGCAAGACAGGGTAGGAAAGCTGCAGATTTTTTTTTTCTCAACAAAGCAGCGTTACATCCTGTATGAAGCCTTTGCAACTTACACTGACAATTTTATCCCATAATGAAAAAATGGCTGAATTACAGTCTTGAGTAAAATTATAAACCCTGCATTCTTAAACAACAAAATCTCTTTGTAATAAAACAAAAATGTGATTAACCTGATTCTTTGTGGTTTTTCCCTAATGAAATCCTTGTGGAAAGGACTGAGCCAGGGGAGACTGAGAATGAGAGAGACAGTTCTCTGATGCAGACAGCAGTTAAATATTATTCTATATGTATCCAGTCATCAAGAGAATATGTTGATTACAGACAAGTATGTTAAGCTCTATAATATTCCTCATAGGCAGCTTTTACAGTCATGTAAAGTGATGCACATGGAGGGGGAGGGAACAACATTGAGCTCCAACCTAATTTTCCATATAAAATTATCCTTACTTGGAAACAACTCCTCAGTGTTAAAAGAGATAATTTTATGAAAACCTCAACTCAGTTCACAAAAGGTTGGTTAAAGAAGGAAGCAAATGTTAGGAATTACTAGGACAGAAGTAGAAAGCAAAACAGTACCAAGATGAAGTTTTATGAATCTACGATGTGACCATATCTCAACTGCTCTAAACACTTTCAGTTGCCCTACTTAAATATTAATGGAGGAGAAATAGGAAACATGCAGAGAAGGAAAGAGATAATTATCAAAAATATGTTATTCTTTCCATATTGAATACTATTTAATCATCCTGCAAAATGAAAAGAGTGGGGTATGGCACAGATGTATAAAATCATGAGGAAATACTGTAAACAGGGAATGTCTGTTGAGCATTGCTTCCAGTCTGACAGAATTAGCTAGGCTACCTTTTACTGCTAATTTCAAAATACAGCTATTAAAAATACAATGATAATTTATTATATTCAATTTAAGCATTGCAACTTAAAGCATTAAAATTGAAAGGCTGAATACACTGAGCTGAACACCAATCTAAGTACATGCCTTTGGAGAACAATCAGGCTTAGTTTTCTTTTCAACTGGTTTGTGATACAAGATAAAGCAAAATAATTCTCACTTAGCTTTAAATTATGAATGATATAGTAAATTATTAATGTTAAAGGCACATTAGTGTTTACTCTTAGCTTCTACTGCTCCTTTTCTTTGTTTAACTATTCTTAGATAACACAGACAGCTTTATTGAAGGTAAGAAATAATGAGCTGCTTTTACATTATAATTCAACAAACAGACATCTAACCTGGGAGTTTTTCAGTCTCTAGGGGGGACTGTACATGATGACCAGCTATAGAAACAAATGTCTCATCCAGAGTCAGAGATTTCACTAACACTGTCCAAGATCTTTACAAGCTACAGTGAAACACACTGAAGGCAAATGGAACATAAAAATAAAGGGCCTGGTCTTGCAAATATCTGACATCTGTGCTAGAACTCCTTTCTGTCCTCAGTTTCTTTGGAAGAAGCCAGGTGGGCATCATTACAATTCCCCACCTTCTTTCTCAGGTTTACCACATCAGCAGTGGGTTGCAAGAAAACACCACACTGTGTTACCCCCTCCTGCTCAGCTACAGGGAACAGCTTGCTTTAGTAAAACCAGTTTGTACTGTACTTTGGGTTGCTGAGTACATTTTCTCGTGATTGAGAAATTCCATCTGGGGAAACTGTAAATTGTGAGAGTCTTGTGTGAGAGAGAATAGAAGAATTTGGAAACAAAAGGAATTAGGTCCTCTTTAACCTGCACAGTTCAATTATCACTAGCAACCACCTCAAGCTGAAGCATTTAATTTTGCCTGGTTTATTAGCTCTTTCTGATAGTAAACAGTTATTCAGAAGTAGAGAGCTAAGAAATCATGGACCATGAAGAATACAGCCCTTTCAACTGAAGTTAATCAAAGCTGTGGCACTAAAGTTAATGTGAGCAGAATAAAATAAAATCTAGATATTTTTTATATTTCTATATTATGCAAATTAACTGTGACATGCACTGCTCTATTGCTTATTTCAACAACAGCAGAAAACCCAGGTAATTTAATGCATTTTTCTTTTACAATTTACACTTCAAATTATATGATCACCCCCCAGCATGCTGCAGTGCAAACCATTGCAGGCTGACAAAACACAAGATGAGGATTTCATTGCTTGCAACAAGCATTTCAGGGCTGGGAAGATAATGACTAGCAAAGTTTCTACGTACAAAATACTGTCACATTATGGTAAATAGTCACTGAGTTTTCTTCTTGGGGATAACTTTAAAATGTCTTCAACACCCAGTAAAACATTTTTACGTGTCATTAAGAACTGCATACAATAACCTACTTTGGAAAGGTTTAGAGATACATTTAAGCTTTTGTAATCAAACATGGAAATTAAATAACCTTGTGGCATTTACAATCTTGATTAAATGAAACTCCTCTGTTTTAGAGTCACTCAGAACTTCATCATAACCTGCTTTTAGAATGACTGTCTAAGCAGCTTTACCATCACTGCTCAGACTCTGCGAAGAGCATACTCCACCCTTCCTTCAGCCTTTCCTCCACAGGCAGCTCAAACCTGAAAGGACAGCACCAATGCAAAAGAGCCTTACATTTCTCAGGACTTCTTTCATTTATCATATGGCACAGGGAAAACAATAGCAGGAGGCTAGGAATTGGCACCTGAATTGCTAACACCAGTCTGAAGGAAAAATCAGGACTGGAGGCATTAATTTCCATCTTTAACTGCACATGCAGTCCCTCCCCATTGCACATGGCCCTTCTGTTTCCCAGACTCATTACAGCACAAGAGAGAAAAACACCAGTCTTTGAACAAGAGCAAAAGGGATCTCCCATGAACAATAATGTAACAGCATTCCAGCAGAAAATTATACATTTCTTATTGGCAATGATTCAAGTTTGGGGGTTTTTTTATGTCAAAGATACCTTAACAAAACTAAAAATATTTCAGTATGATATTAGATCCTATCATAATTAGACTTGACCTAAAATTATTGATTTTCAGTGTTTTCAAACACTGTAATCCTGTGTGTCAGATGCAATTCATCCTTTTTGATTCAGGTGCATAGAATATTATAGAAGTTTGCAGCAGTTTCCAGACAGAGAAAATCTTAGTTTAAGCTACGAAGTTAATTGGAGAGGATAAGAGAGAGTGGCTTTTTCCTGAAAATTCCTCATACAGTCACTATTGTTGATCAAAGACTCTTGTTTCATTGAGATTTTGAAAATTTAATAGAGAGTGAGTTATGGTTCACTGGAGCTAGTGAGGGAGCTCATGTCACATCAAAGAACAACAACCTGTTGCTTTGCATCCACCTTTCCAGGAAAAATAATTAATAGTACAATAAATAAATCACATTACAAGTGACAAATGGAGGTGGTCCAGCCTCCCTACCTCTGAAACTTGAATTAATAATTTAGGAAAATTTTCCTCCATTTTACTTATGATATCACTTCTGCAAAATAAAGTATCCACATAGTTACTTAGCTTTAAGCACGACAAGCAGAGCCTAACTTCGAATTTGCCCTTGGATATTTCTGAATGCAAAAAAGATCTGACACTTTGAAATATGTTTTTATCTACTGAACCTTGCCTGCTTCTGTGTGATTTCACAAAAAGGATTAAGGGACCACTGTACATGTTTCACATAAAAGCAACCCTCCCTGGACCATGATTCATTTTTAAATGCATGGCCAGTTAAACTATCAATGCTTGTAGATTAGCATTTTCATTTTGAAAAACAGGTTTTTATGATTTTTGTTTAGTCCTGTTTTCTTACATGTTGAAAACTTAGAACTATTATTAAACCATAACAATAACCTGTAATCGTTTCTGATGCCAGGGATCTCCCACTGTTCTGCAACAGTGATAGTGTAGGTACTAAAACAAGAAAATGAGCTAAGTTTTGTATTAATTATTTCTTTGTAACTGATCAAAGGCTGTCACATACCTCCACCAAGATTCCTCTTCATGCTTACAGATTCTAGGTCATCTGACATTTTCTAGACATCTGACACATCACTAAGTACATGCAAGTCTTGAGAAACTGGTAATTTTTTACAGCCTAAGGAGATGTGGCCCCTGTGAGGGGCATCAGGGAGATGTAGACAGGCTCTTCACAGAGGTGGTGTGGTGGGAGAACAGGAGTGGAATAAATTGGAAGGGGAAAAAAAAAAGGGGGGGTGCCGATTCACTGTGTCCTTATCCTAATTATTTAAGATTAGACAGGTGACCAGCATGAATAGGAAGAAACAAAAGAGGCTCCTTCTCTCAGGTCTCAGTTCATTCCTTGCGGTGGCATGGTGGAAAGAGGAAGAGCCCCCCAGGGTCCAGGGTATTCTAGGAGAAGGGAGGGGGAGGAGGCTTGGCTGACAGCCAATGGCATGGGGACACTTGGACCAGGGATAGGGGACAGGAAGACAGGGGACAGGGGACCGGGGACAGGAGGGGGATGGGGATGGGTAAGTTCATTCATTCCTTTTATCTCCTGGTATCAAACTCCAACAGGGGGGAAAGGTCACAAAAGATTTAAGGAAAGACTTTTTCCCTGTGAAGAGTCAAGCAGTGGAACAGAGCCCAGGGAAGCTGTGCTGCCTCTATCCCAGTTTTCAACATCCAGCTGGATAAAGCCCTGAATAACCCAGGCTGTACTTTTGCCTGACCTTGCTTTCTGCAGGAGGCTGGACTAGAGACCAGCTATGTCAAAATCCACCAGAAAACAACCAAGCTCTTCTTCTTCCTTTTCAAAAGTATGAAAAAAAGCAAATGACTTTTATTAAAAATGAGAGATTGACAAATATCCTTGTCCTAATTTCTTGTTTTTATCACACAGAATATTTCACCAGTGTCCTTAATTTTCAAATGATTTTCAGATATGTAAGGAAATGCTGTTCAAATAACAGGCATATTGTATGTTACATTACATATCTAACAAGCATGGCACTCAACTGGCTCTACATGTTTCACAGATAAAAGAAATTGGTTGACTATACATTCTTCTTGAAAATAGTATGCATGTATAAACAGCCATGATGCTGGCAAAAAAATGTACAGAAGAATGAACATGTTACTATATGATGGTTTTTCAAGGATTTTCCTTTTGTTTTCCACTGGTTTTAAGTTTTTTGTTGATACTCTAAGACAAGGACATGGCCGAATAAGAAACACTGCTCAGCTGTATACAACACCATCAAATATAAATTCCTCTGCCAGAATGCAGAGAAAGAAGAGCACTGTGACAAATGTGTAGTGCTCCTTTTAAGCCAATCGGAGATTTTATTTCTAAAATAGACTTCTGAATGTCTCAGGAAGTCTCACTCCATCACTCTGGTTGATAAAGAAAAGGTTACAGACTGAAGATGGAAAATAAAGCCCTAGACCACTACAGATTCATTTTCCTAATGACATAACAGGCACTGATCACAGAGCAACTTTTGTATCCTTGCTATCCACATTTGGAATCTATTTATATTTCTTCCACAAAGCCAGTCTTGACTCTTTTGACTTCAGTACTGCTAGCCCCTGCTTCCCTGAAGAGACAGCAATTTGGAAAAAGAGTCAAACAGAAGTGATTCGTGTGCACTGAGAATAGAGGCAGCTGCTTTAACAGTTTTTATTTTAGTAGTGGAGTTTTATTCAATGACACCTGGAGAACTAAATCTAGGTATTTAGGTATTTATCTGCTTCTGGATATGTCAGGGTACCTCAGGTAGACTTAGTCTATAGAAATCATAGTCCAGGGCTGCTCAATGTCAGAAATGGAAGAAAAGAGCACATTTATCGACCAGGAGTAATAATAATGGTACAGGTATGTTTGTATATCATGGAACTCATATATAATGAAAATAAGAAAATCTTAACTTTAAATTCTTAGGAACACTTTTTTTTTTTTTTTTTTTTTTTTCTCCAGCAGGAAAAAGGAAAACAGGAATTCTTTGTCTGTTTTATTGAAATAAAGAAATATTGTTGAAACACCTATAAATGTCTAGATCAACATCAGTAACACTTTCCAAATACCATCCATACACAGTTCTATTTTTAATGTTGGACTGTTCTTGAAAGGTGCTAAGAAAAAGATTTATTCATAACACATAAAATTATATCCTGACTGTGCATTCCCTTCCATTTGGAAAAGAATCCAAAATGCTGGTAAAATAGAACTATTTTCAAAATTTTAAGAGAACATAAGTCCTACCTTTTAATTTTCTTTCAAAACTAACATTTAAGGATCAAGTTCTGTAAACTTGATATCCCAAGTAATTCATCAGAATGCAAATAAATCCTTTCAGTTCTGCAAACAGGCTCAATAAATACATACCCTCTAGTGATTAAAGGCTTCCCATTCAAACGTCATATTTTATTTCAGTGTACAATGCTAACATAACTGGTTTGAATCAGCATTTTTCCTAGGAAGTCTGTTTTCAGGAATGCAGGAAAGTTATTTTCTGAAAATCTGGGTAAATATATAATGTATTTATATATTTAATAAAACTTTTATGTGCTCTTAGGAACAGAATTACTGACTATAGAATATCTACTGTTGCAGAATACTTGAATCTGGTAATCCACCATTTTCACACCAGAACATGTTCTGTGCTGTTTCACAAGTTACCCGGGGTTCTACGGCTTTGTTTTCTCAGATTATGCACACATCCCTTATCTGTAGGAAGAAACTCCATAGAATTGCCTTTCTAAGGCCTGGTACAGCTGTAAAAGTCTGCAGTTGGTCTTGTAAAGTTATTTTACCTGTTGCATGAACCTTGATCAGCATATAGAAACCCTGGCTCGGAGAGCTGTGCCATTGAAAACAGCCACTTGTGTCTCACTCAGGGAAAATATTTGCTATACTTTATTTTTCTCTTCAGTCAAATTCATTAAAACACATTTTTGATTGCTTCTTTATGTACTCTGGTCTTATGCTGATTCCTCAAAGTCTGCTTTTGTTTTAGTTATTAAACTTTTATCATCAAAATACTGTAATTTGGGAATTCTGTACTTAGCTATACCCAGAACAGCACTGAAAATCTGCTTCACTAATTTTCCTCCCCAGTTTCCACAAAAGCAATAAATAGTGCTATAAAAATCAGCTCTGCTGTAACTTTCATAAAAGAGCATCACACACACAAATAAAACAAGCCCAGGAACTGCAGTCCTGTGTCAGAAGAAATTCCTGATAACTATCAACACTTTTAAGAAAAATGGCACTAATTTTTTTTTGCTGTTTTTCACATCTATATCATCACAAACCTGAGGTTACAGTGTATATTATTCTGTATCCTGTATTGATGACACACTTGCAGGATGCATTATGGTGAAGTGACTATTTGCTTCAGCTCTGTTTCAAGGCTGAGAGAAAAACTTGGATTGGTGCTGACATGGCACCCCAGCCAAGCAGTTACAAGAAGTAATTGGGCAACAAGCCTGAACAGTCTTTCCATTGCCTTTATTTAAAATTATATTGGTGAGGGATTATTTCCCTCCTGTTTTAACTTGGTACACAATTTTACATGACACATCTCTTCAGCAAGTAGTGACAAAATACTGTGTTTCCAAAGGAACCAAGAGGGAACACTGCCATGGGACCTGAGGCAAGGTGAGTGTGCTGTGGCTGAAGTCACCAACACCACTGCCAAGGGCTGTTGATGTTCAGACACTATCTCAGCTCCAAAGAGGCACAAGGAAGAGAAAAAAGCAGAGCATACCATTACTAAGATTCCTGCCCCGTGAGACACCTCACAGCAGGTCCAGGAGCCCCAGGAGAAGAGGCAAGGGCAGATTTCAGAGAGTTTAGACCCCACTCTGCACCGCCCTCCCTCCCAGCCTGAGCCCTTCCCAAGCTCCTGCAAGGACACAGCCAGGGTAAGTTGCGTATAGATCAAAACTTTCCCTTCTAAGAGGAATGTACCTTTTTTGTTTAAGATAATACCTTGAAAAATAAAAGTTTTGCCAACCTGGCCTTTCCCTCTTCCTTCATTTATACATTCATAAGTGGTACTTTATATTTTAGTCATCAATGCCAAAATATATTTTAGCTAATGTTTTTAAATGCCCTCATGATTATCACTGTAAAGGCATGAGATACCCTGACATTAATTAGAAAAACCTGACATACTGATTTAAAAAAAACAAACAACAACCCCAGAAAAACACACAAGAAACCAACATTGCAAGAAAAGGAAACCCATTTGAGCTGGGTTTCGCTCAACTTAAAACCTTGTGAATTTTGAATTAACATCTTTATCCTACTGCTCAAATAATGCATTTCTCCCAAGCTTCTCAACTCTCTTCTGTTCAAAAGATTAACTTCACCATCACTGTGATGTTCAAATGTAGTTTTCTACTTCATTTGAACATGTGTATTGCATCAGTCTGTTAAATCCCAAATCTTATGTAATACAGAGAATCAGGGGTTTAATGCCCATCCAGCTCATAAGAGATACTGCTGCTCAACAATTAACACACAAGCAATTTCTCTTGTATGAAGTAAAGTACATTTTATCATCAACCCACTAAAGAAAATTAATGGAAATCTGTTGAAGTAAGTTTTTCAAATAAAACTGCTTTAATGAAAAAAGAAATATGAAAAACAGACTCTGGATGAAACTTTTGCAGGTGGATCTCCAATTAAATAGTCGTCTGTGACAATGATGGTTTTAAAAAATCATGATTTTTTTTTTCCCTAACAAAGAAGATGCATCTATTAACAAAACTGCTCCTCAGCCAATTTAGTTCCTGTATATCAATTTATTTCCCCATGGATAAAGAAGTGTAGTGAGCCCCATATCAGTAAAGCAAAAGAAGCTTAACTTTAAGCACATGCGAAATCCATTTTGAACTCCATGGTTACTTGGTTTTCTTTAACAGAGCTCTAATTCACCAAAATCAATAGATATACTGCAGACATACTGAAGGCTGAGAGCAGGGATTAACCAAAATATATGGGTTATTTCTAAAAGCCAAGCACATCTTCTGCATGTGCATACATTAAGGGATAAAATCCTGAGCCCTCCACTGGCACCAGAGGGAAAAAGGAAAGGCTGAAGCTTTCTTGAACCTCCCCACCCAATTCTTACTTGCCTGTAATCAAGTTACGTCTGATCAGCTGTTCCAAATTCAAAACAATCCTACAGGAGCTTTCCTTCTAACTCATTACAGCAGTTTCCTTTGAGAAGCTATGCATTGAGCTGTTTTCAAATACACAATTTCCATTCAAACAATCACAAATTCTGGAAGTATCCTCACTCTCTGCTTGACAGACTATTAAAAAACAGTGCAATAAACCCAACTAAAAAACCCTCCAACAACCCAACCCAAAACCAAACAAAAAAACCAACCAACCAACTAGGCCCTGCTTTTACTGTTGTAAAAGTCACTTTCTCTCCCAGCTTCATCCCTCTTCATCTGGAATTTAAGATTCCTTTTTATTAGAGTGTGTTGATTTAGCACAGCCTGGTTTTTGGTAGCAGGGGGTCACAGGGGTGGATTCAGTGAGAAGCTGCTGGAAGCTTCCACCATGTCCAACAGAGCCCATCTCTGATGGCTCTGAAGATGGACGTGCTGCTGGCCCGATCAGAGAGGTTGGTAATGCCAATGTGATGATGTATTTAAGAAGAAAATCAAAGCAGCACACGGGCAGTGTTTCTCAGGGGTGCGAGGCGCCGCTGCCGGGCCCATCCCGGCCCAGCCGCGGCAACGCAGCCAGCGGCACCTCGGTGCGGCTGCAGCGAGCCTCGCCTGCCGGGCCGGGCCCGCCAGCACCGCTGCGGCACCACGGCCGGGAGAGCAGGGCCGGGAGAGCAGGGCCGGGGAGAGCAGGGCAGGGAGAGCAGGGCCGGGGACAGCGGAGCCGGGCCAGAAGCGCAGGGCTGGCGGCTTCTCCTTGCCGGTGCCCGCCCCAGGAGAGGCGTTAAACAGCGCCAGCGCCGCGGCCGCCACCTCTGCCCACACAGTGACAGCGGGGCCGCCTGGCCGGCAGCGAAAACGGGGCGGGAGAGTCCCCGAGGCTGAACTTAAATGAGATCAACCTCTCAGTGCCGAGGGATCCTGTAGGAATCTTTGAATTGGTGGAACTTGTTGGCAATGGTACCTACAGGCAGCAGTTTTTCTCCTAGACAGAGGAGGAGGTGAGGACATGTGAGAGAAGATAACATGACAGCAGGAAGGTCAGTGCACAAGGAGGGGCAGGAGGTGCTCCAAGCACCAGAGCCGAGATTCCTCTGCAGGCTGTGGTGAGGAGCGTGGTGAAACAAACTGTGCCCCTGTAATGCATGGAGTGCACGGGGGATGCACAAATCCCCTCCCAGCCCGTGGGAGAAGTGCTCAGGCTGGAGCGGGTGGGTGCCAGAGAAAGCTGTGATCCAGTGAGCCCCGAATGGAGAGAGGGCCGTGCTGAGAGAGAGAGAGAGAGAGAGAGAGAGAGAGAGGGAGGGCCGTGCTTCCGAACGAGAGCAGCCCGTCCTTAGAGCGCTGCACCCTGGGGACAATTGACCCACGCCACAGCAGCTGTGGGAACACTGTTTGCCCGTGGGAGGGACCCACAGCACAGCAGAGGAAAGACTCCTCTCCCTGAAGGAACAGAAGATCTCGTGATGAACTGACCAAAACTCCCACTCCCTGTCTCCCTGCTCTATTGGTGGGAAAGAGGGAAGAGCTGGGAGGAAAAAGGTGTTTTAAAGGCTTATTTTACTTCTCGTTATCCTCCTCTGACTCTGTTAATAATAAATTTACTTTATACCTTTAAATTTGAACCTGTTTTGCTCTCAGAGTGTTTACTCCCAGTCCTTGCCTCAACTCATGAGCCCTTTGTTAATTGTTTTTTTCCCTCTCCTCTGCCCAAATGTAGTAAGAGAGAGTGAGCAAACGGCTTTTATGGGTATCTGGCATTTGACCAGTTTCAAACTACAACAGAGGGACAGGATTCTATTGTATTCCAAGCACTGCTGAAGATACAGCTTTTGGGAAGAATATAAAAAATAGTGAAAGCACATCTCAAATTCAAATCTCAATCAAATATCCCAAAATGATGCCATTCCTGAATCTTTGCTCAATAATCCTACCCCTCTTGCCTTTTCTACTTGTCTTTGATCCTCCAAAATTCACATGCTCGTGAAAGTAAACCACTGTAAGGAGCACCATTCATTTTATGAGGATGCTGCACTGTAACAGGCGTGTCTTGAAATTCAGTTTCACCCACATACTGCATTCACAGGCTTTTTAGAATTTCATACATAGAACATACGAAATACAGGTAGACCTGTAAGAATATATTCAGGGAATGTGGTCTGAATAAAACTGAATAAAATTCAATGCAAGAATGTTCCAAGATATAAATATGCAAGTAGTACAAGCTGCAATTCCTAGTTTTTCTAGTTAAACTCATTTTTCTTCAGATCCACACTCAAATTTCACTTTCATCATCAGGTATTCAGGACTTGATGAGAAGATCAGGGAACATAAATCTTTAACTGACATTCTTCACTGATTTGGTAGAATCAGCTCATGCAAATTACTGGTCTCTGTAATAACTGTTTTTACCAGTCTCAGCTTTTGTCTACCTTGGTCTTTTATGTAAAGATTATGCCTTCCCAGCTACATGAAAAGGACTCCCATAATTGATATACCAACACCAAATCAATTTAACAAATATCAGCATAGGCAAATTTTTTCATTTTCTATAAAAACTAAATTAGCATTTATTTCTTGACCACACTTCAAAGAATTTTTTCCTATCATGCCTTATATAGTATAGTATTTTTGACATGAGCACTACATTTTAATATGACCTAGAAGTTAAACAAAGCTTCCTGAAAAATCTTTTTTAAAAGACAGTATTTTGTTCAGATTAATTAGTTGCAGCAAAATTTCTTGGTAAAAAGCTTGCAGGAAAAGAAAATTTTCACCATTTGAGGTAACCTGGAATAG
The DNA here is from genome assembly GCA_030060385.1 of Muscicapa striata striata. Lineage (NCBI taxonomy): Eukaryota > Metazoa > Chordata > Aves > Passeriformes > Muscicapidae > Muscicapa > Muscicapa striata. The sequence continues at coordinate 704,803 of JAREIS010000221.1, read as the reverse complement.
CTAGTAGTTAGGAGAGACATATCTTCACCTGAGTCAAAGACTTTGTCTCAAATCTCTTCTGTTTCAAAACAGAGATGAGAGTGCATTAGACATATCCCTTGCCCAATCCATAGGTATTGTCCAGAAGGAAACATTCTATAAGCAGTTGCTTTATTTTGTTCTTAAAGTCTCGTATTTATCCTGACATAGAAATGGAGCTGTATGGAATTCTTAAAAATTTTTTCAAGATTTTTTTTCCCATCTTCACACAGTTTTAATTAAATCAGAACTCTGGAACTAATAGATTTATTTTTTAAGTGTGAGTTGTACTTTTATTTTAGAAGCATGCTTTGCTGATGCATACTACAGTGTTAATTCTTTTGTACAAATTAGAGTGTACCCAGTGCAACCTCATTTAAGTAATTCAGTCTTCTTGGCTTTTGTTTGAAGTAGTTCAATGAAGAAAACTGTGGTGCCCTAGCATTCAATGACCTATAGGTTTTGAATTATGATAAGCAGCTCAATCTGGAACACTGTTACAATTGTCAGAAATGTACCCATAAGAAATGGTTCAGGAAGTAAGTGGTTCAAGAAGTAGGAAAAATGATAAGCCATTAGGGCATGCAGAGTTATCTGCATCCAAAAAGAATGTAAACTGTCAAATTCTGGCAGTGCCTATGCAGAGTATAAGAAATAGTTTCAATCTGTAAATTTGCTTGACCGTGTTGTACAGGATGCTGTAATAACAATATCTGTGTTCCTGTTTTAATAGCCCCTGTCATTGCAGAGAAAAACACAGAAATGCTCAAGAGACAAGGTAAGGAAGTACATATATTTTTAATCTTTAGATATTCAAGGTCTGATTCATTACATATATAAAATTATGCACGTCTCAACTGTGTCATACGCCTGAACTATTTAGGCTGAATGGGCTGCTGATGCAGCTTTAAAAAACCTCTACAAAATCTGACTTACCTGGGAAATGACTGTGAAGTGTTCACTTATTGCAGCTGACCTTATTTTGGCCAGTCAGATGAATCCAAATGCTAACATTACATAGTGTCCTTAGGATACTTTTCATCCCCACCACGAATGAAAACAGCCCATGCAACTTAGGTATCTGCAATTTATATTCTCCATAAAGACTATGTAATCCCCATGTAACTGCTAAGTTTAACATAGCATTTTACAGTAAAGCTACAACTCATTACTAGGAGCCCTGGGAGAGAAACCATTAACTGGACCAGGTTTTCATACCCACTGTCTACTCACTTGAGTAAAATGTATCCCGAGGAAATCTTAAATATACACTGTTTTTTCCAGGAATGGCATCTCAACAGAGAGGTAGGGAGAAAGTAGTTTGGGAAGAAGATTTCCACCAGTTAAAATTCCTCAAGCTGTTGAAATTTTTACTTCTTCCAGAAAGAAGTTGCTCTAGCTTTTGAGCTCACCAGTTCAGTACAGAAAGGTCATCAGGAACACTGAAACAGTCCTACTAAAAACTCCTGCTCAGTGCTTAAGTGCTGTTTTGGTCAGTTCTTGCAATGAGGCTGAACTCTGCTAGCAGTGGTCCTGGTACCTGTTATTTCTTCTGATCTATTGTACATTTAGAGAACTGAAAGACAAGATTACTGTAAGTTTATACTGTAAGAATAATAAAAGGAAAAGGGATCTTTAACCACCAGCTTGCCACCTTGAACTTAGAGGCACCATTTCCACACTTTTGATGGTTTATCTGTAAGAAAATACTGAACCGGTGTCACGGTGTGACTGGGGTTTGCCAATTTTAATAGATTTAATTTCTCTTGGGGATTGAATTTAGGAGTAAAGACAAAGCAGGCTTAAAACTTAAAAGGGTATAAGAATACATTTATTAATAACACAAAACAATTCAGAATGAGATTTCCAGATTATTCCCTCCTCCCCCTTTCGTCATACTAGCAACATACAGAGAACACTTCAGTCAGTTATCCACTTAAATAATCATTGCAGTTCACTCCAGAGAGAAAAGTCCCTTCTTTTAGTTTAGGCTTAGAGGGTGGCTCACTCTCATAACTTGCATCCGCCCGGAAACTACAAATTATGATTTTTCTTCCTCCCATTCTCACAGTCCTTCCAGAGGTGTATATGGGTTGTTGAAACACATGGGGTGTCATTTTAAAGGCAGGCTGCTGAGAAACACAAAAGTCTCTTTATTTCATTCTTCACCAAATGTCTCTGTCTTAATATTCCAGTCCCAAAGACAGAGAGCTTCATTTCCCGAGGCAAAAAGGTCTTCATCTCAAGCGCTTAACCTTCCCAAGTATATGCCACAGTTTAAAGGAATTTAAGTAAAGTCACAATCTCCTAAAACCCACCAAAAAAAAAAGGTTTTAAGCTATTTATCAGTGGCAACTTTTCCATCTCTCCTTCCATGAAAACTTTGTCTTCATTCTGCTGACTTCTGTAATTCTTCTTGCTTTATTCCTTTTCTTCCGGGGAGCTCAGGAAAAACAATCTAGAGTCTCATCCAGGCACTAAGAGTTAAACTTGTATCCAAACGGTAAAGAGCCAGGCTGAAGCCATGAGAGGAAAATCCGGGCCGAGCAGGAACCGGGGGGCTGAGCCGCAGCCCCGCCGAGCCCAGCTGGGGCCGGGCGGGCCGGGCTCCGCCGAGCCGGGCCACACGTGGGGCTGCCCCGCCAGGGGCTGGGGCCGGGGCCGAGCTGGGTCCCCCACCCCGGGGCCACGCGGGACCGGAGCCCGCCGAGGCTGGGCCAGGTCCACCCCGGGGCCTTCGTGGGGCCGGGCCCTTCCCCCTGCCGGGGCTTGGGCCGCCCTAGGGCCGCGCCCCATGCCTGCAGGCTCCTGCTCCCCTGCCCGACTGGAAGGCAAAAAAAACCCCTCACTAACCTTCTTCCCTGTGATTTGGGAAATCAAAACAGCATTCTAATTGGTTTCCTGGGCTGTCAATCACCAACCCAGGTCTCTGATTGGTCCTCGCAGCCTCAGGGGAGGCTCCCAGAGAGGAGGCTGTTCTCTTGTTTTAAGCCATGTGCTCTCCAAGAGGCCCTCTTGAAAACCAGGCTCCCCTCCCCCTCCCTGCTCCACGTGGCCCCAGCACAACCGGATATCACACAGTCTTGAAATACTTGCAGGTATGTTAAATGTCTTTGCTTCTCATAAAGGATTTCAGGCTCTTAATTTTCTCAGAGTACAGAAGTCTATTTTTCTTTTTTTTTGCTACTATTTCCTTCTACATGTTGCTGTGTCATGCATATGGCTCCCCTTCCCAAGCACAGTATGATATAACAGGATAAATGTGGAAATCACTTTTTTCTACTTAGATTCTGATTAATGTTTTGAGAACAAAGACATTTTGAACCCTAACAAGGCAAAAGTTGTATTACTGGATTTTGGACTTTTTTATGAAGCAAGTGCTCAAGGCCAGGTTTTACAGGACTTGGGGCCACCTGGCCTAGTGGAAGGTGTCTCTACTCATGGCAGGCAAATTGGAATGAGATTATCTGTAAGGTCCCTTAGAACCCAAACAGTTGTCATTCTGTGATTCCTAGAAGAGGATAAAGAGGTAACACTGCACACATTAATGACTTAGAAATTGGAAAAGTTATAATGTCACACTTTAGAAAAAGATGACTTAAAGAATATGGTATACAGAATCTATTTAACCTTAAAAGTACAAAAATTATACAATTAATTTAGTTTTAATTGATATCTGGCTTTCAGCATTACAATAGCTGAGCAGTACCAGTGGAGAACTCTGCAATGAGATCAGCCCGCTGGAGGACCCAAAATTAAATATGCATCCACTTAACCTGCTTTTTAATGTGTGATTTACTATATAACAGGCAAAGAATAAGATTAATGAGAACTTTTCAATACTGATAAAATCTCAATACATGCAGAAAGAACTGAATTGATGGTTATATACAGACCTCAAAACCCCAAAAGAAACTATATTAGGTTATAAATTTGAATGGCACAGATAATTTAATGGCACAGATATTTTTTTAAAAACAACAGCAAAACCTCCAAACTACCAAAAAGGAAATACCCACATACACACACTTACTTGTTTTTTTAATTCATCATTTATTTCAGCCTAACGTACATAGCGTCTTCCTGGAAAACTACAGGCAAGAATACAGAAAAATCACAAATCTCATCAAAAGAAAAAAGATGGACTTTCTAAGAAAGAAATCACTTCAATTTTAGCCACAAAAACCCACCTCCTAAAAATATGCTTATTATGCTATGTTGCCTGAAAAAAGAAGTCATAAGTGCTCTGTTTCTGAAGCTGATGATTACCTTCTAAACTTCTGCTTTTTACACAGATTATAAATTAAAATCTCCTTGCCCAGAAGGGGCAGGCTTGAGAGAAACAATGCTTTAGCCTACCGTAAATTATCAAAATCCAGTTAACAAATAGTACCCAAAAGAATTGTAACAGATATCACACTGTTTAAAATTCAGATATGCTTGAAATTCACATTCTGAAATGAGTTGTGCAAGCAAAAACATCACCAGGGAGTTCATGGAGTGTGCACACATGAATGATGCAAACGTGGTCAGAGAGAGCTCTGGGTTGGTTCCACTGTGTCTTAAGGGAACCGTGGGTGGTGTCTTGGGGTGAAGTGGGACTGTCCACCAGAAGCCTGCATAACACCAGCTTAATTTGATAACTCTCCTGGAACACACTTTTTTTCTCCATGGACAGAACTGAGCACACACTTCTAACAGAGTTTCAGTGATTTAGACTCTGGAAAGAAAAGACTAAGCTCTCAACTCAAAACAGGTGTACACTCATAAATATTCATATATTCAAAGCCCCACAGGATGTTGGTCTCCATTTTCCTTAAAAAACCCCATTTCCTTTGGGCAGAAAATACTGATTCACTGGAAGTCAATTTATTTTCTATAATTTTTTTTTTTCCTCCTGAAAAACACATATTTAGGGATAGTGTTGGCGAAGTGTTTTTTCCCAGATCCATTTAGGATTTTTACTCAAAATTATTCAAAAAGAAGGAGGCTCAAATTCCTTACAGCCAACACAGATGATGGCCCAACATTTACAGTGGACATGGGAGGGGAAAGACCAACCATTAAATCCCTGCTCTACAAATTCAACAGCATTTGTCTTCCACTGGAGAGAGCAGTTATATTTTAACTCTGCAGCAAAAATGTCCTCCTGGTATAGTGACAGAAAAAGCAAGGTGAAAGGTGAGAATCCAGGCAATCTAATCTCAAGCCTTGTATATCCCTGGACAGAGAACAGGCATGGAGTAAGAGAGGGGACTGGATGTCCCCCTTTCTCCACCCAGGAACTGGGGCTGCTATAGGTAAGCTACCTTCCACAGGCAGTTCAAGATAAATGTTTGTACCACTGGCTGTGTTCAGCAGCATTTAAGTATTAAAAACGGTCCCTTCAAGTTGATTAAAAACTGTGGAACATTTCTGATCGATTGAATGCTTACACCAGCTTATTGTATGGCAAATCTGACACCCACCCAAACTGTCCTTAAATGAACCAGGACACTTCATCAAGAACATTTCTTAGCTGCTTTCTGATCCTATTCCCATAGAAAGTAATATCATTTGTAGAGAAAGTCATAATATATAATTTTGTGCAACTGCAGCTTATAAAAGTTAATTATAATGAGTTCTTTCTACCACTGGAACAAGGAATGCCTTTTAATAAGCAACACTGTAACTGAGTGCAATTGTCCACCACAAACCCATTCCATGCACCCAGAGACAATTAAACTACTACTTGAAATACAGAAGGAAGCTCAACTATCACATAAATTAAGCTTTAGGACAAAAAGGCCTTTTACAGACTGGGAGTGCTACAAACCAGCAGTAAACATGAAGGTGTCCTCTTCAGAAGCTCACTGTAAGTGCAGATTAGCTACTCACATTTAGAGCTTCTTTACTGCTCACTGCTGTAGCATTTAAATTTTCACACACTAAATAAAAACACCATATGCATCAAGGATGAGTCGGAGGCCATTTTATGAACATTAAATTGTTTCCTGCCATTTCTTCCCCTTCATTCTAAATGGCAAACACCTCATCTGCTATTATAAGACCAGAGCACTACTAGGTTCTTTGGGAACCAATATAAAGGCCACGTTCAGATACCACCCACTGTTTTCAAAGCAAAATTGCTTCATGTTTGAGATGTAGCTGTTGATCAAATATTATTTGTATATGTGAGAATATCCACCTCAGCATTTCTCTATAGTTTTGAATGAAACCAGGCAATCTCTACTGATAGGTAGAATGGCATCAAGCCAGCTTTAGAAGTCCCACTCCAGACAACATTCCTTCATCTCCTACATGATCACCTCAGCAAGCACACAGAAGACTTCTCTCTGTGGAGCTGGATGTGCAAAGAACATACACCACATGTGTCCTTCTTATATGATACAACATAAATAGTACAGGCCTGATGCAAACAGATGATGCGAGATTAACTTGTTTTGCCTTGTGAGGAGACCTTCATTTTCCTGATGTTTGACATTTTGAAGGAACTTCACATAAACAGCACAACTCTTCAATAGCCCAGTTACAAAAGACAAAGGAAAAGACAGTTGAGTGATCTTCTAGTTCCAAGTCAAATGACTTGGAACACAATTTACAACTCTGCACCAGAAAACAAGTGAGGTATCATGCACAGCAACTGGAACAAATGTGGCATATATCAAGAGCTAATCTCCACCATAATTAAACAGAGGGTAGCTTAAGGGCATGCACTTAGAAACTGAGATGGTCCATAGAATTTTGTTATTACTTCACAAAGCAAAATGGGAGAAAAAAACCCCCAACCCTCCCCCTCTCTCCACATACCCTTTGTCATATTACAAGGCTCTGGGTTTGTTAGGATGATGATGGTGACTGGCCATATTTTAATACCTCAGACTTAGTCAAGCAATTCTACAAATAGAAGCTAAAAAAAATACTCTAACTTCAATAACTGTAAAAATTAAAAAGGACCCCTAACTTCAAAAACTGCAATCATTTGCAATAATGTTCATGTCAAGAGGGTTTCAAAGCACCCTAAGCTGCTGAAGAATCTTTTAATGGAGGCCCATAGAATGCAATAGATTGCAATGCCAGGTTATGTCATAGCAAAGGTAAGAAATTTTATGCATTACGGGGAAGTGCTTTGAAGAGAATCTAGGAAACCTGCATGACAATACCTGATCTACAGAAGTACAAATGAAATGCTTCATGTTCCCCCAGCATCCCTTCAAAACATTAAATACAGTCAGTGAAATGCAGCTTTAGCTTTGACCTTTGCAGTGTTTTATATTTTGAGCTAATGGGCATTCCATTCCTTCCCAGAGGCTAGTGAGACTGTAAACAGGAAGAAATGAGGAATTGCAGCCAATCTAATTACAGAATATTGAAAAGGTCAAAGAAGTGCACCAAGATGGTTTAATTTTCAAAATGAAAGTTATTAAGAGCCCTTTAATGTGAAAAGAAAGAAAAAAAGGCAATAGAAATAAAGCATGCAATCGGTATTGACCCAGTTGTCCAGGCAGACAGAGGGAAACCCACAAAACATGCAGATCAGGAACTGGGAAAGGCACACCTCTTTCAATGTTGCATGCTTCAAAGTGCCAAGCAACCACCTGTTTTTTCAGAAATTTTCCTTTAAGTTGGTTGAAAACAGTTTTCAGTGAAGGTCAGTGAAAGTGGGGCAAGAAGATACTATGATTCCCAAAGGTTTCCTCAGACCTTACTTCTTGAGTATGAATATGAATTTGAGATGCTGCATTGCTGTACAACAGCCTTTCTTGGCCTTGCTTTTGCCTATGAAACGTGTCAGTGAAGCCAAGCAACTCCTCAAAGTAACATCAATGACGTTTTTTGGCTCCACACTGAGCCTCCTGCATTTGTTGCATGAACAGAGCTTAGAGCTCTGAGCAGAGCTACTCTACCAACCCACAAAGTGCTGTAGTGCATAACTGGAGCTATGGGTGACAAGCTATGAACAACAGTCTCAAGAGATTTACATTTATATCTTGGGACAAATCCAATTCCTGCCTTTTATTTAAAGAAAATCAAATAGGAGGAAAATTGTGAAAAGGGTTTTAAACACTGAGGAAATAAGCAATGCTGAAGCAGGAGCCATCTCAAATTGTAAAGCATTCGTAACAATAGGAAAAAGAAAAATCTCCTAAAACCCCAGATTTTTGGATTCAAAGGTCACTTCATCTCACGATTGCAATACACAACACCAGGAACAAAAAGCCCTTTTCTTCGGGACTGGTGTTCCCTCCTTATGCAAATCCAATGTCCCAAGTTATTACTTAAGGTAATGCTTTGGGCATGGGGACAATTTTTTCTTGCTCTCTCTGGTCAAGATAGTCCCACCCTAAATATACTAAATAATCTGTCAGAAGCATAGCAGTAATCATCAATTTGCACTAAGATTAATCAGACTAACTTACTGAAGAGGGAGAAATATATTTGTATGTCCTCTTTCAAGTTTTTAGTAACATTTTCTTGTTTATCACATCACAGAGCTCATTACTGATGTAATTTAAGAGCTCTCTGTCACTAAGGAACCACAGGGAAACTATTTACTGGTCATATAGGTAAATTATGTAAGGAAAGAGTAGGATAATTGTGCAAGTGAAACCACTTCTAAATAAATTCCTTTGAAAGGAAAACTGGACCAAAATCAAACAAATGTATGAGGAAGAATGAAGCTCCACAAACCACTACTAACCTCTAAAATAATGAGACACAAATATGTTGCATGTCCATTTGTGTAATGTATTTAAACTAATGAAAATAAAAAGATAAAAGCTATGAAAGGAGGAGATGGGAGGAGAAAGAGAGCAAGGAAAGTAAAAGAACAAAGCCTGTATTTCTTTTTGAGGAGGACTGTTCTAGAAATGCTATGGAAAGCACAGACCAACCCAAAAAGGCTTGGGGCAGAGAGGTATGATTTTGAAACATGGCAAGAGGTGATTTTACTGGCCAAACTACGGTCCAAGAAGGAAGAAGGTGAAGAAGAGACACATGCCTGGTGTGATGCACTCTGTTACTGTTCCAGCTCTGTCCCTCATCATGGTTTTGGGGAAGGGAGTGGGAATGGGCCCTGCCAGAGCAGGTGTGTGAGCAGTGCAAGGCTCTGGGTTACAATAACCCAACCAGTGTTCTGCACAACCCCACAGAGGGTGGTGCATTTTAAGAAATATTCAGCTGATGCTAGAACATAACTTGGTCAATTTCTATGAAATAAAGAGATGTCAACTTCAAGGCCGCATTTTACTCCCTTTTGTTCCTAGAAGCATGACAGGTATTTGGCAGTGCATGTGCTATTTACGGCTGAGCTTCTCAAATATGCAAAGAGAACTCCCAAGATTCTGCCAGTGACAGGGGAAAGACATGACAAAAGCCATGTAGTCTCCAAACCAAAATGCTGCTGGCTTCTGTGCCCCACCTCACTTGCTCATTGTCATTGTCCAGTATAGTTTCAATGAGAGTTTCAATTCACTGACAATTACAAAAATGTCAGAACTTACTCTGATTTTATCCAAACCATTGGGGAATGTGTCCAAGTTATTTCTACTATAGTCATTGCTGTATTGCTCTTACTTGTAAACAGGAGGAATTCTTTAGTAAATGTTGCCTAAGATCAGGATCGATCCATGCCACAAATACTGAAAATTTCAGTGAAAACACATATATTACAAGTTATCACTAACTGCTCATCCTATCCTCTGCTATTTGTCAGTTCTCAAAATATTTGTCATTCAGATCTCAGGACCCATAAGGAGAAAACTCATCCATCTTTATTACTTCAAAGGGAATATATTACCATCTAAAGTGTCAGCTAGTTTTCAACACCAACTATGTATTTTCTGGTGAACATTTTACATGGAAACCACATCCACAGACATGACAATGTCCAATCAAACATAACAGAGTTCCATCCTAACAAATATTTTGTTATCACCAGTCACTATGATTTATTGTGCTCTATAAAGATTGTACTCTCCCTCTTTCAAAAGAGGGAAGTACTGAAGTTCACTCCCACACAAATTCAAAACCACAACTTACTGCTTTGGGGATGGGTACAAATTGCTTTTGCTCTCTTTTTAAAAATAAATAAATAAACAAGAAAAAAAAAAAAAACAACCCTAAGATAGCATCTTTATAAAATGAACCTGTGTTCCCCACAGTAAAATTCAATTTTTGATCATTTTTAAAACAGACGATTATAGTATTATGAAATGTCACAAATCACTCCTTCCTAATAGAAGTCTGGTCTGAAGTAGGCTCTGATGTGGCCCATGTGAAATGGTTTACAGTTATGGTTCCTATTTTTCTCTGCTTGGTTTTCAGCTCAGTTGCAAAGGAAAATTCTGCTGCAATTTTAAATTCTGGGCCAAGCCCTCAGGAAGTGCCAAGCAGCACAGCTCCATTCGCTGGCCCTTTCTCTCCCACAGCATTTCCCTGGGCAGCATTCAGGACATGGAATACTGGGAGAGCTCCCACACCACAGTGCTGGGCTCGAGCCACTTGGTCTCCCCCACTGACCACAGCCCCCAGAACCCAAGAGGGGAAGTCTTGGTATCAGGGAACAAGGGCAGCAAAGGGCAACAACAATAACAGCCCCTGCCATGTAAATAAGGTTACACACTTTAAAATCCTGCCACTCACCCCTCTGCCCCCCATTCCCCAGGCAATGCTTAGGAATGGCCCGTGTCTCAAATAACAGACACAGTTAGCAGCTCCCTCTTTGGGTGGGTGTGAGAGCACAGTTAAATGGACACAGCCATTGCATACCAGACATGCAGGGCTGGGAATGGTCCTGGGCATGTCCAAATAGACATAACAGGTTCTCTAGCCTGGAAGTTCACCCCTGTATTTTTCAGCTTTTCCCCTTGCAAGAAAAGAAATGTGAATTTTTTTCTATTTTATTAAAATGGTTTGAGACCTTTAAGTAAAAATTGCTATACAGCTGTACAGCTCTATTAATAAAGAAAATGGTAACACTTTTGCAGTACATCATCAACAAATTTTGATTTCTGAAGGGACAGCTGACTACTCAATTATTGATTCAGATTTACCAGCTGATAAACTAGCATAAATTGCTCTAGACTCAATGAGAATGCATGGACCACTGGTTCTTCTCAAAGTAAATGAAGTCTAATTTTACTGTCCCCATTTTATTTTTAAAATGCAGCAAAAATAAGGGCTATAACTACTAAGCAGTGTTTCAAAACTAAACATAGAGGAAAACACAAATTTCAACAGTTATTCTGTCTCTGCACAATAGAAGTATATACTTTTTCTAAATGGAAAAACAAACAAAAATCACTTGTAATGATCATGGTTTTAATTAAGAATTCTAACATACAGTGCTTGTGAATTTCAAGGTAATGCAGCACACACAATATTATAAGAAAAAGCAACTATCTTAAAAACTTTCTTTCTTTGCCTTAAAAATGCACTCCCTGCAAGAATAACAATTTTATAAACAAAAACTTCCATAAATAAAAGTAATGTACATTATCTGGCAAAAAGGGCAGGAGATTAAAGAGCCAAGGCTATATAAAAGAATATTGTGATGAAGAGGAGACTTTCCATATGGTAAAACAAAAGCTACTCCCAATAAAAGGGAAGCTAGTGATACCAGGTACACTGTATTTCTTCACTGCAGAGTTTTTTAAAGGGAATACCAAGTTCTTAGAGCAAGCTGTGACACATTCACCTGCTGAACAGCTGTGGTAGCCCAAAGCACTGCCATCCTCCCACTGCCACCTGCCAGCTCTGCCAGCTCTGCCAGCCCTTCCCAGCCCCCAGCCCTTCCCAGCCCTTCCCAGCCCCCGGCTCGCTCCAGGAGGGACACGCCAAGGGCAAAGCTGGGCTCAGCTGCCACCCTGCAGGGGGGGTTCAACCAGCACACTCCACTTTCCCTGGCAGCGAGGAGTGAGTACTTGCTTTTTTGTCTCACCTGTTCCAAGGTAGCGTGGGAACTTCTGGCAGCAAGGTGGCATAGAAAGTTAGAGAAGAGTGAGCTGCACTGACACATTGAGGCACCACAGCAAGACTGATGAGGGCATGTCTAAACTCTCACTTTTGAGCAATGCCATCTTACTTACAGTAATCTCTACTTTCTCCCCCAAGAAGTGGTTCTATTTGAAAAGACCAATAGCTGCTGTTTTACTAAAGATTTTTACCAAAACAGCCCAAGACACTGATAATTTGAAGGCACAGGTTTGCAGAACTTGCATGAAAGGAAAAGAAGCTACTTTATTCCTACTTTTTGAAGCTTTAGACTTTCCTGCACACATCCTGAAATCTACAACTAATGCTCCACTTACCAAGTAGTACTCCTAAGAGTGGAGTTAAAATAAACATTTACTTAATCACATGATTCCCAGAAAAAGACTTTTTGCGGTAAGTATTTCCAGGAATTAATACCAAAAAATCGAAAGCTTTCCTCCGGATAACTAGGACCTGACTGAAAAACCACTTCCTCCTAGCTGCTGAAGTGGCTAGTCAAAGGAAGGACAAGCACCAGTGCAGTTCTGCACAAGGCAGTTGATATTCCAGTTCATGTATGCAATGGCAGAACAGTTTTGCTTTTCTAGGTTATTATATTTCCCACATTTCAAATAAAAACTTTCTCACAGTACCATTTTTTAATACAAAAACTCACAGAATTTGCACATGGATAACTGGCAGGGTCTTTGTTCTACCTTTCCTCTTCTCTCCCCAGATCAGTGGATGACCCAGCCAGGCACTTCACTACTTGGTGCTGGCAGAGCCTCACAAAAGTAATTGGAGGATGCTACATTAAGTCGGTCCAGGAACCAGTCACCTATTCCTGCTGAAATTTGTCAGGAAATCAAATAGTGTTTAAAATAAAAAAGAGACTAAACACAGCTGGAATACCTCCACTAAAAATATCTTTTAAATGTAGCCAGAAAGCTTATTTAACTTGAGATACAGAAAGAAAAAAGGAAACTGTCTTACAAGCAAGTACCAAGATGGGGAGCTGTGGAAGCTGCTGAGCTGATACTCTATAGCTGCAGGTCTGCTGTCAGCACTGCAGCTCCACAGCCAAACCAGGCACCACCTTCCTTTCTCTGAGATTTGTAATCTGCCATGCAAGGCAGGTACTCTCAAGTCATTCATTAACTCAGGACTTGTCTTCAAAAAAAACTATCTCAAAAGCTGAGGCTAAAGTTCGCAGCCCTGAAGGCACAAACAACTGCAACAATGAGCAATGCTACAAAAATGCTTGGTGCATAAGGGTCTTTTCAAAATTCCTGGACTTTATTTTCACTTCATCATTGGCAGTTTCAATTTTCCCCCCACTTTTTCTCTCTTAAATATACAATAACGAGTGCCCAAAGGTTCATGTAACCATGACCATAAGTCTTCAATCAGAGTCTGTTTCTAGCAAAATTAAAATTCTATCACCCCTGTAGTTTCTGCTTTCTGACCTAGGCTTTCAGGCAGCAGAGGTCCTATGGATGTTATCTGAGTTATTTTTATTTGCACAGGATAGACCTTGAATTCTAAATGCATTACACAATTTATCATTAAAGTGATTCACCTTCATTGTAGTCTTCCTGGCTTTCTTCATTTTCAAAGGCAGTTATTTTTGCTGACATGTTAAAATTTCCCTTACCTTATAAGAAAGCATCTTATCTACTGTAGTGTCTAATTCCACCAATACAAGTACAAAATGACCGAGGTGAGATGATGTGTAAAGCTAGTTATTTTGTGATTTCTATTTAATTTAATCTGATGAAAGTGAGTTAGATCAGAATGCCTCGAATGTTTAGTTAATGATCCATGTATGAGCAGTACCCTCTCCAAGAACATTTCTGGACAGAGTGTGCTACAGAGAAAGAAACAAGCAATTTCTATTACAGAATTGTACTTTTCATTTCAGACTATCCAATTATGATAAATTACAGAGATATCTTAAAAATCCTCTTCTGATAAAGAAAATAGGGAGTGTTTTAAAGTTTTTTCTTCAGAAAGTACTTCTCTCTCCAGAGGAACTATAGTTATTCTCAAAGTGCCAAATTAAAAATCCAGTTTAGGTATAATCAATGACTGGCCAACTTCCACAGCTTCCCCACTTGTAAAACAGTTTTCTGTAGTTCCTTTTCAGCACTGATGTTTCTCTTGGCTTTTTAAATTTTTATTGAGTCTGCACTGCAGCTACACCAGAAAAGCTCTGATCTCTGCTGCACTTCCAAACACTATTCTATCACATACAAGATGATTCTGAAACAGCTCTCCTGTAATTAAAGCATCTCTCTGAAGCACCTGTAAGCTTTACAACCACACAGGCACTTCAGTTCCATGATACTCCAGTTGTGTTTACAGCTCTTATTTGCATTCTGCTTTATTTAAGGTCACAAGCCTGATAAAAGCTTCCAAAGGCGAAGATCTCTCTCACTTCACGTGACATTATACTACAGTAGATACACAGATCTCGAAAGACCACCTAACTAATATCAGGTCACAAAGGTCAGTTAGAAGAAAGATATAATAAAGTGATAGAGACGGTAAAATGCTATATCTCCGGAGATTTGCTACTGAACAGAATTACAGTCATGCTACTAGTGATAATTGCATACTAAAAGATTTTTCCATCTTTAAAGTTGATTAAAATACAGGGGTTTTTAAGTACATTAAATTGTCATGTATTGCAGATCAAGTCACTCTGAAGGAACTGAGCTCTGTAAGTAAATTAGTTATATTTCTGCTAAGGCTATATTACATAAGGCCAAAATCCTTTGTGACTGGCAATGTATCTTTCATAAGGCTCTATTCTGCTCAAATACCCTGCTTTCTAGGCAATGAGCCGAGGAAGGCCAGAGCCTGTAAGAGGGTCTACTCCAGAAGAATGCAGCCCCAATCATTTACCAGCAGCCCTCTGCCACCACACATATTGGAGTCACCTGATAAGTGAAGAGCTCATACAAACAATCTTTGCTTTTCTGTTAAGCAGCATGCATTTCCAGTTTTTCCTTCAGTCTCCACAGCTGTGCAGCCAATGCAGGGCACTTAATTTAACAGAAGACAAGAGTGCTGACAGAGGTAGTATCACCAGGCAGCCTCTTCCATCTGTTAAATATATGCCTCTCTCTTCCCCCAGCTCTCGTCTTCCTTCTGCAGGGAGGAGGAGCACAAGTAGTTTTATGCTAAATATTTTGGCCATGTATACAATTTTTGCCTTATTCCTCTCTAACTGACAATTCAAATTCCCCATGTTAGACCAGCACAGTCATTTATGCCACTCATTGTTTGCTCACAAAACTATCTATTGAGAATATAATACAGTATTGTCAGATATGAATGACAGCTGATGATAATGCAAGTTCCTCTACATTCTGGTTACCAATTTTATAGTTTAAGTCTTACTGAGGGTTAATACTCAAGAAAAAGAGAGCAGAGCTCTTACTTCAGACTTCAGCTAGCTCCAGTTTAGGGAAAGCATAGCTCAATGACAGTAAGTTAAACTCAAAAGAGCAAAGTTTGGAAGAAATTATGAAAAAAAAAGGATTTATAATACATTCTGAAGATCAATGACTGGAAGTCTCAATATGCAGAAGCATCTTTCAAACAATCTGTTATTTTACTGGTACTGGTACATAGGAAGAAAAACAAATTGGCTCTCGATGCCATTTCAGAACCCTCATTCAGTCTACAAATGTAGCTCAAATTTGTGGCTAGTGCCACCATAAGGTAAAAAAGAACAAGATTTATCATTCAATGTACAATAGATTCAGACCAGAATGTGATCCCTTCTCAGAAATATAGGATTTTTGTGGAGGACTAGAACCTTCTCAGCTCTTGAATTTGCTGCCAGTTGCTTTGTAGGAAAAAAAAAGAAAATCCCAGTAAGTAAAACTGGACCAAGATGGTTGGCCTCTGGAGTGGCACAATTATCCCAAACAAAGCCTTTGCTCAAAGCTTTCTCTCCCCTGTGAACTGCCTGCACTCACTCCTCTAGCAACTACAACAAAAGCCAGTTCTCCCACAAACTGAATACATTTAAAGGGAACAAAGTGGAAAGTGAGTAACAAGCATATGGGTAGACTACAAACACTTATAAAAGCAAGAAGTGTCAAAAGTTTCTCTTCCTATCTTCCTTTCCACCCTCTAATTATAGCCTTTTGACTATGAATGACCAATCCTTCAAAATTTTGGAAGGATGAACTGCAGAAAACCAACTCCCTGAGGACTTCTTCCTGGATATTAAAACTGCTTGATTCTTTAATAGCAGGCAGAAGCAGTGTGTTTGGGAGGTATTACCACCTGCAGATTAAAGGATTTCAGGAATCCTTACAGTAAACCAGAGGAAGAAATATTGGGAATGGAAAAACACTCATAAAACGTGATATTAAGAATTAAGAATAATTCATAGAATCACAGAATTTCTTGGCTTGGAAGGGACTTTTAAAATTGTCTGATCCCAACACTCCTGCCATGGGCAGGAACACCTTCCTGCCCATCATCACGTTGCTCAGGGCTACATCCAATCTGGTCTTGAACATTTCCAGGAATGGGGCAACCACAGCTTCTCTGGGCAACCTGTTCCAATGCCTCACCACCCTCAGAGAAAAGAATCTAATCTAATCTGTCAGTTTAAAGACATTATCCCTTGTCCCATCACTACATGTCCCTGTAAGAAATTCCTCCAGATTTCTGGTAACTCCTTTAGGTACTGGAAGGTGCTCTAAAGTTTCCTTGGAGCCTTCTCTTCTCCAGGCTGAACAACCCCAACTCTCCTAGCCTGTCTTCATTATGTAGGTGCTCCAGCCCTTTGAAAATTACAACATTAGGAACATTATTGTCACATTATTTCAGTGTGTTCTGAGATATTCCAGGGGAATTTAGAAGGGGATCAATCTGCTGGTAAACAAAAGAATAAAAATAAAATTATATATGTAATATCAATTTCAATTTCATGGGCCATATTCAGTAGTGTGTTTATTGATTTCATTTTTCCATAGGAAATGTCTGTCTTTATCTTCTTACTAATATGACAAAGAGCAAGAATTCTAAAACATAACTCAAAGGTAAAGTTGAAAGCATGAAAAATTTTCTCTCTGTCTTCTGAGAAAGGCTACTCAGACAAGTCAGTCCCTGATACAAAGCGATTAGCTTAGGCAAAGTGCATGGTTATAATGGAAATTTTCTAGTTGTTTTGCACAGTAGGGGGAAAACAGCTTACTCCAAGGAAAATTTTCAGAGGCTGTCCCATTTTGCTGCAGTTTTATGCTAACATTTCTTGCTATCAGAAGATATTCAACACCCACAGGATTAGTTCCCCTTCTCCATTAGCCCATCTTAAAGATTTGTACAATAAAAAAGCAATAAACTGTGGCATACTATAGCCAAGCCTCTCTGTCTCCTTGGTTCATTTTGGTTCTCTCTGTTGCAGCTCCTGGCAGCACAGTGACTTTCTGGCTGCAGACCTCTCTGCTGGGAAAGCAGCAGCTCCAAAAGCTCACAACATCTGGGCAGCAGCTAAAATTGACCCTATGGTTTCCTAGTTTTCCTTCCATGCATTCTGTACCACAGAGGTGACTGAAAATGGAAAATATGAAAACCTAGTTTAGTCAGTTTAGGGAGCTCTGTGAGAAAAGGTTAAATTTCGCAAGCAGCTATAAACCAGGAAATACTCTGAATACTTTGTCTGTATCTGATGGATGGAATGGGGTTCATTTTTCTTCTTGGGGGGAAGAAGAAAGCATGGAAGGCAAATTTCAGAACACAGAACAATCATTTATGTCCATCAACATATTTTAACTACCCTGGAATACAAGATTGCAGTCATCCCTCCCTCAAGTTAGAACTTCTAACGTGCACCATTCACACACAATTTCTTCTTTGAAAATGAAACAATCCTATTTACAGGTATGGTTTCACAGGTTACCTCAGAAGCTTGGTATCAGACAGCCTGGCACAGGCTTCATGCAGTACTTTCCCATTGTCTCAGTAAGTCACAGACCATCACCAGGACACGATGCTCCCAGTTACATGCTTTTGCTCTAGAAATGACAGTGCTAATAAATGTTCTCTAATACTACCATGAGCGTGTCTAATGTCAGGTTTATGATAAGCTATGAAGCGCACACATTGCAAAATTGCTGTCTACAGAAACTCAAGCCAAGAGTGATTTTGTGATTAATGGAAAGCTGATGTATCTCAGGGAACCTTTAGCAAGAATCGAAATATGAGGAATAGAACAATAAGTTGCAAAGAGTTTAATCAATACGTTTTTGTTAGCACAAACATTAGCTTGTCTTATTACATGGTATTACTAACTTCCAGCTGTGGGTAATTTTTATGCCCTAAGCATTCAGCTTTAAGCAGTTCTTCGTGTGAAT
The DNA here is from genome assembly GCA_030060385.1 of Muscicapa striata striata. Taxonomy (NCBI): domain Eukaryota; kingdom Metazoa; phylum Chordata; class Aves; order Passeriformes; family Muscicapidae; genus Muscicapa; species Muscicapa striata. Next base: position 686,432 of record JAREIS010000221.1, on the reverse strand, counting down.
TGAACAGTTATAAAATAGGGGAAATGTATATATGCAAGCCTGATTTAGCATGGAATTCATTTCTTTTGCACTAATAGGTCTTAATTTTCCTCTGAACATACATATACAGTGAGGTCTGAAGGAAAAGACATATTTCAGAAACTTGATTTCTTTTTAAGATAATTAGAGCCTGTGGGACACAGATAGTCATACTCTCATCCATGGGCCCCTTCTCATTTACAGTCCTGCCAAATTAATGAGAGATTTTATGTACCAAAATATCATCAGGAGATAAAGCTTCAGGTAGTTTTCTTCATTACTGGATATAGTCACAGTTTCCCACCCCAACATTTGTGTCTTGATTCAGATTTTATGTCCCTTTGTGGCACACCCAGCTGCAGTCACCCAGCTGTTGGTGGCTGCATGGACACCCTTCCACAGCCTTTCCAGAAGCACAGGGAGAAAAGGAGCACAGGACTGATAAATTCTCATCCCTCAGCACCAGCCAGGCAGAACCTCTGCTAGGCTGTGTGCTGACCATCATGGCCCATTGCACTCATACATCATCTACCAGCATATAAACTGCTTCCAGTTAATGGTGCTTCTGACATTCTTCATCTACAACCTTACTGACTGAGAAGTTCAACTTTATAAAAATTTCCCCAAGCTGTTTTTCAGAAAATGGAAGTACTTTTGCCAACATGAATTAAAATGCCTTTTTTTAAAATTTAAGGTCAATGCCTTTTTTTTTTTTTTTTTTTGACATGTCTTAGCACACTTGTTTTCTTCACTCTAGGGTAATCACTTGATTCTTCTCTGTCATACCCAGAAAGATCTCCTAAAGTATAAGATTTCCAGTGTGCTCTGAACCTCATACAAAATTGATTTCAGCACATCCAGTACTACTGGTGTCTGGTGCTGATGAATTACCCTGCTAGTGCAACACAATTTCTACTAAATCAACAAACAGTTTGCTATAGAGGCCATAAGATTCACTCAGTTTCTATAACAAAAGCTCCCATTTCCTCTTCATTAATCCTTGTAAGTGAGATTCAATAGACAAGAGAAAATTCCTGCTAGCTAGCCTTATGGTGCTCTTAACAATTTCGAAGATTAAAGAAAACCCAACTATCAAACCAACAGAAGTTAATTTAAGATTTGAGTGACCCAGGGGAGTCTGAGGCCTCTATTCAAAATTCTTGTCTCTTATGATTATGGAAAATTATGTGTTCACTGACTAATCTCCCAACATAGATTACTGAAAAGCAATCTTTTAAGCACTGAGAAGACTGCAGAGTTCTTAAAAATCTTTTCAGAACAAAGGAGAACAAAGTTTGAAGATAACATTTTAACAGAATTTTAACAGTTTTTATATTATATACTACTTTCTCATATTTTAAAACCTACAATAGCCCAGTTTGTAAACTTTACTCTGCTTTCATAAAAACCCAAAGCAAACAAGCATTGAGATTCAGGATGGGGAAATTCTTTTTGATGCATCCATTTTGCTTTGGAGTGAAATGCAGAAGGGAAACATTCCTGTGGTATCACATCCAATACGGAACAGCAGTTCTGTATTCTCTCATTATTTCTGCTAAGAAAACTTTCATTCCTCTGAAAGATTAGGTAAATATTGCAAATCTTAATTTATGGCTCTTATATGAGATACTACACAAGATTTATCAAAACAAGAAAAAAAATTAAGACAGTCAGTGTTTGGGGCATTCTGTCAAATTACTCCTCCATTAATAAGTTTAAATTCTTTATCTAATGATGTATCATATAAGGCCAAACTTAGTGTAGTAGAAGGATGTCTAACTAGCATATTCTGTCTGAACTTTATTCAGTTTCTTTGCACCTCCATGCTCATCCCTAGCCATCAGGAGTTACCAGGTGAAGTGTGAACACAACACACACATGTGCATTGTGCCAGGACAGGGAAGTGCACCAGAGCTCCATACCTCAGTGCACAGCAATATTAGAAATCCTATTTCCATAGACTGGAGCCCAGCTCAGTTTATCCTATAATCCCTACCTCACTGCAGTTGTACAGAATGTACACAACACAAAAATCAGCCACTGCTTTTTACCATCTTATATACCCTGTTACAACCAAAATCTCCAATCCCCACCAAGAGTATTCTCCCATTTGTTGTATTTTCCCTCATAACAGATGGTTTCATACTCAACAGAACATCAGTTCAGACAGACTTTACTTAGCCTATGTCATCCAGAACCTTGCATCCATTTGCTTAGGAGCTCTCTGATACTTTTAGTGACATGCACTGCAGGACCAAGTCATCTGGAAAACTACTTTCTCCTCTCAGGTTTTGATAATCTGCTCAGTGAAACATTTCTTCCTCTATCTCCACATACTGTTGTACATGGTAAGAAACAGCATTTAAGCCAATATGAACACAACAGTACAAATAGTATTAGAAGCACATTATTATCTTCAAAAAAGTCTAGATGCATGCAGAATGCTGATTAGTAGAAGCCAGTGAACTTCAAGTTCCCATTTGTAACATCTGGATAAATAAAGTAGCCATTCAAATATTAACAAAGACCCATCTATGCCATGTGAAATATCAGATTCTGGCATATCATAAAATAAGGATCCAAACACAAAGAACAAAAAAAAACCCCAACACTACATTGACTTCTTTGTTTGACCAGTGGCTTCACAGTACAGGAAAAAATTAAAACAAAAAAAAAAAAATTAAAATTAAAAAAAAAAAAGCAACACCCTGATTGCACACCGTTACACCATTGACCATGTCTTTTTATACATCTGAAATTCATTCAGTTCATCTACCATGTGCTACAGAGATATTGTGCTTTCGGACCCAATGCCATGTGTGCTTCCTCCATCACTCTTGGGTCTTTCCTGTGAAGAATGAGTTATGTAAGTTTACTGAGTGCCAGTTTTATAAAATAAAGCAAGCAATTATTCATCATGTAGCTGAACTTGATTTTAATTGGAGCCAAGTTCATGAACCATTCCAACAGCGAGGCCACAGAGAGTCTGATTCCATGAAAAGCCATCAGAAGCCTCCAGCACTGTTCATTTCCCCCTTCAACTCATAGTTATATAGGTAAGGTCAACAAGCAGACCTACATGCTGTAAGCAATATTGTTAGACATAGGCTAACACATGACACAAAGCAGCTCTAGTTTCTTAATTAACAAATGGGTATTGAAGAAAGGGCATACAGTCCCACAAAGTCCCTAAATATGGCTAAGTCACTGGTTCCATGAAGCAGGTCACAGAGCCTCCGAAGAGCAGAGACATGTAAACTCTTCTGCCATACTGTATTAGGCTGAAATAATTTCTTCACACAAGCTTTAGTTGTGGCTAATTATAATTTCTATCAGAGTTGCAGAGATTTGTTATCACCATGGAAAAAGGATAGCTATTAAACAAAATAGTGCAGATATCGCCTACTCCAGAGAAACCATAATCCACATTCTTCAGATATAAGGTTAACAGTACTTACCCCAACTACCCCCGTTTGCTATCAGCCTTTATGTCATTTCTCTTTGATCCTCTCTGTTGCTGCTGTTTTTTCAGCTGCTGTTAAATGCCTGTGAATATTTTCCTCTTAGAGGAATAATTACAACCTCATGACGAAAGCTGCTCCCAAATGAGTAAATTCAAGGGCCACATTCCATTATGGACTTATAGTCCTAGTCCCCCCTCACATTTGAACACCTTCTGCTTCTCATCTCTTAGAGGAGGAAAGTTTCACACTATCCTTCAGAGGGAACAGCTTTCATACTGTTTGATGCATGTCATTCTCCACAAGCTACTACGGGAGCAAGCCTCGTTTCACACCGCAAACACTATGAACACGGCTCCCCTGCCAACAGGCATTCTTTTGTTTCTTTCTCTTAGGGAATTTGCTCCCATTTTTGTTGCTAAGAAACAATAACGACCAGTGCTTAAGAGATACAAAAGTAGCAACCACAGAGAAGGGGGAAGAGTGCTGGTTTTACTAACTTTATTGGTAGCTGAGGAGCATTGTCCTGGGGAGGGCAGAGATACCCTGAGATTTGGGCTGGAGGAACGGGCTGGGCGCAGCTTTGGGCTCTCTCGGCTTTGGAGTAGGACTGGGGGTGGAATTTGCTGCTGCTGCCAGAGCCCGGTCCAGTCCTGCTTCTTCTGCCCTGGGTGAACCTTTGCTCGTGAGAGCAGACCCTGAACTGGGATATTATTAAACCCCCACCTCACTAAAAAAGGGACTTCCACCATCTGCTCAGGTGCCCCAGGATCCCGAGCCCTTTCCCCCTCCCAGGGAGCCTCTCCCTGCTGTTCAGGAGCCCAGTTGCCACTGGCCAGACATCTGCAGTTTCTTTGTGTGATAAACAATGCTCACTTTTAAAATTTCAAAGGTATATTAAACCTTAACAAAAATACAACAAAAGACTGAATAAGGAGAAAAAACAGCGCTGAGAGCATAAGACTAAACCACCATGTGCTCGACTACAAAATTCTGCCTTTTATATCTCTAGCCCCTCTCAAGTTGTGAGTCAACTCCTTCTCTGCCATCCATTGGTGATTGATTACTTTTTTTACATCTTGATTGGAGGTCAGGTGGTGTTATGCCATGCCTCCTAATAACAAGCTGGCCCTCCCCAAACACCCTAACTACCAAGGCCATCCCATGACAAAAATACAAGAGGGAGGGGAAAGAGGACTGTGGGAGGATATATTACATTAACATAACTATACATCTACAAAACTTCTCTTAACATACGATTCTGGTTTGAAAGGCAGGTGTCTGCTAGGGAAAGCAGAGCCCTCCTTTGAAACGGAAAAAGTAAATTCTCTCCCTCTGGATTAGTATAATTTTGAAATTAAGAGGCTCTCAGGCAAAGATATGGGGATAGGAATAACAGTTCTCTACTAGTATATATAACAAGACAAACAAAACAACAACTGTGGAATTAACAACAAACAGAACAGGAACCCAGTAGCACGCCTCTCGGCCGCAGGCTCGTTCCCTTTGGTGCAGTTCCCGTCACAGCCAGCAGGGGCGCTGGTGGCTCCCGGCGGGCAGGGCAGGTGCGATGATTCCCCCGCGGCTGCAGGGGCTCTGGGGTGCTGGCAGCTGTGTCCCAGATGGGAAGGGATGGAGGACAGAGGCAGGGCACTTGGAAACAGCAAGCTAAAGCAGCAGGGTGTCCAACAGCAGCAGCAGAAGAGGCAGCTCCTGGCATTGGGATGATGGTGGTCACAGTGACCTTCCTCCTCCGAAGCCAAGAGCAAGTGAGAGCGAGCAACTGCTCCCCATTTTGCTTTTTACCAGCTTCCAATCTCAGGGTGCGTCCCCACCACCTCTAAAAAACTCCCAAAAAGCCAGGGAGGTTCCCCCTCCCCCCATTGGAAGGACCTAGCCATCAGTGCTTCTTAGCATGTCAATGGAAAAAAATTCCACAGGTAAAGAGGAAAGGAAAAAAACCAACCCCCAACACATACACATTATATTTATCCCTTAATTTTGAGAGCCAACCATCACACAACTCATCTGTAACATTTGCTATTGCTGTGGGTTTTTTGCTACACTGTACCTCCACACGCTTTGCCTACCCAGATGCCCTTTGGTTCTCGCTACAGCTGTGGCGTTTCTGACACATCTCATTTACCACTCCAGGATTTTGCTCATCTCTGCTGTTCCAGCTTGCTGCTTCCGAGATCCCTGCTACAGCTCCTTTCACCATACAGAGGGCACCAAGACCGACTGTGTGCTTAGTTCACAAAGAGAGCTGCTTCTCTCTCTGCTGCCCCCCGCCCGCCATTACCGCGTGAGGGAGAGCGGCCGAGCTGGCGCCACAGCGCCCCCTGCAGGCGTGGGGGAATCATCGCCGCTGCCCGGCCGGGAGCCCCCAGCGCCCCTGCTGGCCGTGCCCGGAACTGCAGCGCAGGGAAGGAGCCGCAGCCCAGAGAGGCTGTGCCTGGGTTTGTGTTCTGTTCCTGGGGCTGCCGCTGCTGCTGCTTGCTGGCCTTGCTCTGCACGCACACACCAGCAAAGAATTGATGTTCCTTTTCACATATCTTTGCCTGAAAGCCCCATAATTTCAAAGTTATCATAATTCAGAGGGTAGGGGGGCACAGAATCACAGAATGAACTAGGCTGAAAAAGACCTTTGAGATCAAGTCCAACCTATGACCTAACCTAACACCTCATCAGCTAAACGCCCAATCTTTTTTTAAACACATCCAGGGATGGTGACTTCACCACCTCCCTGGGCAGATTATTCCATTGCCCAATCACCCAAACACAAAATAGTGGAAAAATTTTTCTGACATCTAACCTAAACTTCTCCGGGTACAGCTTAAGACTGTGTCCTCTCATTCTGCCAGTTGTTGCCTGTGAGAAGAGACCAACCCTCACCTAGCTACAACCACCTTTCAGGTAGTTGTGGAGCTCTCCCCTGAGCCTCCTTTTTTCCAGCTAAACAACCCCAGCTCCCTCTGCCATTCATCATAGGACCTGTGTTCCAAGTCCCTCACCAGCCTTGTTGCCCTCCTCTGGCCATGTTTGAGCATCTCAATGTCCTTCCTAAACTGAAGGCCCCAGAACTGGGAGTAAAGCCTCACAAGTGCTGAGTACAGGGAAAGAATTACTTCCTTGGTCCTGCTGGCCACACTATTCCTGATACAGGTCATTGGCCTTTTTGGCCACCAGGAGACACTGCTGGCTCTGTCCATTCAGCTGTCAGTCAGTACCCCCAGTACTCCCTTTCTGCCTGGCCACTGTCCAGCCACTCTGTCTCCAGCCTGTAGCACTGCAGGGGTTGTGGCCAACATGCAGGACTCGGCACTTGGACTTTTTAAACTTCATGTTGTTTGACTTGGCCCATCCATTCAGCTTGTCCAGGCCCCTTTCCAGAGCCCTCCTACCCTCCAGCAGATTGACACGTGCTCCCAGCTTGGTGTCTGCAAATTTACTGATGGAGGACTCAATCCCCTCATCCAAATCATCAGTGAAGATACTGAAAAGGACTGGCCCCAGCACAGACCCCTGAGGGACACCACTGGTGACTGATCCCAGCTGGATGCAGCACCATTCACCACCACCCTCTGGGCCCGGCCTTCCAGCCAGTTCTTAACCCAGCAAAGAGTGCTCCTGTCCAAGCTGGGGGCTGCAGCTTTTCCAGAAGTTTGCTGTCAGAGACAGCATCAAAAGCCTGTCCAGGCTGAAGTCCAGGTACCCAACATCCACAGCCTTTCCTGCATCCACCAGGTGGGTCACCTGGTCATAAAAGGAGATCAGGTTGGTCAAGCACGACCTGCCCCTCCTAAACCCATGCTGGCTGGGGATACCCTGGGGATACCTGCTGTGTGATGGCACACAGTCTCCATTCCAAGGGAAGTTCCTGCCTTCCTTGGCAGACACCTGTCTTTCAAATCACAGCAACAGGGTGGCTTAAGCTGTCTGTGGAGGTACCATGCACAGATCTGCACTGCTGCTAGATGCACCCACAGCCACACAGGAGCTTTAAACTAAATACATCCTGCTTATATTAACAGCCATGCATACATTAAGCAGGAAAAAACTCCAAGTGTCCCGGTAAGACATGTGTCTAAAGACTAGAAATTGCCAGAGAAATGAGTTGCTTCTACTAATCAACTTCAAAAGCCTATTTGAATCTATCCGTTTTAACTTTCCTATCCAAAAGGTGTTTATTGCTCCCAGTTAATTGTAGGTTAGGGTGGGCATTCTTCTGAAATAACAATGGACTAAAAGATTATTTATTACACCTAATTAAATAAACATTATAGAGAAATGCCTCCCTCTTATCACTGAATCATTTCAGGAAAGCTGTATGTTCTACTATATGGAAGGACAGGCAAGATGATCACAAGGATTATCTAGCCTTGGAGTAATTCGTTAGAAGAAACAGGAGCACAGCTCGGCTTGTGACAGGTACTGGCAACACTAATGGAGAAGGAATTAGTGGAGTAAATCCAACATTCAAGCAAGAGGGGGAAGGCAGCAGGAGTAGGGCTGTGGTAAAGGACACTGTGTCCCCTAAGATCCTCATCCATTCACTTCACGAGCACCTTCATCTTAGACCCTTAGGTCCCTCTAAAGTCACCTCCTCTACACAGATGGGCCCTTCCATCCTTAGGGTTCCACAGAGACTTATAAAGTAGGATGCATTCAACTATGGAGCACCTTGAACTACAGAAATCATCATCCATAGCCTCTAATCAACACCACTGACAAGCAGGCTCTTCAAGGTGAAATTCCATCTGTCCCCCCACCCCCACTAGGAGGGGACTTGAGCCTGTCTTTGCCAAAGTTGCTGCACCATGAGACAATTGTGGCCAGTTTTCCTAAGGTAATGAGCCTTAGAATTCATAAAGATAATTTTTTCCAGAACTGGTGAGAATGTAATTCACTGGAGTGAAGAGTAGCCCACGCTAATGACACACCACTGACCAAAACAGGAGCTGAACTAAACTGTTACACACTCTCCTTGCTCTCAGCCTGGCTCTGCACTTCCCAGGGAGCAGCAGCACTGAGCATTGTCAGAGCTGCAATTAAATCTGGAATCGGAGAAAGCAATGGGACAGAAATGAAAGCTAGAGAAACACACAGCTCAATTTCATTCTTAATGGAACATGCACTGCTAAAGCAGCATCTATTTCAGCAGGTTCACACAGGAAAGTTCTTAATGTAGCAATTTTTGTGGATACAGAATTTCACAATCAGGACATTTGAGTCCCTTTTAAAAATTAGGAGTATGTTAATCCGTTAGAGAAGATAATAAAAGACCAGATTTCATTTACAGGATATGTTTTAATTTAGTCCTGTGATGATTTAGATGAGTCAAAAGTATCTTAAAATGCTTCTGAAACTCCATTTGCAAACCTCACAGAGTTCAAACCACTTTCCTTTAATAAACTGGTCATTCCTGTTTTTTAAATGTCATTATATCTAACATTTCTGCTTTGTTTCTCATAGCATTAATCTCAGTTATTGACAGTCAGCAATCAGACTCAAGATGAAAGGAATTTTCTTGCCATGAGTTAATGCATTTTGCATCCTGATAATTCTTTCTTCATTCCTGCTGTTTTTAACAGAACTAGATAGAAGCACCATTTTTGCCTCTTACTTGTAACTGGTTGATAAAGCAGACACACATCCTAGGAATACTTCATTATGTTATCTGCCCCCAGTTGTTTTTAAGACAATTAATGATTTGTTCACCAAAACTATATAATTACACAAAAGTTCTTTGATATTCCTAAACAACAACAATCTCCCTAATTTCTAAAAGTCTATTGTGTAGACATGACTATGCAGACTGCTGTAAAATTGCTTACAGACAAATGCTTAATAAAAGGCTAATGAAGAACCACTGATATGTATTTTATCTTACTTGCATTTGGCTCTATTACTTCTTGTTTGTTTAAAAGAAGTATTTTTAATTAATGGCTGCAATCCCTAAATCTCTGTTTAATGAATCTTAACTTTAACATATTCGAAGGCACATAAGTTCAGCATTTGCTAGTGTTGGCTGTTTGAGCCTCCAGTTTCCTTCTTTTGTTCCTTCTATCATCTCAGATCATGGTAAATCAGTAGACAGTGGAATTTTAAGAAGTATCCTAGAATTTCTTAAAATACAGCTACATTTTCATATTTATTTTGCTCAAGCTTCCCATCACTCCCCACTTTATGATTTGGCAGCAGTGCAGATTATACTGAAGAGGAGGGACCAGACCTCATTTTTCCCCTCCAAGATACACACACTCTGATCTTCCATACCTTCTTTCACCTTTTCAATACTCCCTCTGCTTCAGGCTCAGATTTTAATTTGCCAGTCACTGCTGAGTGGCTGGCCTGAGATGCAGGTTGCAGACAGGTAAGCATGGCCATCACTTGCACTGTTGTGTGCTGCAGCAGGCAGCCTGCTGCTCAAGGAACTCGCTTGGCTGAGGAGATGGTGTAGCAGCAACCAGCAGAGGCTAAATCATACTGCAGAGAAGTTGTGCACAGAGAGCATTGCACCAAGCAAAAAGAGAAAAACCAGTTCTCACCCCAAAGAGTTTATTTCTGTAACACAAGAGGTGGATACAAACAGATGGGGAAGGAGGAGGGAATGAGAAGACACTCCGATCAGATCATCAGCACCCAAAGTGCTGTCAAGACTCTGGGAGGCAACCTGCCAAAAACAAACTTTAATGAGATTTTTAAGGGGGTGGATGCTCATTAATTTTAGACAAAAAATGTAAACATTAAGGGCTTACAAATCTAGTTCAGTTCAGAGAAGAAAATGCCATAATACTGACTAAGAGGAACAGGACTGCCTCTCTAAAGTGGGCACCAAGCAGCACCTGTTGGCTTAATGGTGCAGAGAGTTACCATGGCAGTGCAACTGCAAACCCAGAGCCCACGTGCCTGTGCTGCCCTTGTCCAAAGGACTCTGGACAACCCTGGAACCACCTCAGCCTCACATCCACATCTCTCTGGAAACAACTACCCAGGCCAGGGGGACATCGCAGAGCTTCCTGATTTCCTCAGAGTACTACAGGCAGCTCCCTGATTGCTGTCCTTTATTCCTGGTGCTGTTCTATAGGCCATTTCAAACAGCTCCAGGGCAGAGACTGGGGCTGGGTTTTGTCACATGATTTTGGGAGTCAAATTTTCCAGATATATCACTGCCCTGGGTGCCAACTCCCAGTTTGAAAAGTGATGCTTACAAACTTTATTCCCTTCAAAGACTGGAGACATATTTGATGCCAAGATCTTTTTCAGCAAATGAGATCTTTATTTTATTTTTAAATAAAGGTTTCCACTAGGCTTTCAGAAGATTGGGACTTTCTAGAATCTTTGGTCCTCCAAATACAGAATCTGTTGATTTAGAATATGAATAAATGTTAAGATCCTTTTTCAGCTGCAATTTTCAAATATAATTAAGAGAATTTTTATTACGAATCTAGAGAGATAGGGGTTTTTTTTCTGTTCAACACAAAGTCATTGCTAGACATAAAGAAGCAAGATAGATTTAGGGCACTGTTTGCTTAAGGGCTAATTCTCATTCCAAATAATGATTAACAGGAGATCAAAAAAGGGTAAGGTTGAATGGAGTAAAGCAATTAAATGATAAAATACAAATGGAAAATGAAAAGTATTTGTAGCAAAATGAACATACACCAAGTGACCAATAGTTTCAGGGGATTAGACTCCCATGGCAATAATTACATATTGGTAACCAGTAACAGCATATATCCAATATTCAGCTGAAATGAAAAAAGAGAACACACAACTCTCCCACAATGGGCATTTAGTTTAGATAAACTGCACTATGGAGAAGCTTTGTACAAATGAGTGCCCATTGCAAGGTGGTTTTGCTACCTCTGCTAGTCTGAACATCATTTTTGAGCACAGTTAGGATCAAGCATGGTTTGACCCGAGAATTTTGAAGCTCTGAAAGTTCTTGGGAAAAGAGACCTTTATTAGACATGGACACAGATACCCTTTTTTAATGCAATTTAATTCATTTTCAAGCCTAGCACACGTACTCAGATTTATACAGTACAGCTCAGAGAAATCAGCTCCATTTTAGGTTCCTAAGTCTCTCATTTTAACAGAACTGCCCTAGAATTTGTTTTAGAAGCCTGTTCCACACCATGACTAATCAGAAAGGTGCTGCAGTTGTGCAACCATGGATTAACATGGTGTACTCTGTGACTGACACTTCCAATTCTAGATTGATCACAGAGGGCTGTTTTCTTCCTTAAACTAAAGATAAACTGCATCCTTACCATGCTATTCATTCATCCTCTTGACAGCTATGCTCTAGAAAGAAGTGCTGCAGTCAGCTCAGCTGTATCTATTTCACTGGCAACTCCTTCAGGGAAACACCCACACACAAAGCTCCAAGCTTCACTTGACCTTAAATAAATAAATAAATAAATTAGGATGTTAGATGTTTAAGGAAAATAAAAGTGCTACAGAAAGTGGTATAAGTAGCTCATTAGACAAACTCACTCCTCTTGTGTCAGAAAAGAATAGGAGGGATCTTTGCACTTGTGTTTGGGAGGAGGTTAAACTACCTGCCAAGACTGTTTGTCACTGAACACAGGAAATGCTCCAGTTCTACCTGGACAGAAGACTGTGTTGAATATGGCATTAGAACATCTGCTTAGAGTAGGATCTAAAAGCATTGGTCCATACTTGGTATGAGACCTGAAGTACATCAGCATGAGAGATAAAATCAGAAATTTAAAAATGCCTCTCAGTGCCTCTCACTTCCTAATGGCAGATGTTTCTTGATACAGCTCCAGCTCACTGGGTACTTTGTGATGCACAGCAAAGAGGACCTGGGCTAGGGGAGAATGAGGGCATCAGGCAGATACAAACTACAGCTCTTTTCAGCAGAGTTTCTGAACCCAGAACTGACCTTTTTCTTAACAGATTATTCCTTTATTTAAAAAAAAAAAAAAAAAAAAAAAAAAAAACAAAAAAAAACTATAAGTAAAGGTTTTTATCAAAATGCTACTTTCTTAGAAATTTTTCAGTCACTTTCAAGGGTGAGAGGAGACAGCAAGAGCCCATTCACACCATGATTTTCAATGCAGTGCCCTTCAGCCTGTGGCTTAAGCACTCTCAGCCGAGGCAAGGCTATAATTAGTCTGTACTGCAGCTAAGCAGGAGAGTCCACATAGCTACTAAGTATTTTTCATCTGAGGGAAAGTAACACTGAGAACCTACAGATGGTTTATGGTACCACAGAGTAAAAAACTCAAACCCCAACTGGATCAAACCCACTGCTCATTCATTATAGTAGAAAACAGAAAATGTATTTAGTGGTTGAAGGTAGAAGGAGAAGCAGGAGCCTGCTGCCAGTATCTGCTGTCAGCAGCAGGAAGAGGCTGGGGCAGGAGCTTGGCTCTGAATGCTCCAGGCAGCAGAAATGGCAGCAGGGAAAAGGCAGCAGAGCCATCAGCAGCAGACACAGGTATGAGAAATGCTGTCTTAATCAAACCCAAAATCATTCCCTTACTTTTCATGTGAGAACACAATCAAATATAAAATTTAAAAATGTATAATTTCCATTCTTCTGATGTTCTATGACATCTTGCCCTGTTCCTGGCACTTGTTTGCATATGTCTCATCAGAGCAGACTGGGGCATGACACTGATGCATCATTAGAAAGGACAAAGCCTACTGAGTACAAAAATGTCACCAGCACAAGACACGTCCTCTCTCTCTTCTTGATCAAACTACGGCAAAAGTGGGGCTTTGTTTTTTCATCAAATTGGGCCAAGAGAAGGAAAACTACAGAGACAGTTCATTACATCATTGAAAGTAATTTTATAGGAACATAATGTAACACAGAAAGTGTTACAAAAGAGTGCAGATTTTGGGAAAGACTGAGGAGTGTGGTGGTGGGTACAGGAGGTGTACACATGTCAGCCATTCAGGTAAGTTACCACTTCCTCACAAAGAATCTCCTCTCTTTCCCTGCATGTCAAACTATATATGTGCCATCTCACCTCTGAGCTTGCCCCTTCTCTTCCCCTCAGTCAGTCCTGCAGCCCTGTTCAGAGAGTTGCTCATGGTGCTTACTAGGCTCATAGCAAGTTCTATTTTCTATCCCTTGTTTGCTCTTTCCTTGAGTTCCTTTCAGCTGGTTTTGGCATTTTCTAGTCTCTCCTCTTAGAAAACTAGCATGATTCAGTCGTTCCCATTTTAAAGCACCTAACCTTCAGCTATAATTGGGTTTCCTACTTCATTTCCTAATACACTTCTTGCCTATTTCTATCCCTCATTGGCTTTTTTCTGAATTTGTTCTAATCAAGATGAATGACAATCTTACTGAAACATCACTCTGCTCCCACTGCTGTGCCCAGTACTTGCATCATACATGATGACCAAGCTGATACTCTCAAAGTTTCATATTTTAGCAAACCTTCTTCTCCTCTCACTTTTTGAAGTAAAACTTTGACATTATCTTAGGTAGATTATCCTCACGAATTCTGGCAAGGGTCCACAGCCATGATGACTTTGGCTTTCGTTTTTCCCTCTCATAGCACTTTCCCAGCTGCAAGCTCTCAGTTTGTCAGCAGGGAAGGGATCTGAGTCAGAGATCCATCCCTCCACTCTTGGGTTCAACAAAATAAATTTATCTGCATTCAGAAGTCTTTGGCCAGCTTTGACTCTTGTCTGAACACTGTGGCATAATTTATTCAAATCAGCACAGGGTGATTATATCCAGAAATACAAAACAAAGCTCTTAAATACAGATAAATGGTATAATAGTAACTTTAGAAGAATTAGAAAAATATCAATAAAAATTTGTTGATGGAATAAGCAGTAGTGTGAATCAGCACCTTGGTGAAAGCAAATTTTCAAAAAATTAAGAGTACTGCTTCCTGCTAGTAGGAGGGAATAACAGTTAGTAGGAGGGTGTAAGGAAGGACTATTCTCAACATTTCAATTCCAGCCTTAGCAGCAGACAAAATTATCCAGTGTCTCAATGTACAATTTTCTGTGCATCATAATATAAAATCATTTAACAAAATCTTCCTTACTTGGCTGCCACTTTAATAAAAAGTACAGCTTCAGAAAAACCCATCATCTTAATTTGTGCAGAACACAAAGACAAGTCTTAGGATGTGTTTCTGTGGCCTAAACTGAAAGAGCAAAAGCAAAACAAAAAGCATCATGACAGAATTAAAAACTGCTCAGGCTATGAAGCTTTCTACAATGAGTGTCTCATCCTCACCTGGAGCAGTTGTTGTCCATTCTGGGGGATGAGCCACAAAATCATTGACAACATACCCCTAACCACAGAATGATGGAAAAATAATTTAAGACACAGCTTCTCTGGCTCTGCAAAGTAAAGAAAGTTCTCTTTGTTAAACTTGGAAGAAAATACAGATACCTGTACTTCTGTTAAGCACTCCTATATCCAATAATCTAATACCAAGATGAAATATGTTTTGTGATGGAAAACCCTTGTAACCCATTTACTGATGGTTATCAGTGAAAATGGATAACTGAAACTGTATCTCTAGATGTTCTAGAAAGCACCAAGAATAACTAAAAAGTCTGAAACTGTAGGGTAATATTGTCAAAAAATCAGGTTATAACTCCAAATTAATTCATGGCAAGGTACTTGTCACTGGAAGTTGTTCTTCAAAGGGCCTTCCAGAATCCAGTGTATAAGACAAAAATAACACCCATCTGCATCTTTTGTAAAGCAAAATGAAATGGGCATCGTAATTTCTCCAAGAGACAGAATGTGACATGACTACAGGACTGCAAAATATTCACCTTCAAACTCTGATCCATGGGCAAATAGATTTTTGCAATTTTACCTGGGAATGTACTGTGTACTTTGGGGATGACACACTGTCAGAACCAGCCTTTGCCACACTGGCACACCTCCTGTAGCTAAATATGAGCACAGAGAGGCTGCACTTTAGCTGCTTGAAAGCCCACAACAAAGCAATGGCAATGATAAATAAATGATTTGCTGGATTTTCTTTTCACTTGCTAGTGCTACAACTAGCAATCCAAGCTTGGAGACATTCCTCACTTGTTATTTTAGAGCAGCTTCACCACTGATATAGCAAAGTACTGCTTGCATTTTAGTTTTTTTGGTTAACAGCACATCTTCATTTTCCTCTGAGATACCCCCAAAATACTTCATGCTTTCTGGCCAATAGGATTATTATGGAAAATAAAAATAATTTTGACTTGGGTTCAACAATACTGCAGATGTGAAATAAGCCAGGAACTTACAGGAGACAATTACAAAACTACTAATTTAATTCAGCCACACAACAGAATACCCAGGTATCATTTATGACACATTTAATTGTTACTCACATTATATGAGGCACTAAAGATATTTATAACAGTCACTGATTCATTCCATTTCTTTTATATTCAATGCCTAAGAACATGAGAGGTTTAAAACCATCAAGATTTTAGGCTTCTTTAGGAATTTGTTTTGCTAGAGAGTAGGCTATGTAAGCCTACACATTCAGTAGAAACTCCCACAAGTCAGGCTTGTGTGCAGACCCTGGAAGTCATAGGTTTAAGAGAGCCTGAATAAAGTTCTGGAGCAGTCACACAGGTTCCCATGCTCCATTCATTACTTCATTAGTATTGTAGCCACAGTCTAAGAATTCATATAAAGATGCTGTCAAAGGAATTTGTGTCAATTATCCCTTCCTTTCTTTTTCCAGCACTAGGAGTCCAAGAGAAAGGACCTGAACCATATCTGTGATACTTTTCCTGAGCTCACTCCTGTTCCCATTTCAAGAGTAAGGTATTTTTAGTTGTCTTCATGGAAGCTGAGCTAGATTCAGTCCACTCTTATTTTCCTCTCCCCCTTGGTCATCTGGCAGCTCATTTAACCTCTCAGAAGCCCCAGCATGTGCTGCAGGTGAAGGGGCTCTGCTGTCTTTCTGAGTAAAGACTCTCAACACAGCACGCTGGGGACCTGTGAAAACTTGTCTCATCACAAATGGCTCCTTCTGTCATTCACCAGGGAGGCATCTCACATTGTAGAGCAGAACAGACTGTTGCAGATGGAAGAGACCTATGATGATCATCCAGTCTGACCAATTTAGGGCTGACCAAAAGTTAAAGCATGGTCCAAATGCCTCTTAAACACTGACAGGCTTGGAGAATCAGCCACCTCTCTAGGAAGCCTGTTTCAGTTCTTGATTACCCTCTCAAAACAGAAATGCTTTGTAATCTTAACTGAACTGTATAAACTTGGTGCTGCCCAGAGATTAAAATGTTCTGATATGCTTACACATCTGCTAGCTTTAAAATATATTTTCAAAGACACTCAGAACATCCCTTCAAAATGCAAGAGATTTAAAGAGATCATTGCAAATTCAAAAAAAATATGAACACAGAAATGCCACAGGGCAGGACACAGCCATGTCCTCAGCTGCTGTTCCTAGCAGCAGGAGAAAGGCAATTCAGAAGTGTGGCAACACTTCAGCACATGAAGAACTGAAACACCTGTCCCTCTGTACCCGAGTTACACTATGAGGAAGAACTGTTTAAACACCAAAGTTGGCTCAAATGCACAACCTTCTGAAAGTGATCTGAGCCCTCTAGTGGTGGAGAAAAATGGTGAACTGGCCACTCCTTTGATTAAGAAAACGTTTCTCATTAGACTTAAAGATGAAGCAATGATAACACTTCACCAGCTCCTTATGCAAGTTATATCCTGGCATTTTCCTTATACTTATAAAACATAAGGTAACAATACAGCTGAGTCATACATGAATAATACAGAATTTATTAAGTACTCTTCCACTTTATTTTGATCTTGGACATTTTTTACTTTATGGGAAGTGCTATGACCCTAGTGCTACGACCCTAGTGCTACACTAAATATGAAATCCACTAATAGATGATGAATTGTTGGCTCTTTTCCAATGATATTCTATGTCATCTCCCACAGCTGAACAAAAGTTTTATAAAAGAAACAAACTAATTGAAAATGAGAGCTGACCACAAAGACTTAAAAACACTGTTAATGCATAGATTAACAACCTGATATTTTCTTCTCACCCCATTTTCCTGCTCATAGAACTGACCTTACACTCACAGTATTGATCTCGGCCAGAATGAAGCAGGTTTGGTTGCATTTTAAATGTTTTGAGCAAACAACCCTCTGTCCACAAGCTTCTATCAATCTTCAGCATTATACATCACCTCAGATAAAAACACATGGTAAATTCTGCTCTGTAGGAAAGATTGCTGGTTTAGGGTGGCCCAGTCAGCATCCATGGGCCCAAAACAACCTTGGGAGCCCAGCAACCCAGAAGGGCACAGCTGGACACCCAGCCTGACCTCCAGTGAGCCACAGCCAGCTGTGCCTGCCACAGGGACACCTCTGCAGCACCCCACAGCCCAGGTCATCTGAAACTCTGTGGAAGGGTTCCCCAAGATGTTCTAACTTGTTAAGTTATATCATTTCTCACAGCAACCACGACACCAGGCTTCTGAGAACCCTATTTTAACTCTGATGTACAACTTGAGGCCATGATTTTTCCAAAGGCAGGAATTTTCTTTTACTGCAGAGAGCCTAGGTCATGAATACTCCCTTTACAAAACTTGATTCTTGAAAACAAATTTTCAGGTATAGCTCCTTGGTGAAAAATCCTGCTCCATGCCTGGAAAAAGGGTGGTTTGTCTCACATCCAGGCCCCCTAAGTGCCTCCAAGATTAGTATTAGCTGAAGGCTTTTGGCAACTCAGTTTTGGAGTCAAGTACCTGCTGCTGAAATCTCACTTAAGCATTCCTTTTAATCCATCCCAGAGTGATTAGCAGCACACATTTGAAGAGAAGTCAGCAGATTCCCACTGCAGAGAATTTTGAAAATCCCTTGAGATGTCAAAAAGAGACAAGGTAAAAATATTTGAGATAAGGGGGGGAAAATTCTGGACCAACAAACATTGTTAGTAACAACTTAATTAATACATGAGTAACAATTAAGATTAAATTTAGATACACAGATGTAGAGCTTGTGGTGATATTCTTAGTTTATTCAAAGAATAGAAATAAACTAGGTGTGTCTCAGCAATACTGACCCTTTGAATTATTTTGCATTATTTGAGGACTAACCTATGTAAAACAGACTTTGGTTAGACACTAGAAAATGTCATTTTGCATTCTTTTTAGAGCACCCCAGAGGACAACTTCATGTATGTAAACAAATACTCCTGCATAGTCCTTGCTGGTACTAATAGGAACCCCCATTAACCACCTGGAAAAAGATAATGATTACCTACTGAGACTAGACCTCATTAATTAGCAGCACTGCTAATATAAACAGTTAAATGCTAAGCACTAAAATAAAAACAAAAGAAGAGGCAAACAAAGAAGGAAGAAGGTAGCCAGCATGTGAGAGGGACTGTAAACTGTGCCTGTTACCACAAAGAAGGGCTGCAACAAAATAGGACGTTAAATTAGTTTCAAGAGACTGCAGTGGTGCATGAAATTATTTCTTATGGTGTGCTGCATAGATCCATCCCCTGTGGGAATGCAAACCTCGAACAGAGATAGCCACAGAAAAAGGGCTGCTCACAGGGGCTGCTTGAATCAAGACTCCTGAAGACACAGGGCATGTGAATTTCACTAACTGCTTTATTCCTGAAATACCAGTTTAAAATACTAATAGTGGTCAAGTTTAGATCACCATCCATGAATAATTGTCTGGTTTTCCTTTCTGCAGAACTGAGTTCATGGCTAGATTTCCAATATTATTAGAATTTCAAATCTTTTCTCATAGTGCTATTGCACTGATGGGTCAGGCAAAACAGTATTTTCTCCACAGGAGTAAAGTAGTAGCAAAATGAAAGCCCATCAAGAGGAAAAGCACATATTAAACCCACCTCCTAGCAAGCATCATAAATGGAGTTTTTTTATATAGTCTTATTAGAAGAAAACCTGCATCCATGCCTTCTTCTGCATACCTTGTACAAGCACACACCTGCATGCCTGGTACAGGCACACCTGCACGCCTGGTACAAGCACACACACACCTGGTACAGGCACACACCTGCACGCCTGGTACAAGCACACACACACCTGGTACAGGCACAGGCACACACACACACACCTGGTACAGGCACACACCTGCACGCCTGGTACAAGCACACCCTTGCCTCTATGCTGGTCTGAACCCTTGGGGTGCCAACATTAGTCCTCTACAATTTCCAGTATTGTGATCACCAGGCAGTAATTGATACCATTCTCCTCATTAGAGCCATTTTCAGCAGTGCTATGTACTGACCTTTCTCACTGGCATTTCCAGATATGAACCATTTATGAACCAGATATGTACCTTTTTGGTACATGCAAACATAACATCCCAAATAAGCATCAAACAAGAGATATAGAGAAGAATGACATCACACAAGCCCACCAGACTAGGAGCTCAAATTTCAACATTCTCCCTTGAGGCCTCACATAAATTCTGACCAGTTCATAACTATTGGTGGAGTAATGGTCCTAACTGTCCTGATGTCACTTCTCTGTGTAAAAAAACTGTATTATCTCAGTGAAGCTAAGGCCACTCCAAGGAGGAAAATATCCAGATGGGATCTACGCTGGTAGAGTACAAATTAAATAGAGGACAGCCCTAAGGCCAAGCTTAAATAGGAGATGTTGTGATGCCCTGTGTTCTTGCATGGCTGAGTAGAAGTAGGGCACAGTAGTAGCCTAAGGGTTGAGTAGCTGAGGGGGTTCAGTCCAGATAATCCTTTGAGTGAGAAACTTGTTTGTGTGGATTAGGGAACAAGCCAGCAGAGCTTTACCATCCTCTCCGAGTCAGTCAGAAATTGTCCAACAGCAAATAGAGTCCAAGGAAAAAGACTTCACAAATGTGGAACAACTACAGAAAGAGTGGAAGGCTCTTCCTAGCACCACATGAGGTGGTCTGAAATGTTATGTATAGTTTGGAACACATGTTGAGTCTGATGAAGACTCAGGATTTGGGCCATATAGGACTGCCTTCCCAAATCTACAAAAACTGAGTGCTAAAAGACAAAATTCAGGATTAAATCCACCTGTTAATGCAGATAAAGCTGATGACTCAAATCACAGGATTGTGAAGCGAAGAAATGTAGAGGCACCAGTTGCACTAATCTTTTTGCAGCCTCTTATCTGCAATCTGTTTAGATTGATGTTTGAAAACACAACAATCTCCAGCAAGGCTAGACCTTGGGAGGCCTTTCACCATTGCATTTAATTTAAAAGCTTCGTAATGCTAATTAATAAACTCATCCAGTTAATTACAGTATATTATTATTACTGAGATAAACGTCTTGTTTGCAAAGAAAGGTCTAGGAAGATAGCAGTATTAGGTGACAAGCATGAGAGATTAATTTCTAAAATACTCCTTAATGTCTCACAAACTTTTAGACACTAAGACTTGCTAGACAGTGACTCAAATTGAGCTTGGATATTTGCCAGGTAAAGGCTCTATGTTATCTAACAGCCCTTTTTCCAAATTGGAACTAGATGTGATTCAATTCTTCTTCCAGTGAAGCACAGAAAACTTTTGCTGAGCACAGTTGATCAAATAAGCTTTTCTAAATAGTTTTGTATTCTGAATACTTTCTCCCTATGCATGTGGCCAATGACTTACAGAAGAGTGAGTATATGTTATCTTGCCAGGAAAATAGGAAGGAGACAACTTGTGATAAGGCCTGAACCTACCTGCATTTAAATCTATTGCAAATCTCAAAAACTCAGTGGAAATGTTTAGACTCATCAGCCTCCCATTCACCATAAACACAGATGAATACAAAGGATACTGGCACAAAATTATTTGTATGCTACTACTGCCCCCAGGAACTCAGTGCTGTTAATGCTGGATGTCCTATAGCACACACACAAAGCTCATAAAATGCATAACAAAGCACATTAAATGACTCCATTAATGGCTCTGTCCCTGAACAGTCTCACAATTTATTTTTTAAATTCCAGCCAACTGTTGAAGTTGTCCATATAGATGTAATTCAGAGGACCTAGAAGAGATTTAATTTTTGCTATTGCTAAAGAGAAAACTTCTGAGCCTCTCAGTGACATTGGAGAGGAAAGTAGAATCATTTGAGTGGTACTGCAGTATTTCACAAGAAGTAAAAACCTGATGGTATTCTGCAAGAAAAAGGTGGGAAAGTATTTACTAACATATTTTTAATCAGGAATTTGGCCAAAGTTATAAACAGCATATAATATTAGTCAACATCAATTATTTTTTCATAATAGCATGTTTTTCTCTAAGATGTTTAATTTAGAGCATTTTTGACAGCACTGAGAGCAGGTGTACTACCAAAAATGGCACTGTTTATGTTGGAAGCAAACATCAGTTTCAGATTTTGTTTGGTTTAAGATATGTGCTTCCAGGCAAAAGCAAATCCTTTACATCTTACATTGCTCATTGCAAGAATGGAAGGCAATACTTCCCCTTCCATAACTGAGTCTGCATATAAGAACTTAATCCTGGAAGGACTGACCTCACATCTAAGGTTTTCACCCTGGAAAGAGACTCTTTGCAATTATTTTTTTTTTAAACAAACAACCAAAACCTCAGAACCCAAAGAAAAAAAGCTGGCAAAATATGATGTGATGAAAACCATTAAAAAATATATGTTTATATATTTGTTTGTTTACATAGATTTTTTTTATACAATTCTGTAAAAATAACTAACAATGTTATTTGGAAATGTATGTTGAGACAGAGGGATGCTGAGTAAGTTCATACAACAGGCAAGCCTTTGGATTTGGAAATCAATAAACATCAGGCTCCATTCAAAATCTAGGTTAGCATTAGCAAAGACCAAGCAAATCTTTTTTATAATACTGTTAGGCAAGATGTGACGTATCCCTCCAGAAATCATGGATTTTTGTTCTTCATGACAAGATCTATTCTTCTGAGGTGAAGGTGATAAATTAGTTAAAAGCACAAAGCAGCCAGAGACCTGAAAGATGTAAGCTTCTTCAAGAAACTGTGTTAGAGGCTGTGCCAGCAGCTCTTGCCAAACACAAGCACAATTAACAAAAGTGAGTCTGCAAAAATCTGCAGGGAAAACAAAAAGGGGCAGGGAGATAAGGAGATGGGAAATGCTCATCAGATCTCATGTCTGAACTATGAGACAGCACAAAATAGGGTGGTCATGTAGCAGAGAGGAAAAAGCAAGACTGTTGAGCAAAATAAAACATGAGAAGAGATGGTAAATGGATACAGAAACATTGTAAGAAAAAAAAGGTCGGTGAAGGTACAGATCTTTTTAAAACCCTGAGGATGTATCACACAGAACATCAGGAAACAAGGCAGCTATGAGATTGTGTGCCCAAGAGGAAAGCAAAGCTGTAAGGAGGAGTTAACTGGTGAAGGGGCAACAGCAGATGTTCTCCCTTAAGGATAGCCATGACAGAGTTTGCATGTCACTGAAATCACTGTTGGGAGGGATCTGGTTTGGCTACAGGGCAGGTGTGTGAATGTTTGTGTGGGTGTGGGTGGGTGAGCTGACAGGCTTGCTTAGACTCCCCTTGGTGATCATACCACTGTATCAAGAAAGAATGGTAGGAGGAACAACCACAACAGCTATCTGCATATCCTTGAGTTATTATCTGTGCAAAGACAGAACTTTGCAGAGGTCAGTAGTAATTACTTGGCATGAAGGGGGGACAGAACCATGCAGCTGTAAAAAAAACCCAAGCAAACAAAACCAAAACAAACCCACAGCACTAAACAGCCTTCCATCTAGCAAGACTACAACCCCTTGGTACTGCTGATCTTAGGAGTGGCAACACCCAAACACAGGCTGAAGGAAATAGATTATTAGAAAGAACTTTAGTAGAAAGACTCAGCATGAAGTAGGAACAAAAGAAATAGAAGAGCCCTGAAACACACAATTTCACAAGCATCCATCAGTGCTGATGCCCTCATGGCCCCCTATGACCTCTCCTTTCCTTCTGGTGGATATCTTTTAAGCCAACACCTTCCCCACAAAAGCACAAGAAACAAGACCGTGCAAGAAACCCCCTAGACTGCAGTTTGCATTACAAAATCCAGGATATTTGTGCACAGCTTTTCTCTGGGCATCCTCTGCTCCCAGGCAGACTCCAGCTGCCACTGAGGTCCCATGTCACCAGAGCACTGCAGGACCTGCAGGAGCCCTAGGAGGGAGCAAACAGCCTTGGGTTAGCTGGGCCTGGTGTCTCCAGCTGCTCTGGGACTCTTGCACCATGACTGGGCACCCTGTATTGGCTGCACCCCATGAGGCAGTGCAGCAGGTCAGAATGGGTTACATGGCCTGTGGCTGGCCACATTTCACCATGTTCCTCAAACAAATCTTGTTTGGTGAAATCCTGCTCCCACAAACAAAAGCAAGTTTGGCTTTTTTGTTAAACAACTCCTCTCTTGCTGCTGCTCCTGCTCCTGAGCCTGGGGACCCATCACAGCTTCGTGCTCCAAATGTGCAAGATGCCAGGGCTATGACAATACAGAATACGAGATGATTGCTAAAACTTGCAAGGCTCATATAGACAGAGCAGGGTCTGATCATCCAAAGGCCAGGAAGTTTCCCCAGTAGATGGAGTGAGACTAAGTTACAACATAAAATAAAAAAAAAATCTGAAAATCCCCAAGCCCATTTGTTCTATATTTGAGATAAAGCAACAAATTTTGGAAACTTTCCTGAGAAAGATCAGGAGTCACTTTCTGCCTGCAAGCAGCCAACCCTCAACCCTTGTACATCTTGGAAAACCAAGTAGAGGCCACTAAGGTCTCCAGATAGTAGAGGGAAAGAGAGATGCATCTATGTGGGCCTTCTCTGTTGCCCTTTTTCATTTTCATTTCATGTTGCCCTTTTTCATTCATGCCTCTTTCATTTTCAAAGGATTTTCAGGATTTTAAAAGCAGTGCTATTTTAAAAAGCAACAGTTACTAGAGAGTCTGCACTAATTGGATGATGTCTCTCCAGAGCTTTTCCAACACTAACATGGTGTTAGTATTCCTCTTAACCTTTTGATATCATAGAGCAAGCATAAGCTCTAAAGTGAGATAAAGTAAAATACCCATGAAATTAGTAGTTTCATCTAATGCACTGCAATGCACTACCAATACTGCAATGTTTTTCCCTGACAAAGAAATCACAATCAAATATCAAGGGATTTATTGAGAACCAGAACAAAAGTGAAGCAAATAATGATGAGAAGGAAAAGGATGGTAGAGAAAATGTCTAGAGTGCTGCTGACCTTCCTCTATGCAGGGTATCACGGTCCCCCCAGCATCCCTCTGTCAGTTCTGAGTGTCCTCTGCAGACAGACCAGTGTGAGTCCATCATCTAGCATGCAGCTTTGTGATCTTCTGCTATCCAGAGGCAAAATTTTAGATCTAATCAGCATTGCCTATCTTACAGAAATAATGAGAAAGAGTATGCCTATTCCATAACTGAATGTCATTCTGCAGTAGCTTCATTGGTCAATCTTATCATCAGAATTATAAATCAGAGAGACAGATGTATAGCCTGGGAAGTTTTCCATTTTCCTCAAAGAAAAAATGGCAAAACAGAGACTACTCAGCAGTGCCTGCTCTCAGAAGCCAGAACTATAAAAATGCTACCAGCAGCACTGAAGATGATTTGAGTTTACTTTGTATAGGGATCAACTGCAGCACAGAGCACTTTTTTGGATTTCTAGGGCCAGCCAGCTTCTTGATAACCAATAAATTAAATCGTCCTTTCTGACAGCCATTGCACAGACTTCTCAACAGGGAAATGTTTGTTTTAAACGAATTTATTTCCTAGGCTCACAGGGGAAGGAGAAAGAGAACTAGCTTTAAATGTACTGTATAGCATGCTGGTAAATTTATATTGACTGGTAGAAATGCATTATGGTCAGTGTTCCTCCACTGTTAGTTGCAGGTGTCTTCAGATCTACAAACGTTCTGTCACATCTTTCTCAGAGCTCAGAAAAGCAGAATGTCATCCCAAACCACATTGCTCCTTTAAATATAAGGAAGCATTTCTAGCACTCAAGTTAATTTGAGAAATCCGATATATCTGTGCCTGTACATTTCACAGGAACATTTTAATGTTGGACAAGTATGCTATGAGTTTTTTAAAAAACCAAAGCACCAAAACAACAACAGCAGCAGCAGCAAAAACCCCCACCAGTTTGCAATAAAGCTATTACTCATCAATTATGTGCTAGAGCACTACTCCACAGTGAAGTTTCTGAACAAGAGTACAGATAGGTCTCGGGTTTTTCTTGAGTTTATAGTTATAGATTTACCAGGAGGCCTGAAGCAAACAAAAATAGTACACGAGCTAAGAAAGCTTTTCTTAGAAAGCTGGTGTCTTCACCATGAATGCCCTTCAGATCCCCCAGTGAACAGGACTTCCACAGGCAAAAATATGTATTTCTGCTCACTGAAATAGACCTACATTTTCAGTAAAATATACTTTAAACAGGCATAAGTCCTTAATTTTTTTTTCAATCCCATATGTCAAGGGATCAAACATTGGATTATTTTGTGGAAACTCTTCCCTCAGTCTACACTCCAGCCTAACTGTCAGTCTCTTCAGGTGCTCTCTTTAGAATTCATCTAATTTAGTAAAGGCAGGTGGAAATTTGTTGTCTATGTATCAGCTTTTCACCTTAGGCTATCTTTATCATAAAGAGGGGGAAACAGGCATTTTCAGAAGGAAATTCACCTTACCTGTATCTAAGTTAAAATTTATATCTGAACCTACCCCTCAGGTATACAATATTTTGTAAGCATGGGTTTTCCCCAGGCTCAGTCTGCTAGCTTCTGGTAAGAAACTAGTTATGGTCAGAGGTGAGAGCAAAGGCACATAACATTAGAAGAAAACAATTTTAAGAAGGTGTTGATTTTGAATTTAATAATGAATCATCCTTGAAACTCATACAGCACTTTGGTCAAAATGATTTAACAATGCTGCAAGGTCCTTAACCTTCTCAAGCAAAGATAGGGAGTGACTCATCATTTAGCACCAGTTGGAATTAGATTATTCTACCCTGAGATATTAATTCCTTACCCTGTAAAAACAAACATATTCATGTTTGGAGTTCACCATCATATTCTGCCTCCCTGTGAAACTTCACTAATAGCAATTCTAAAACAGCACTTCCCTACATAACTGCAAATTGGTTTCACTGCACATTTAAATGATGTGAATTTTCCCTTTGTGATGGTTCCTTCAGTTCTCATTCAGAATAAGTAGCATCTGGTGTGGTACTTACTGGGGAACTGATGTCCTTTTTTAATGAGTACCAGAAAAGACAGATACACAAAGCATGAGGAAATAGTGATTAAGTTTCTGCTGCCCATGGTATCCCAGAGCTTAGCTGTATTGCATTTAATGATTATACACTCAAGCAAAGAAAATTCTGTATTGTTTATGTAAGGACTTTGCCTCCCCTTAAACATGGGATAAGACACTTGATGTTATATCCCAATGTAAAATGAGAGGCAGAGAACTGATTAATCACTGTAAAGGAACTATCATTCTGGGGAAAAAAAATGTTCAGTGTTTCACTGTCACTTGCCATGCCTAGCCAGGAAAAACTGGCAGGAATAAAACAGCTATAAAATAAGCCAGATCAGCCTCAGCAAGCACTAAAAAGACACAACAACCATCATGGCTTTTCAGCCTGGGCAGAGGCAGCAGAGATGCTGCTGGCCTTTGTGAAACTCTGGTCTGGTGAGAAGAGCATAAACTTCTCAGGAGAAATGCTCAAGCTTCAGACCCTGTTCACAGTTCACACTTTGGTAGCAGGGGCTGCTTTCCCAGCAGCTCCACACACAGCTCACACTCAGAGTTCACTGCACTAATGAGGCCAGACCACTCACTGGATATTATCAGGGGTATCTAAAGAGAGTATCCATCAGAACATACTCATAGTTTCAGTGTCATTCAACAAAGCTTGAGATTTCAGCCCCTAGGAGTTCTCTCTTAATGATTTCCAGAACATCAGTCTCTAAAAGTCTCTGTTTTTTTCCTGGTGGAGAGCAAAGAATATCTTTATGTCTTCACTGAGAGCAGAAAAGGTTTACAGGAATGAACAAATGAGTGCTGGCACCTCACCATTTCAAAGTACACATGGGACCATTCCTTACTGCACAACAGCAGCAGAGGATAGCAACAACATTAATAGCCAACACTTTGACTAGAAGTGACGTACCAACCTAACAGTATTGAAATTAAACCATTTACCAGCAGCTGAGCTAATTCAGATATCTTTATGTCACATTCCTGTTGCTGCAAAGGAAAACATCTAGAAATGTGAGACCCAACAAGACCAAAGTTGTTGCTCATACTATATTGTTTTATCTCAGTGTTCTGCAATTTCATCCAGCTGTAAAGAAAGAACTAAAAAAAACATGGCTCATTGAAACAGCTACAAAGGAAGGAGAATGAATGGACCCTTCCCCACTCCATCATGACTATTTGCAGAGGAAATTGTGCTGAAATAGGGGTTTACCAGATACCCTCAGCTGGGCAAGACCCTGCTGCATTGATTGATTAAAACAGGCAGCCACTGGCACATAGCTGATCCAGACTCTGCCAACAGCATCTACTCTCTTTCCCCTTTGGTTTCTAGACTCTAATCTCTCTTGTCTCAGCTAGTTTGGCCTGCCCACTGGGCAGGCTCCTGGGAAGCAGCTGTATGTGGGGACAAGTCCTGGAGCTCCTCCTCGGGTCCGCCCTCCTCAGACCGGAGCCTTCTGGTTGTGATGCATTCTCTCCCACCATGGCTCTGTCTATCTTCAGCATCTTTTACAATCTTCTGTGGTTAGCACAGAATTGCTCTTCTGTGTGACTGTTGTTCCATCCACCTCCTCTATAGTTAACACCATCTCTAGAGTGTTAGCTATAATATGTACAGCTCAGGCTTTTGTGTGGCTGCTCCCTTTCTCTCCCATCAATTTACTTCTTTCATTGTTGTAATTTGGTTAATTTTTTCTATAAACTTTCACCTACAATTTAATTTAGGCTTGAAGTTAATGAAGTGTTCAGTTTGTGATAAGCCTTTTTGAGTTACCTGTAACTTCTGTTTACCAGAAAAATTTAAACTATTTGCTGGTTGAACTTTTCTGTGCCAAGACTGTGCTTAATAAAGCATTTCACCCCTGCCTATCCCACTGGTTTAGTATTTGGCATCAAACCAAGTGTGTCAGCTCTCCAGATTGTGTCAATGCAGTTCACCTTCTCAGCTAACATGCTTTCCTACCTGGCTGTATGACCTGTGTTGAGCATAATTACATAATGGCTAAGAAGCATCAAAGCACAAGCGGCTTGAATGTCACAATCCCTAAAAAAGCTGTTTTGTAAAAGCTTTAAAAATGTCAGTTGGTTAGTCAAGCACAAAATTTAAAAAATAAGGGCTTTGAGTAATTTATTACTTTACTAAAGGATCTCTGCCTTTAAAGAGGGCTTCATTCACACACGTCTTCACTTAGGAGCCCGAGCTTTTCTGGGCAGGAACAACATTACACTTTGTTCAGAATATTTATTTTGTTTTCATTAATAAATACATGTGGATAAGAAAAATGTAGATGCAGAAGCGCATTTACTTTGAATGTGCCATTTTCCAGGTAACATCTTGACGTCAATGCTAAAGCATTTCTGTTTCTTCATTAAAATAATTATTCAAAGAAAGGCTGTCCTTACCACTAACAGAGTACATCTTCACTCTAGCTTGAACTGGAAAGAGTAAAATTGTATGGACTGAAGCAAACCAAGTGACAGTCATTTACTGCTGTGGCTTTCAGCACAAGCCTCAGTCCACATCTTTCATTAGGAGCAAAAGAGGGACAGTTTCTGTTCACCTGAACAGCACTTGTTTCATTGCAACATACAGCAGGAAAGCTAGTAAGTTTTATGACACATGTGAAAAACAGAGAGATAATTGATGAAAATAGTCTGACAATAAGTATTTTGCTGCCAAATGATGTGACTAATGCAGTGCTAGGAATAAAACCCCACAAACTGGCACAGTGAGAGCATTCAGTTCACACAGGGCCTAGAAAATCTCTTAAAGTGATCCAGTCCTATACTCCAAAATTGGCTTTAGTTTTTGATGTGTCCTGCTAGAAAGAAAATTAATCATTCATACCATCATATTTCAGCAGCTCAAAGGAGACAGCACAACAGTGGACATGCTGAGGAGACCATGACATTTACCCAATGCCAGTTCCTTTGCTACAGTTGGCCTGATTCCACATTCAAAATCAAGCCAATCGAAAGTAAAGCAAAGTACAAGCAGAAAGGGGAGCCCTTCTCCAAGTCATTCAAAGCATGATTTCTTCAAACTTAGAAATCTACCTTTTTAGAATTAAAAAAAAATGGTTTTGTCATTAGGAAAGTTAAGTGTATCTCCAGCCTGAAGCTGAGAGCCTATCTTTAAAAGAGAAATGTCCTATTTCACACTAGGAAAAAAGTAGTTGTTTACTTTCAAAAAACCCTGGAGGAATGTGTGATTCATTGGTTGTTTACTTTAGCAAAATTTTAAGTCGCTAGAGATTCATCTATTGCTAATTCAAAAGTTGGCACAATTAATGCAAACATTTGTTTCACAGTAATATAGATTAATGGGAAGGGGAGGAGAGGGGGGAAGTCAAAGGATTATGAAGAAGCAAATATTTTCTGATAATCTGACACTTAACTGTCCTTATTTTTGAAGTGTGTTTTGCATAACATTTGAAAGCTAACAGAAATCACCACATTTGTGTAGGCAGCAGGTTTAGGAAGAGGGATGTGATTTGTGAAATTTTTAAGGCAAGAGTAATTTTTTTTTAACTTAGAAATAAGAGTTTTATATGTGCAACAGATTTTTGAATTGCCTGATAAACCATACAATTTCTATTAATAAGGAAATAATCTCACTTTTTCAGTCTCTGCAAAGCATAGGTTTCAGCACTGAGTTCAAAGGACCAGGCTTTCCTGTTCATAGGAGTTTTAGAACCTTATCACTAAATTATTTTGTCTCATGACATCCACTTGTAAAGATTCAGTCACCACGACAATTCATCCACAACTCTGCTGCTCTAAGGTAATGCCTGTTCTGCCTACAAACAAGAATACTTCTGTTTCTGGATGGGGTACTGCATGGCTCCTGAAAAGAGCACATCACACACACCATCACTGGGAAAGGCCCCCATAGCCCAGACCCCACCTTCAGCACTGGGCTGGGCTGTGGGGGCCACTGTGACACGGCCAGGACACAGCACTGGGATGGGATGGGAATGGGAATGGGAATGGGATGGGATGGGATGGGATGGGATGGGATGGGATGGGATGGGATGGGATGGGATGGGATGGGATGGGATGGGATGGGATGGGATGGGATGGGGATGGGATCAGTGGGATGGGATGGGGATGGGGATGGGGATGGGATCAGTGGGATGGGATGGGGATGGGGATGGGGATGGGGATGGGTGTGGAGGTCAGTGTGACATGGCCAGGACACAGCACTGACCAACCCCTCCACAGCCCAGGCTCTCCAGTCCAACACCCGACACTTTCCCAGTCAGTCACTGAGATTTAACTGCATCTTCTCCTTCACTGCACAGAAATAAATGCCAACAGCCAAAGAAATCCTGTTTTTGTTGGTGGCTATGTTGTCATTAAGGGGAGAAACAGGGAGGAAGCTGAGATTTTTTTTTAGCTCAGATTTCCTCCCTGGGCCAGGGAATGACCAATCTAAGCAGACATTTGTAATTTTTTATGAAATCTTTTTAAGCTTTTGTGAGGAACTGAAAGTCTTTACAAAGACTTTATGAAGACCAACCAAGTCGAAAATAAACATGCCATACAAAAAATATGAACCAAGGCAACAGAGAGCAAGAAGAAAAAACTTCACGAAAAAGGATACAGGAGTCAGGGAAGAATCTGAAATAAATTTGGAGGTATAGCTGGCAGTGCTAGATATCAAGCAGCTTTTTCTCAAAGTATAGAAGGGGACGCAGCCAAGGATGAAGAAAGATCATTTCAGAAAGGAATGAGAAATACAGTCACAAAGGATGGTAAAGCAATTCAAGCATTAAATGAATACTTACATGTTTACAACAAAGATGCCTAAAAATCTATCAGATGACACTGGCTATATATCTGCTATCATGAAAGAATTCAGAAGCAGTTAAAGAAAAGCATTAAGCTAACTGGAGCAGTAGAAATGAAGGACAAGACCACTGGACAGCCTCATCTGCAAGACAGCCCAAGCAGGCTCAGATTGGGTTTGCCAGTCTCATCAGTGCACACAGCAGAGACAGACTCAGCCTTTTGACTGCAGAGCAGCACTTGGAGACAGTGCCCAGCACTGGCACCACTCTGCCCACTGGAGTCTGAGGCAGGAGAAGCCTGACCCTCACAGAAACTGATGACAAAAGTTGTGTCAATGATCCTCCTTTAAAAATTAAAATAAAATAGAATTAGCCCCCCACAGCTTCAGTTGGTTTGATCAAACACCCAGGTGGGCAAGACTCATGTTGATCTGAATAGTACAATTTTAAAAGGGAAAATTCCACACAATTCAGCCTTTTAGCAGTTGCAGGGTGTTTCATGTGTGTTCATGCAGACAGTGATGCTCCTTAAGAGGTTTAATTTTACAGTAAGTCTGTTATTGCCTTCACACTAATGACTCAAACAACATCATTGCAGTATGGAAAACAAGAAAAAGTGTTTAATAAAAAATCAAAACTGATTCTCAGCTCCAACAGGCCTCAAAGCTCAGATGGAAGACTGAGCTAATATGTAGTGAATCATTTACTTAATGAGTTTAGCCTCCTCCTGTTTGTGAATTGTCCAACAACACTTGGCAGTTTTCACATGCACTCCTAATTCAGAGTTATTTGAAAAACATCTCTTTCAAATAATTCTGATATTCCAGATTGCTCACAAGTACTTCGTTGTGATTATGCAAGATTAAAATAAAAAAATAAATAAATTGGCCTGTCTGGTTTGCCTAGTGTTGCTCCCACAACACACTTTCATCTCCCAGACTGGATATCACTTAGTCTCAGTACTGGGCAGGTCTGTGTCCATTGGCTGAAGGCAGATTTAAAATCTGCATTTTCCTCCATACATCTTATATAAAATGACCCTGAAATTAGCTCAGCTGGTGAGAGGGTGCTGATAACACCAAGGTTGCAGGGTTCATCCCTGTAGGTGCCATTCACTAAAGAGCTGGACTCGATGATCCTTCTGAGTTCCTCCCAACTCTGACTATTCTGTGGTTCTAGTGCTGAAAATCATTTAACAAGTGACTAAGTAACAAAGAACAGAGATACAAAGGGGTTTTTTTTAAAGAACACTGAGACTATGCTTTCAACAGCTTTCACATTTTAAATTACTATCTTGGACTGTACTGTACAGTTTCTCATGGCATAGCATCCTGAAGGCTCACCACTGAATGTACAGGGGCTTAATTTTTTTCCCCACCCAAGCAGAACACCCCCTGAAGCCACAGGATTGTTACTGGGAATGCAGCCACCTTGCCAAAGGCTATTGCTATGTTAAAAGTTACTGTATTGATAACTTTATAGACTTCTTTAATATATAATAAATTATATTTATACAAACAGTAAGTATCAGAGCAAAGAATTTTTGTAATGCACCTTCAAATGAAAGCCTACACCCCAGAAAGCCTGCAAATATTTCAATGTACTATATAAAGTAGAAGTATGTGGAGGCTAAAAACCCACCAAAACCACAATCTTATGATGTGGGCCCTGATCCCCTTTGAGATGAGGGCCATTTACCTAACTTTGGAAAGCAAACCTGTTGAACAGGTATCTCTCTTTCTCTTTACACAGCTTAAAATAATGAGATGGAGAAAAAGATTTGTTAAACCATGCAGGATTCAGCCTGAATCATCCCCGTGTGTTTCACAAAATTATTCCTGAAAAGATCTTAGTCTTTGTAGAGAATAAAGGTGTTTCATGTAATCTTCAGATTCACAGGGCAACTAAATATTTGTTTTTTCACTGTAAGCTATCTATGTATAAGATTCTTTATGTTGTGGATCTAATCACTTTTACAGTAGTCTGTGGAAGAAACTAGCTTGGAATTCCAGGCATGTCTCTACAAATATCTCTGGCAGTTCCCTCCAACTCATATATTATTTTTATTCTTATGGTGCCCTCCCCTTAGTGCCAAGTTAGACTTCTTTTTTTTTAAAGAAGTATTTCTCTCGCAGACTTCTTATTTCTGACAGAAAGGAGGCAGAAGGGTTCTGCATTTCCTGGGAATACAAGCACCAAGCTAGGCACAATTTCTCTAAATTACAATCTGCCTTGTCAAATATCTAGGCATCCTCAGCTGATCATGTTTTAAATAGGGCTGGCTCCTTTTAAACAAATCACTAGAAAGCCTGGTTCAGAGTTATTTAAAGTGGCTGGTATTTTATGACACCACAAATGCTGCACAATGCAACTGCTGAGCTTTAAAAACACAGAAAGTGGGTACAAGAAACTACCATCTGTCTCTCGAAACAATGATCATCCTGCCATCTGTCTATACACTAGATAATGTTTTTGCTGTCGATAATATTTGATTGAAAAAGCTCTCTATGGATACTAAGAAGAGGAAACCATTTTAAGAAAAACAAAAATATATTGCTGATCATTCAAGTTTCCCTTTTCCAAAAGAAAACACACCATTGCACTGTGCTCTACTGTGAGACAAAACATGAAGGGTACATTGCAATGCTATTGGACCCCTTTGTAAATGAGATGGTGCTTCTTTACCATTATTCCATTCTTTTTAAACTCCTTACTATAAAAGACGCATGAAAAGTCCAAAACCTAATTCAAACTGGGAATAGAATGAGAAAAAGTATCTTAGAAATTTGCTTTGGACTTTCTTCCTCACATTTGTTTTTCCCCATCCCAGAGAAGTCCACAGCAGATAGACTAAGCTAGTTTAAGCCCTTCAATGAACCTGGTGGCTGCAGTCCTTCATTGTCCAACCTGAAAAGGATTTAGATCCCAGCATGGGAGGGACAGAAAGCAGGAGTTACTCTGCAGATCCATAAACAATGGATGCTACTGCTCCCTAACACATTTCAGCTAGCCTGAAGCACAATTACATGGGCATTACTGTCAGAAGAACTTCCATGAAAGATACCCTTGAGAAGATTGTTGCAGATCCTTAGCTTCTCCCAACAGTCCAGATTTTGCCCTGTACTTTGAAGCCTTCAGGACAAAGGGCTGTGTAGAAACAAATTGCCAAGTCACACTGTCCTGGTTTGACACTGGCCCAATGCCAGGCACCCACAAGAGTTGCTCCCTCACCCTCCCCTGCCACAGCTGGGCAGAGAGAGAAAAGGAAGTGTTAACAAAGGCTTCATGAGTTGAGATAAGGCCTGGGAGAAAACACTTCAAACCCTGGATCCCATGGGCTGGGGGTGGATCTCTGTATCCCCATGGATCCCATGGGCTGGGGGTGGATCTCTGCATCCCCATGGATCCCATGGGCTGGGGGTGGATCTCTGCATCCCCAGGGATCCCATGGGCTGGGGGTGGATCTCTGCATCCCCAGGGATCCCATGGGCTGGGGGTGGATCTCTGCATCCCCATGGATCCCATAGGCTGGGGGTGGATCTCTGCATCCCCCTGGATCCCATGGGCTGGGGGTGGATCTCTGCATTCCCAGTGGATCCCCATGGGCTGCAGGGGCACAGCTGCCTCACCAGAGCCTGCAGAGGAATCTCAGCTCCAGCTCCTGGAGCACCTCCTTCTGCACTGACCGTGGTGTCCCCCCCTTGTTTCCCCTCACATGTCCTCACCTCCTCCTCTTCTCTGGCTAGAAGCAAAACCTGTGACCTGTCATCACAGAGGTGTTACCAACCTCTCTAATTGGCCCAGCCTTGGCCAGCAGCACGTCCATCTTCAGAGCCATCAGGGATTGGCTCTGCTGGACACGGTGGAAGCTTCCAGCAGCTTCTCACAGGAGCCACCTCTGTGGCCTCCCCTGCTATCAAAAACCAGGCTGAGCAAAACCGGTACGTACATGCACAACAAAGTGCATTCTGTGATACAATCTTGAATTTGAGCAGGTCAGAGTTGCCCTCTGGTTATGTCATTATTATCTTTATTGTAATTATGATTATTAGGGCTGTAACACTCTTATAAGGCCCAGCCCTAAAGCTTGGATCACCCAAGGCCTTTCTCCAACACTCAAAAGCCTAATGAAGGGCTACATTTGTTTTCAGGCTGTTGCAACTCCTCCATGTCTGGCTCCTGTGGAGTCGAATGCAGCACCAGTCAATTACTGAACCAGCATCTGTTTAGAGTCTAGTGATAATGACATTTGTAAAATCCAATGAATGTTTTATCAAATGAATCAGCCATATTTCTTGTTGGGAGAGACAAAAAAAAAATAAACTGGTTAATGTACTGTTTTTCCCCTTCTTTAAAAATTAAATCCTTTAAATGGAAAAAAATTAGTTTTGGAATCTAATTCTAATCCTTAATGACAAACAAGTAACCTAAAAGATTTCAGTCAATCAGTAAAGTTCCAGTGACAGATGAGACACATTTAAATCAAGGACAGATAAAGGGCAGGAACAGCTGCAGGTGTGTGATCTTACCTTTTATTTGTATTTCATTTTGGGAGGTTATGGGTTTGGGGATGGTGGTAGTGGTTTTCATCAATGAATATCATGTTTCATGCAACATTTTAAGAGAATTAATAGTATTTTAACAGATTACCAAAAAAATTCCAAAACACACTGTGTACTGAGAATGGAAGTTGACAATGCATTAAAAGACAAAAAAGCAAAAAGTTCACTTGTCCTGCAGCAGCCACCCACCATTATGGTGAAGGGGCACAGGCAGCTTATGTCAAGTGTGCTCTGCAACATGCAGAAAGCAAGAGCAGAAAATCCTTACTTATAAAATCATAGTTATCAGGGAAAAGCTGAATAAGCATGGCTGTATTTCCAAATGGGCTTGAGTATAGCAGATATTCCCTGGAATCTTATGACTAAATCACAAAACTTGTCCTAGCCTGGAAATGCAGAAAACATGAATGTAGACTGAATGTTGGGGGAGGAGAGGAGAAGAAAAGAAGACAGCATAACTGCACATAGCAGCTGGATTTCCCAAAGCACGTATTTTATTCATAAGTGTAAGCTGGTGAATAATTCACATGCAGCAGCATGTAGCAGAAGCCAGTTAAAGAACCCTGCCGGGGTCATTCCTGGGCTTGGCTTTGCCAGTTGTTGTGCTAAGTTACTCCAGCTCTTTTTGAAAACATTCCTCTAGTGGAACTGAAAGCAGAGAGCTCAGTGGTTTTATTCCAGATCCATAAACTGGTGATACTCTTTTGGGAGAGTTACCAGGAACAATAAATCAGAGTAGCAAAGAAAGGTCTTCAGATAGTTTTCAATCAGATGTCTTGGAAAAGCATATTTTATCAGAAAAGCTTTCACCAGTAGGCTCCAACTGCTTTGCATCCATGGAGCTGAGAACTGACCAAATAGGCCAACAAAACTGCTGAAGGCAACCAGTGTGGTTAAACATATGGATCTGATTGACTGGTTTAATCTGCACACTGATTCTGAACTGGAGGAAACCACATAATGATCCAGAGCTGGATGAACAGGCTCAGTTGCTAGAGCTATCTGTGAATCAGTGTAAGAGAACATCAGTACCTTCACCCAGCCATTCCACAAGCTCCACTCACCAAAGGCATGAAGGTGGAAGATTAAAATGTAAAAAAGAAGAAGAATATCACTTGTAGATAGTTTAGTTCAAGCTTTTTTCATTGCTAAATGCCAGTTAATCACACTGGATATTTTTTTATAGGGACAGCAAGTCATATCTAAGTAGTTCAAATGAAACACTTTCCCTACATTTTGAGTATTAAATCACTACATTAAATATAGTTTCTGATATTTAGCCTCTAGGCCACAACCTATCAATTTCTTACTTCTTCAGTCAAACTCTAAGGCAATAAACGAAAGGATTTATGCAAATAAACTCTGTCCACCTCATATCACAGCACGGTTCTCCAGGTTCCAAATTCAAAATCTACACACTTTCCTCACATATGGAACTTATCTCACCACACCATGAGTAAGCATGCTGTGTGGTAGATAAACTTTTATAAGATTATAAAATCTTAACATTTTATCTTAGTGAAAATAACAGTGAAGCTTGTTGCAAGGTCCAGTGAGCAGAGCATTCATCTTCCCCATCATCTGGGACTGAGGAGGAGGACACAGCCTTCTCAGTTCCTTAATCCTTCTCACAGGCCCCAGTTTTTCTTTCATACCCATACCTATAATTCCTCGAGTTGAAAACTAATCAAGCCAGTCTGTACAGAAAAGGGCAGCTTGATAACAGAGAGGGATTAGACAAAGCTAATAGCACAACTAAGAGAGCAAGATAAAACCAGCCTCTCTGGTATGGAAATGGGAATGGAAATGGGATAAAGAATGTTTTTCTCCTGTTCCTTTTCCTCAGACACATAATTTTGAAAATGTCTTGGAAATGAAAGTGGAATAGTGGCAACAGCTGTAGGAATGCTGGTCTGTACAGCCTGGACACCAGACCAAATACTACAGCACTTCACAAGTGATAGCCAGGCTGGAAAGTCCCCATGCAGCACTGACAGAAAGAGCTAAAGGTCTTTATTTCAGTTTAGCACCATTGCCCACAGGAGATTCACTCTGCCTAGGCAGCTTCACTATAACTCTTCCTTGCCCAGGAAAATCAGCTCCCTGAATTCACAACTGAAAAAACAGGTTTCCAGTGTGCTTTGTGAGGCACCTAGGTTTCATTGCTCAGTTCAAGTAGCCAACATGATTGCCATTAGCACTAGGAGTGTATGGAATGAAAGCTAAGGTTATCTTTGATGCTTTCTC
This sequence comes from Muscicapa striata striata, assembly GCA_030060385.1. NCBI lineage: Eukaryota > Metazoa > Chordata > Aves > Passeriformes > Muscicapidae > Muscicapa > Muscicapa striata. Next base: position 648,048 of record JAREIS010000221.1, on the reverse strand, counting down.
ACAGCCATAAGCCCCTAGATAGTCCTGAAACAGAGGATAGTTTGTTTTATTCCTCACTGACATTTGTGCTAGAAAACATGAAGTATTCAGGAGTGACATAATGCAATAGTGAGGCCTCTGACTCCAGCCTGTCCCTGCATAGACTGGAGTCAGCCAGCAGCTTATGGGAAGCACCTGGCTTCCCCATAAAGGTCATCTGTATCTTCTCTCCTGTCCAGCAAGCAGTAGGGACAGCATAATAAGGTCTCCTGTGCACTTCTCTAGGTCCAGGATTCAGTGATGTGTCTGCTACAGAGCACCTTGTATCCACTAGATAACCATCCTGATTCCAAAAGATTCAACCCATAAATGCAATTGACTCACAAATGAAAGTGGAAGAGGGCTAGGACAAGTAGGAATTTTCCCCCTTCCTTTCCTTTATCATGCCATGCTAATTATGAAGTTCAGATAAGCTAAGGATTTTATGATGTTATAACAGGAGGGATTAAAGTCCTATTTTTTTTATTCCAATCTCTCTCAGAAGTAGAAAATGAGAAATCAAAAGCCAGTTATTTTAAGAATTCATAAGTTATTGCACTCTACTGCCCAGTACAATGAACTATTCTCAGTTCATGTCAGTCATTAATAAGACTTTACCATAATATAGCAACTCAGCATGATTAAAAATACACCACAAAGGACATTCAACTCTAAAAATAGCTATTAAAAAATGGACAAAGTCAATCTGAAAATAGATAGGAGGAAAGGAAGAGATGCAGAATAGATTAAGTAGGGCAAATCATACTGGATGCCAGGAACGAGTGCATTATTTCAAGTTCATAAAACATTTTTAAATAAATGTATAAGTAAAGCATGCAATAACAAAGTGTGCATATTACTGTACTCATACACAGTCGCTTATTTTAAACCAAAAATAGCAGAGGTTCCAGCTCTCTTGTTAAGGATCCTTGCAATGGGTTCATTCATGCAAGATAGTGAGAACTCTGGCATTAACAAATTAAGGGTCTCTGTGTGCATTAAAGACATGAATAGCATTGCCCACTGATTGTAGCTTTTAAAGTTCACATACACAAAAAAACCCGAAAAACAAACAAAAAAACCGCGACAACAAACAAAAAACCAAATATACACAAAAAACCAAAGAAACAAAACATACACAAACACACACGCACACAAAACCCAAAACCCCAAAACAAACCCCACCACACAACTTCTGCAGCTTTACTGTGATAATTCAAACCAACTCTGAACTTGCACCATGGAAGCAGATTTTATTTAAAATAACTCAAGTCCATTTTTCCTGAAGTTAAGCAGACACCCAAATGCTCTGCTGGTTCAGTGGCAGAGCACCCAGCACTTGGGTGCACCCATAAAATAAATGCACTATTCCACCTATTAATTGTGATTGCCATCATACTGCCTAGAGCAAAATGCGTGCAAGTATTTAATGGGTTTAGCACTATTATTTTCTAAGCTTTCAGAGGAAATACTGGTACATACATTTCTTCAGAAAATATCTGTACAAATCCCAAAGCTATTAAAAAAATTAATTCTTTTTCTTCTTCTTCTTTGGAATTCATGTACCAAAAGATACGAAGTGTCTAAATCTATCTGGACTCATCCTGTCTTTAAAAATGAGCCTTATTCAACATACAGCTGTGCATATTTCCATGAAATGTACTTTCCCTTATGGCTTCCTTCCTGAAACCAAGTCACTTGAAAATCAAGTTTTGAATAAAGACTTTTTGGTTCACAGTGATTAAAACCAGCAAGAACAGTTAAATTTGAATGCCAAGTGTGTGCAATTTTCTTGCAAAATCCTTAGGTCTCCATGTCAGAGGGATTTAACTTTCACAGATGCTGAACAGCCACTTACAGGTTTATTCTGTGCCATAGCTTAGCTCCACTGGGGAGAAAGAGGAGCCAAGAGGAGGGGAGTCAAAATTCCTTCAATGCAGATACTCAACAGAGATTCAGTGATTCCCTCCTGCAGGCAACCTTCTCAGATATATAGTGAAATAAAGAAAAAAACCCACAATATTTTGGACAGCTCCAGTGAGTCTAACCCCTATAATGTTGCCAGTGTGAGACCACATGAACCATGAAGTGATAAGTATTTAAATAACTTGCCTACCTTTAATATTTTTTTAAAATTACTTTTACGGGATACAGGAATACATTTAACTAGACCTACAGACATCCACTGGCTGTGATGGACAAAGTATGCAACAAAACCCACCTCAAACAGCACAGCCTGTCACCTCAATATATTTTACCATCCAAAAGAAAGGTTAAGCTTTGGAATCTTACTGAACCTTGTAAATACTACTCTTACCTCAACAGTGCAAAACTCATTTTCTCATCTCTACTGATATGGATCTATTGAGGCAATTGACAGGATTGAAGTTGAGTCGTTTAAACTGAGCGAACAGGTTAGTGCAAATGCTGATAGGTCCTGCAAGATCTTGTGGCCTTTGCAGAGTGAAGTAATTTGCACTTAGGTCAATGAGTATGTGTCTTGCTTAGCTTTGGGTTTGCCAATTTTAATATATTAAATTTCTTTTAGAGATAGGATTTAGGAGCAAAGACAAGGCAGGCCTAAAACTTAAAAGGGTATAAGAAGAAATTTATTAATAACACAGGAAAAAAAAAAAAAAAGAAAGAAATTCAGAATAAGATTTCCAGATCATTATCTCCTCCCCCCTCCCTCACCTTCCACATTTCTCAATAACAACATACAGAGAACACTTCAGTCAGTTTTCCACTTAAACAATCATTTCAGTTCACTCTAGAGAGGAAAGTTCCTTTTTTGGTTTAGGCATAGGGGGCGTCTTCGTTTTCACAATTTGCATCTGCCCGGGGGAAAATCTGCAAATTGTGAACTTCCTCCTATTCTCAGTCTTTCCAGAACTGTGTTATGGGTTATGTTACACACACGAGCACACACTGGCTACCACTGGGGTGTCCCTGTTCATGTGTCCCTTTACTCTCTGATCACATCATGTCCACATGTCTGAACCCGTCACTGTTTCACATACAAGGTGACCACACACTGGCCATAGAACCTGTTCTCTGCTCATAGAACCTGTCTTTCACCTCCCTGTTAGCTGAACCTTTCCCAGAGTGCTTTTTGGTGAGCAAGGTTGAACAGAATTCAACAGGATTTCTTATCTTCCCAATTAATAAAATGTCTGAGATACAATATTTATAATTTGTGCACCAGGGCTTGATCTAAAAAGGTACTCACAGATCTGAGCAGAGTGCAGATCAGGTATTAATTGGTATATTAAGTTTAATTTTTCTCCCAGAGCAACAAACAGTAAATATGCACCTCTGCCTTTAATCTTTGCTTAAAACCAGAATTCAACTGCCTCAGCATTAGAGGCTGGAAACAGATTTGTTTACTTCTCTGTGTAACTTAGCAAATATTTTCATCTTCACAATTACAAGCTGATAGAAATTTTGCAAAAATTAGGAGGTTAATTAAGATATTTTAATGTGAAAATTGTTCCTATCAGATCCTTGAGAAAAATTTTCTGGTTTATATTATACATCTCAGGGTTTAGGCATTAGCAAAGGGGATAGGTGAGTGATTCAAAAATTACCAAGCATATCAAAAGGATTAGATAAAGGTTTGTGAATTAAACAATGCTATGTTACCAGTAACTACATCAAGAACTTCACCTTTCAGGAGACCTCTGATAAGGACATAAGAGCTTACCAAGCAGGCCAGGTGAGATCAGTCCATCAGCAAAACCACACACAGGCTGGATATATTTACTGGCCTCTGATGGGTCAAGAAAAAATCCAGAAATGGCTTCTTTTCTGTCTCAGAAAGTCTCTGTACTCCTGGAGTAATACTGCCATGGTGAAGAGAGAAAAAAAAATGGTGTAGCAAGCAGACGAGGACATAAGGAAAATAAAAGTAAGAAAACAGCCTCTTGCTGTTACCTGTGGAGCAGCAGGCTTATCCACTGCCCTTCACCTGCACCCCTCCCATATCACCACATATGTCAAAACAAACACAATCCCAGCCAGATTGGTGTCAGAAAAATAATAGAAAAGCATGTTCTGTAATTATCACTAAATAGTCATTACTGAGTGGTGTGACTAAAACATCGTCAATAAGTTGAGCTCCTTTTTAGTGAGTTACTGGAACTTCTCACTGCACTTGGTAACAGTCCCCTCATCTGGGTCAAAGGCCACAAGAGATGTAGACATCCTGCCATGTTTGTTTACATGGGGATGTAGCCCTTGCTCACAGGAGCAGCCATGTGGAAGAAAAGTTAATGCATTTTTTCAGATCAATAGAGGCATTATTTAAGAATTCAGAGTTCAGGACTGATGAAGTTCAAGTTGCTGATATGAAAGACAAAACCACTATGAAGTAAAGAACACATAATTACATGTGTATATTCCCCCCCACACACTTTTATTTAATCTCTTTCTTGTAATATAGGAAATTTTCAGACCCTCTGCACAAAAAGGAAAAAAAATACCTCGAAGGATTATTTCCTTTTTTAGCAATATGAATATATCTCTGTGCACAAATACAATACTCTTACCTCTTAGCAAAACATGCAACTGATGCAGTTAAAAGAGAACAAGAGAGATCTTGGCTATCAGCATTGTCATTCTAATCAAGAGTTCCAAATCCATCCCCATCCCCCTATACCACAGAAGAAAGAAGTTTCTGTTTATTTTTTTAATGCAGGCTTACACGCCCCCTGGCTATTGGAATACAAACACAAAAGCAGATGCAGTGTTAATTTAATTCTGTAACAAGTTTTCAGTGGTGTAGGAGCAACATCAAAGACAGTCTACGAATATCAAATTAAAGCCATCCATCATCCTTCTTGTCCCAATGGCTTAACCAATATCAATGGGGATTTAACTGTCACCAGCAAGTGGAAACACTGGTATTGTAGGCTTAAAATTAGAGTAGATTTGAGTAAATTGAATGATTATTGGAGGGGGCCATGAACACAAGCTTCAATCCAGCAAATTTAAAGCCTGTAATCAATCTTCACCAGGTAATCACCACCCATTTGTCACTGAAAATATTGATACTTTGTTAGATTGCAGGAGAATACCAAAAAGCTCCTAACTTCATTAACATGAAAGTACTAAGCAGATCAGTTCTAATTCAGGGTAGCACCTACCACAGCTACATACTTGCTCTGTCATTTTATCTGCACGCCTCAGCTTCCCCTGATGCCTAATGTATGATATAAAATACCTGCCCTTTGTGGAAATCTGTCACCACTCTGAAGTCTGCAATCTGTGCTTTCTCTGTACCTCCATTTCTATAAATGCATAGACAAGTTTTTGGGAAAGATTTAGAGACAGAGAATATTAAGAGCAATTAACACCTTAAAAATAATAACAGGCTAAAACACTTGAAGCCACTGAAGGAAACCTGTGCTGAGTATTGTCCTTTCTTTTTCACATCCCAAAGGACGCACTCAATTGCACACTTGTCTTTATAGCTGGTGATTCTTCACATTTGAGACTTAGCCCATCAAAATACTGCATATTATCCCTAGCATATGAAGGGGTACATAAGTAGTTTTGTAAATATCCTGTTAGTTTAACAGCCTGTGAATGAAGAAAGTCAAGACAGGCTGCATAGAACCCTGTGCTACAGTCTGACCTGCTGCCACAAGGGTGGAGAAGGACCTGGTGCCAAGGAACAGCACTGGAAGCAGAAGCCAACTGCATCAAAGACATTTTCCATGGTACAGCCAGAGGGGAAATCAGAGGGAAAGTCTTGTTTTAAAAAAGGGAGAGGAAAAATAAAGAAAAAAGTATCATCAACAACTGTCCTGGGTTGCCCATTCCCCATTGCTGGCCCTGGGGCTGCAGGAGCCACTCTGAGGAGAGCTGGGGGTGCCCTCTCTGGTAGTGCCTTAGGCAAAGTATATTTAATAAAGGGCAAAATGCCCCTGGTCAGTGAGGCAAAAGGTGTGAGAAAAGCCGTGCAGCACCAAGGAAGGTGGAGGAGCTGTCCCAGGCCCCAGCAGAGCCTGCCCTGCAGCACAAGAACCTCCCATTCCCACTGTCCCTGTGCCCTGCAGGTCTGGGGGGCACAGAGCCTGGGAGTGAGGGAGTGAGACCAAGCCTGGGACAAACCAGGGAGGGAAGCTGCTCTAGGATTTCTGTCTTTGCTTCTACCATCCTTCTCTAGTTTTAACTGGCAATAAATTAAATTAATTTGCCCCGAGTCAGGTATGTTTTGCCTGTGGCAATAACTGATAAGCATTGTACCTGACTTTATCTCAACCTGCAAGGTTTCTTATCTGATTTTTCCCTTATCTTGCTGGTCTGGGTCAGGGGGAGATGTAAGAGAGCAGCTGGAGGGGGTCTGGCAGCCATACAAGGTCAGCCAAATCTGACAGCACAGCTGTCTTGTAAAAACCCTCACACCTCCTGCCTGAGGATGAAGACTCTCAAAACAGGAGAGAACTGGGAGGGAGGGGAGCACATGTTCTGATTATCTGCAATCATCCAGAGAGCAACTTCAGGCCTGTTTCAATGAAAATTGAAACTACAGCTTCAGAAACTATGCAAAACCACTCACAAACACACTCAGACAGCTAGGATGTTTTTCAAAGAAAACAAACACAAACCAAACCCCACAACCTTACTGTATACAGATGACAGACCAAAATCCATATTGAATTCTTTGGCCTTTGTCACTGGAAAAAGAAAGTTCTGATACCAAATATTTATCAAACACTAAAGTATCTGGGAAGTATTATCCCAGTGCACATAAACAGTGCAAAGCAAACAGCAATCACAGTTTAAAGTTCAATTTAAATTTCACTTATATTTGGAGCAAAAGTAGCATTTCATCAGATAAGCTTACCATCTTCAAAAGAAAGAAGATGAATTACAAAAATCAATTTTCTTCTCATTACAGAAAGTGTAAGGATCACTAAAGATCATCATGACTGCCATAGTGCTTTCTGTAATTTATACAACAATTTCTCAGTTTTTCATGGTGGACTGTCACATATAAGACAGCGTGCAAATGAAGAACATAAAAATAATTCAAGTAACGCTTCTGAGAACAAAACTGTTACAGGGGGGAAAAAAAAGCAGTTCTTGGAAAGTGATGTGAAAGCTTAGACAAAAACCCATAGGTGGTTGCTACAGAAACAGCCAAAGTGTATCACAGTATCATCCACACTTATTAATACAGATCCCCTAACTGAGACTGCATATTAAATAGACCCCCTTCTCCACAAGAGAACAAAAATGATACATTGCAGTAAAACAAAATCTTTGTGTACTGCCAGCAATACACCAGTTACTCTTTTAAATGAGAAAACAATTATAGACTTGGCTGAGAAGCAAACTTTTTAACCCTTCTGTGGCTCCTAATACTTCAAATCCTGGAAACATTGATGTGATTTTCATAAATACTTGTCACTAAACAGCTGGGAAACAGTAAAGCTCTTTTAGAAATATTTGAAGCATAAAAGTGCAGCTAAAGCAAATTATTTAAACTTTTGAAAATATCAGTTACAAGAGGTAATTCCAACAGTATATTCCAGAGACAGCCTTCTAACAGTAAATAAACACAAAACCAGTGTAAACACTTGCTTCAAACTACTTAGCTCATTTTCTCAATGGTGTAATGAATTGTGGTACAGAAAAATCATCAACTTGGAAGATGAAAACCAATTTCAGTAATTTTTGATCATTCACAAGAAGATTTTCAAATTTAGAGGACATACCTAATTTTATTAGTCCTGAATGCATAAAGAATTGAGGCATGTCCCCTAAAAGTTATTATTTCTTCATCTTACTATCCTATTATTTCTATATTTTACAGCAAAAAAGCCCCAGAGTTTTCTGAGTGATAGACATTATTTTTGAAAGAATACCGCAAGGAAAGGACTCTGGACAGAATTTTTCTGTGATTATATCATAGTGATTACTTTTCTTTCATATTATCATTCAGTGACCTTCTTCTAATGGAATAAAAACTGTTGACTTTTCAAAAATTGTAAGCAATCCTGAGGAGCTGCAGTTTTCAACAATTACAGAAGGATCATCCAGAGCCACAAATGTGCTCCTGAAGACTTATATTGGAACATAGTCACCTTCAAACTCCAGTTCTCAACCACAGGATATATAATTTATCTTAGTCTATGTTAAGTGCAGGAAGAAAAGCTTTTCTTTGGTACACAGGCAGCAAAGACTTTTGATGTATTGATTCTTTAAGGAATAATTTTGATCACACAGAACTTTATTATCAAAAAAGCGAAGACAAAGCCATACAAAAATATAATGACTCTTTAAATAGTAAGTTTAAATGTATTGCAGTTGAATATAAAGGTACACAAGATAAAAATATATGATATATTAATGGGCATCAAAGAGAAGACTTCATCACTCTCCATAACTTCCTGAAAGGAGGCTGTAGCACGATGGAAGTTGATCTCTTTCCCTGAATATCAAGTGCTAGGACAAAAGGAAATGGCCTGAAGTTCAACCAGGGAAGAATAGATTGGATACTAGTAAAAATTTCTTCTCTGGAACAGACTGCTCAGATGTGTCACTTGGGGCCATGGTTTAGTGGTGAACTTGGTAGTGCTGGATTAATGGCTGGACTTGATGATCACAAAAGTGTTTTCCAAAAATGTTCTGATTCAGTGATCAAATTTCCCTGAAAACGCCCTCAAAATATTATACTGTCCCTTACTTTCCATCTGGTTACTCCTTTTCATAAGAGAAATGATCAACTATTTCATGATAATACATAGCATTCAGTAGAAATAAGATTTAAGCCCAGTATTACAAATGTTATATTGGTCTTTGTGGCCAGCATTCATAATACCATTAGTACTTAACCCATAAAAGGGCCCAGGCTTTTCAATGTCACTTTAGAGCCAGGTCACAATCTGACACAGGACATGAAAGAAGCCCTAGTGACAGTCTGAGATATTTAAGCAGAACCAGACTTATCCTTTTTCTTACCCTCTCTTCCTTCATCAGAAGATGACACTACTTTGCAAGGCTCAGATTCTAAGAGAACAGAGGGCCAACCCTCTCCTTTTAAGTGGCATTCCAACCTAAAAACTTAAATAGATAAATCCTTGCAACAGACAGAACCAGCAAGCTCTGAGAGCTTCTTTAAACATGAATATTTAACTGGGCATCAGGGAACCTGTTTGGCACAAACCTTGGCTAGGGCTCCAATTATATAAACAGCCTCTGTCTGGAGGGTCTTGCTGTACCAAGTTAGAGCATCCCTGAGCCTTCCCAGGAGCTGAGCTGTCATCTGCCTTGCTCCACAGCTGGATAGATGGAGCAGAGCAGATGAGAACAGGTGTACTGGTATTTCATCTTCCTGCAGCAACATATTTTCCTCAAGGACTCTCATTTCTTTTCCTTTGTCACTCAGTTTCTCTGCTCATTTTTCAGTTTCCCAGGCCAGCCCATCATCCTAGTTTGCCAGGCTGGCAATGCTTTACCAAAAACAGCAAGCACATAAAGAATATCTGCTCATGGTTCACTGAGCAAGCTGATACTAAGAAGGGGCAGTGGTAAAGGATGTTCAGAGTTTTATCATAAAGAAGGAGGTAAGAGATCAGTATATAGAGGACACAAATAGTTCACAAGGGAACTTTTATCGATGCTAATCACGACTCTGAGATGCAACAAAGCAGAAAATGTAGCCAAATGCCTCCAATGTCTTCAAAATGTGATTCTGTGGGAAACACCATTACCTGAAAGTGCTTAAAATATTTTTTTACTTCCCAAGATTCCAGAGAAAGGAATAATAATACATTTACTAATAGAGGAAAAAAAAAAAAAAAAAAAAAAAAAAAAGAGTTGTCTATGAAAATCAGAAAGATATGCCCAAACAGTCAGCAGTGAACTGCACAGTTCTGAAAGCAAATACTATATTGAATACAGCTGATGTATTGGCCTCACTCTAGGTGAACATTAGTTATTTTCAAAGGTGAAGTGATTTTCATTCATGCACAACAAGACCTTTAACCCCAAAAGTGGACAATAGGTGATACCTGACACAAGAATTTGAAAGATTTGCTCAGAATTATGATCTTTGGCTCAGGTAATTTGCTTGTTCCATCCACCAGTGCAACTTGATAATTCTGCTCTTAGGACAGGATATGATGCCTTTTGTGCTGAGGATTTACATGTTCATCTGAATGTTGTATCTGTTTTCTCTGTTCTTCTGTTTCTAATATTCTTGTCAGATTTAGCACCAATGACCAATACACAAAAAAAAATATTACTATATATATCACTGAAAAAAATCCAGTAATATACACTACCTACCATAAGCAAAATAAAGTTATAACTGCAAAAGAGAAAAGCAGAACATTGACTGACCCAACATTATCCTTCCTTACAATCACCAGTAAGTGACCCAGAATAAAATCACAGAAAATATCTGTTATCTGTTCTGAGGAGCAGATTGCACAAAGAAAATCTTCCTTGAGATAATCTGCCCTCCAGTTCTGTGAGAGATCAAGTGATGCCAACCATTTCTGAGCTTTGTGGCTCCTCACCCAACCTGCAGGACACACCTGGTCTCCATGAAGAGGGAACTTGGAGTGCACAGCTTGAAAGGGAGCTCAGATATCTCCCTACCAGGTCCCCCAACTTAATGCTACAGAAACCACAACCCCCAACTCATATGGGGCAGATTCCAGGCATGGTCACATGCTGCTGACAACCACACACCTTCACCTCTCACCAGAATACCACTCTGTGCCAATATCCACCTCTCAAATACAAAATCTCCCTTCTTCATATTTTTCCTCCATGAAAGAAGTTAGCAGGTAAATGAAGTTAATCTCACATAAATGAAGCCTAAACTCAGAGACAGCTGTTCTAGACCAAGTACCAGCCATCCAGTAGATGCAAGAAACTAATTTTTCTCCTTCTTGTTGCCCAAGTGTTTGTAGCAAAACATAGCAGCAACCTCTTTTGCTAATCTCCTATTAAGGGATCTCAATTACATTTGTAAGGGAAAAAAGAGTGCTTTAAAATTGCTTAACCTGCTATGATCCCAGCAGGAGAAACTCGACAGCTAATAAGAGAAGATATTTCAAAAGACATATGAAAAGCTGTCCCAGTATGGTTCCTGCAGAAGTTTGCTCTTTTCATAAGCCTTAAAATTGGGGAAAAAAAAAAATCATCACCAAAGAGACCATTTGGAGCCACCTTCTGAATAAAAACCTGTGAAGAAAGTTCTGAAACACCACACCACTTTAAACACTTTTCACCCTTCTTTGCTATTTGAAGGTGACTTGGACACATTTTTAGACTCTGGGGAACCCCAAAAGAAGGGATATAAGCAGAAGAGCTGAGGCTACAGCCAGAAATTGAGCAGTTGCTGAGAAGGTTTTGAGAAGGCTGCTCAGCCAAGCTACATCTCAGCTCTGTTCCAGTCCTGCCAGCACCTCCCCTGCCACCCCCACTGCTAAAGGAGGCTGCAGAGAGCTTTTGCTGCAGAATCGTGGGAGAAAGCTGTCTCTCAGTCAATGAAGGTATGTACCTCCACTGCATTTCAGGAGACAAATTCCTACTGAGTCACAGTGCACCAGCCTTCTCTGCTGCTGCCACTAGCACAGCCATTAATTTTGCCAGTGATGCTGTTAGTCTTACACAACTCAAAGAGGTTTCTGATTTTATTGCTCATGGGGCAGGCAGTGACATTTTGAGGGCAACAGTTCTTCTCTACTATCTCTTTTCTGGCCACCTAACTTTGAAGATTACTTCTATCAATTGCCTGCTGCAAATTTCTTGACTGTAGCAGCACTAACTAAAATTAAGCTGAGTGCAAGAGGTGCTTTGCATTTGTGCTAGATTAGAATCCCTCAGAGAAAGGTGTCAAAAATCAAAGTGCTACCAAAATTCCCCCATCTCAGTGAGAAAAGGAGTAGCTTTTTCAGAGGTACTTAGCAGCAGATAAGGGACAGTTGGACATTTTTTCTTCCTGAGGGAGAAACACAGTTTAGGGAAACTGAAAATGTCTGGCTGTGAGAATTATGGGACTTGGGAAAAGTATGAGTGGGCCAAAAGGCCTCACCTCAAATTGTCTAAAGATACCATGACAAATGTCCTACATCTATGATACTGGACACTTAAGGCTGACCATCCTGTTTGCCAGAGGCTACTGAGAAAAAAAATAGTCAGTGCCAGAAGCAGGCCAGTGTAAGAAGGACCATCTAGTTTCTCTTCTGGACAAGCACCATGGCAAGAGAAATTTTCTGCTTCTAAATGCAGGGTACAGAGAGAGTAGACAGCCCAAAGCTCTGCTCCAAATACCAGAATGAGTTTGCCACTAATTTTTTTTACCCTTTCTCCAAACAGATTCTAAGTAAATGAAAAGCGCTTGGCAATGTAGCCAGAGTACACATCACAGAGAACTCAAATAACTTTCTGAAAAAAGGGATTTCTTGATAGTCTTTTATTTTACTACAAAAACTTGATTGTTCTCTCCTGCCAGCAGCATACAAGGCTTGTTCTACTAGCAGGCTTCTAATGTCATACATCCAGCCTGGAAATTCTTGGCAACTTGCAGCAGCTTCACCTATGCAAAGCATGACAGCAGCCCACCATGACACAGCCCATTAGCACATGCAGGGTGGAACAGCACACTACACTGGCAGATTATAATGACTTTTCCTGCCTGCTATAACAAAAGCTTCTGCAATGAGCAAGTTAAACTGTGTGCAATATGCCAGCAGATGGAGAATTAGAGTTAAGGGACACCCTGCCCATGGTGCTTGGTTATTACTGGCTTCAAAAAGAGAACTCCTTGATGGACTTTTCAAAGCTCATAGACAGGCACAGGAGGTCCAGCAAGCCCACCACAAAGACATGAACATACACACAAATCTGTGAGCCAGGACCAACAAAAACCCTTAGCTAAGTGCTTCTGCTGCATTAGTTAACTACAACTGGAATAAACAAACCATGTATAAAAAAGCTGCAAGTCTTAAGTCAGGCTGATTTTTTTTAACAAGCACACCACTTTTGAAGGGCTTTGTGACCACTTATACCTAAGCAGTGTAACTGCTTTTATGTGATGGCTGCCATTACAAAACTTGTTTCGACCAAACAAACAACAATTTCAAAAACACATAGCACTCAGCCAATGAGGAATCTGGCTGTCCTTGTGCTGATTCAACCCACCCTCACCCCCAGGCTTCTTTGCATAATCGCCACAACAGAAGGATTTGGTAAGAAACGCTGGGGAATCCATAAATGCAGCTCAGCATGGCTTCAACTTTATGCATGAGAGGGGAGAAAGCTGATCTTTGCCAGCCTATCTGTTCGTATAATCAAAAAAATCAGACTGTTGTTCAAAGAGGGCAAATTTGTGTGCTACATCTGGAACTTATCACAGTATTTTGAAAAGGCTGGAATGAGACAGCCAAAGAGTCCCTGATTTCAAGGATCCATTATGCTTACAGATACCAGCAGGGTTTCTGTAGACAACTTACACCTACATCTTCAAAATACATCAAATCAGCCACAAACCAAACTTACAATAGAAGTCCTCTTCTTTCCCACTTACCTGTCTCTATCCTTCTCCAAGTGGGCAGCCCTACACAGAAACTGATTGCTCATGGAGAGAACAGCGAGAAGGAACATTGAGCTGATATTTTTTTTCCACCAAAAGGCAAATTATGAAGCCTTCTTACATGTGTTTGCACCTGATTTCAATAATGGATAAACTAATGGAGAAAAGTCCTGAAGGGGACTGCTGCACAAATGCACGATGACACAGTATCTTGTTACAGCAAAATCTACAGATCTCTTATCACCAACTACTCAGAAATGCTAAAAAAATTCACCAACCTGACCCTGCAAATAACGCACAGTATAGAAAAAGAGCAACTTGGGAGAGTCAAATTGGGCATTTACACTGAAGAGGAGAATGTACATAAATACTTTTGTTAGCAGCTCTGGAAAAATGTGACATATTCTATTTTTTCCTATCTTTGACACATGCAAGAGAATCCTGTCAAAGTGCTGATTACTTCAATAGTGTCCAGAATGGGACACTATACAGATGGCATTGCAACATCTTTTTTCTCCATTATGTTTGACAAACATTATTTTAAAATATGTTATCAAGACTGTCATCTGCAGTATCAACATGCCATTTTTGAGTCCACATTCATTGTCATTTATGCTGGCTGAAAACCTGGCATTTGCATTGCTAAGGTTGGTAATTCTGCGCATTAGTTAAATTCCTTGTCTTCCCATTTTAAGAGCCTGTTTTCTCTTTCCTTGTAGGGTTAGCCAATGTTCCAAATACTGCATATATTTATAACAGGTTTTATCTTTTATCTGATTTGAATTACACACAAACTTCAGCCAATATAATTCTTCACAGTAAAGAAAGCACATGTGGATATTTTTCTGTGACTCTCAGCTGGAGCTTTGAGAACTGTCAAGACAGTTTTCTCTACTATGAGGTCTCCCAAAACGACCCAAAATCAAATTTTTATTAGAATAAAGTTTGGATACTTCATATAAATAGAGAAAAACTCAAAAACTCTACCAAAAATGGGATAGAAATTTGTTGTATGCTCAATTCTCCTATTCATTCCATCAGCACACTACCATCAACTTCTTAATAATTTTTTTTCAAAGCCCTAGAGATAACAATTTTGGAATTCAGTAGGCATACAATAGGGCCAGATATTCCTTATATTATTCTCATAAGAGACAATCCAAGCTGGCCAGACTTAGTTTTGAAGAACTATAAATGGAACACAGTCAACAAAAGCCCCAAATTTTAGTCTTTAAAATACTGCATAATGTCATTGTCACCAAGTGTGCTCCAACTTTTCCTACACATAATCATGACATACACAGCCCTACAGAACTATGACACCTGTGCCAGCATTGAATCTCATCTGAGAGAGTAGGAGAGGAGTTCAGAGACCCAAGAGAACAGGAAAAGAAAGGCAATTGAATGGTTGCTATGAGGCTGAGAGATTGGCAGGGACACAGACACAGGTATTCAGTTTGCAGAAACTATTCTCAGTCACAGTGCAATGCTGCCACTACAATATCAGATGTTACAGATCTTGAATTGAACGCCACAAGCTGGCAAAAGACTTTTGACCTTTTCTCTTTAGCTTCAGCTTCCCTGAGTTGCTGTCACTGCTTCACCTCACAGGCTTGTTGTGAAGATAAAGTCATCATTAGTGCTTGTGAAGCTCTCAGACACTGCAGTGGTGACTGCTGTTAAAAAGCCCATGAGGAGATTTAGATTTCCTTTTCAGAGCAGAGTTTCAATAGTGTGCCATAAATAAAGCATGGGACCACACACTGAACAATGGAGAAAGCATAATACTGAATAGCTGCTCATTTAGTGAGTGCTATTCATCCTGCTTACAGAATGAGGCAAGAGGAAAAAAAATAGTATACGATCCTGTAATTAAAGACTGTAGCATGATGTATACACGCAAGGGGTCTGAATCAGGGTTGCACTGACAACTTTATGTCTGATTGCTTAATTTTGCAACCTTAATGATGCTTCTTTAATGCAGTTTAACATTACATTTGAGTTATTTCTTTCAGAACTGCATTCGGCAGCATTTGTCAGTAAATGCAAATAACTCAATGCATTATGTATATTTGGCTCCCTCCAGGTCTTTCAGTATGATAAGAATGGTTGTCAAATAACATTTTTAACAAGGTTTTCCACAAGTTTTTCTGCAAAGTTGTCTTCTGTTTAAATCCATACAGTGGATTTGTTGAAATATCTCCAATACAAAGCTATGAAGCAAAACAATACTTCTGTAATTATTATGCAATGAAATTTAAGTCAGAAGCTTTTGCTTTGCCTCCCTATAGAAAAAAAGAAAATTTCCCCTCTATCCTAGTAGGACTAACTTGATAAAATGGCAGTGACAATTACTGGCAGCTCTTCAAGAGGCCAGTGAAGCCACTACTAACTGAGGAAATAGAGAGCTGGTGCTGTTCCATTTCTTTAATATGAATAAGTGAAAATGTTTTCATTGGTAATGTGATTTGTTAAAATATTTGGTATACCAGCATTCTTGTACTCTCCTGTAGGCTAAAATTGGAGCAACAATGGCACCTAATATGGCAGAGCTGTTCCACCCCTCAGTTGCACTTGTACCATTTCTAAGGGACTTGAATATTACTGTCAGGCACATATAGTCATGGGAATCCAAACTCCTACATAATAATATTAAGACTTCGGCTTTGCTTTTGAAATTGTGTTCTAAGGCACTTTCTTTTAGTCAGGAGACAGCAAATTTCCTAAAGGGAGAGCCCACTCAGAACATCCCAAAGAGAAATGCTCTCCTATAACATGCTCTTTTTCCCTCTCTCTTGCCTTTCATCTGCTCCTCTCTCCCCTTCTCACTCCTCCATCCCCAGAATATGAGATTCTGGTATTTACAGCAAAACTATTTCCTCCCAATGGGTACTCACACAAGCACTGGGATGAATAAAGTACATCACCTCTTTTTGTACACACCAACTCCTCAGGGCAGCTGCAATCTGTCAGAAAGCCGCCAGGTCTGTCCATTAGTGAGGGGCAGATGGAAGCTACAGTTCTCTGTCAGAACTGATAACCATGTTTGAAAACAAATGACCAAAGCTCAGAGCATCTCAGTGCAACACTGGGGGGTGTCTGGGTACAGTCTGTTTGCAGACCAGCCACACATATGCATGACAACTCTTGGACTTTTCTTTTGAGGGCCAGGCACAAATTTCTGGCATCCCATCCCTTTTGCAGAAAGCCTCTTTTACTTTTTAGCTGTTGTAACACATCTCTTAGTTCATTTTTCTCCTGATTAGGTTAGAGCTTTTATCACAGAATTCACAGATCATTAATACTTAAGAGAAAGGGAAACATGTCCCTCCCCCTTTTTTTAATTTTTTTTACTTTTATTTTTATTAAAAGATCACAAGGAAGAGCTTTGATTAGAGGTCTGTGTTCCAGTGGAGTCACTAGGACAGCCTTCCAAAATATTTTGGTTGGCTAAGAAAGTGTTTTGCTTTACACCTTTGAGCAAAAATAAAACACTCTACACAAAAACCTGGAAGAAGGCT
Source organism: Muscicapa striata striata (assembly GCA_030060385.1). Classification (NCBI taxonomy): domain Eukaryota; kingdom Metazoa; phylum Chordata; class Aves; order Passeriformes; family Muscicapidae; genus Muscicapa; species Muscicapa striata. The sequence continues at coordinate 630,951 of JAREIS010000221.1, read as the reverse complement.
AGTCAGTAGCTGTTTGATTCAGAAGCCACCCAGTATGTGACATAAATTACTGACAGCAGTAACAGAAGCACTTATGTACAGACCATCCCCTTAAAAAATCCATGTGCCCTGCCTTGTGGATTCTAACAAATATTAATAAATTTCCTTTTTTTTTTTTTTCATGTAGCACATTGTACCAACAATATGCAAACAGTCACTCTCTGATAGTCCCCAAAGACTGGATGATATTGAGGTGTCAACTACATCCAGAGGAGGTTTCTCACCACAGATATGAAAAATACTAACAAATTCTTGCAGCACAGAGTTGTAGGTGCCTCCTGTAGGTACAAATCTGCAGGGGTAAAGCAAAAGCCATTTGAGCTCCAAACACACACTAGGTCCTTCTCATCCTACATACTGTACAGACTGAGCACAAAGGCTTCTAGCCAAGGCAGATGGCAGTCCTTGGGTAACAACTTTGCTCAGTGTTGTCTTAGTTAGAAACATGGAGTATTAGCTTCCTACAGCTGTATGATGAATGAGACACCTCAGCAAAGTGAGGGCCAGGAGAGTTAACCTGCTTATAACCAGGCATGGATGCAGAGCTTCATCCAAAATGTGGAGACACCACCATTGCAGAGGTGTTGAAGCATCACAACACACAGGTGCATTGGTCAGTGTTAAAGCTATGAAGAGTTAGTCAAATGCCCACTGTTATTTGATGCTGCATAGAAAAAGATGTTAAAGCATCTGGGCATCTTGGAAGTATTAGCATCTTACAGGCTACAGATCAAGAGAGAAGGGAGAAAGATCACCTGCCTCTTGCTAATGAGCAATGAGGAGTAAAAAATGCCCTCCTCCTAACCCCAGCACCCGAGCTGCTCCCTCTGCACAGACTGGCTGTGAGACAAGAGTGCTGCAAAGCAGCAGTGGGGATGGAGTAAGTGCATTTCCAGCATCCAGCTCCAGGGCTGTGGCTGCTGCAGGCAGCTGGAGTTTGAGGGAACCTCTGCATGCCAGGGCAGAACAAGCACTTCAATTCCTGCTTTTCTTTATTTGTGGCTTGCATTATCTGCTGTCATTCAAATCTGAATGGTCAACAATAAAACACTGCTTACAATAACTGCTTCCAGAATGACTGCATTGAATGCTTTCCTGACAAATTGTTAAAGAACTGTACGTTGCTACTATTATTATTATTATTTTCAAATCAATGCTTAAATGGATAATTTGTATGCACAAGCGAACATTGCTTGAAATCTAGTGACATGTCTAAAAATAAATGTTGTGCCAACGGGTAAATTCTGGCAAGTCACTGAATCAAGAGGAATGTGACAGAGGTGATTGTAAGAGGGAAATAATTAAGCTGGGTTTTTTCTCCTTTCATCATGAAAATGAAACATTTTGCTTAAGTGCAATTTGAAGTGCTCTGTAGGACACACCTTTCCTTTTCCTCAATAATAAGCCAGTTCCAACACCCAAACCAACACCCTAAAAAATAAATGCATTACTTCTATGCGCTTTTTTTGTTCATTTCTATCTTTTTTTTTTTTTTTAATACAGTTTTTAGAGAGCCTGAAATGTAAAAGAGACTCTTGAAGTTCCCTGAGGAAATTTGCACAACAGATGGTAAGATATTGTAGTTTCAGAGGTTTGATTAGAAGAGTCAGAGATGTCTGCTGGGCTTAGTGCAGGCTGAGAGCCAGGAGCTTTCAAGTTATAACCCCACGTTGCCATTTGCTCCCTGCCTGTGGCAAGTGGTCTGGTATTCTCATCCTGCTTTAGTGCAAAATTCAAACAGGGGTGGTTCTCACAGGATTGCTTAGAAGGATTAATCTAAGGTTTTACTCTGCTTAGATGATCTTAAATGCTAGTCACACTCTGTAAATGAGACACTACTGTTAAACCAAATCAAAATCTGCATTGTTCTACAACCCAAAATAGTATTTCTGGAAAAGTACATTTCTTACACCTTTGCTCTAAGTAGATCATCCAGAAAATAACTGGTAATCAACTTGAATAAAACATACTGAGACAAATTCAGTGTGAATTTTTCCATGTGGCACTTATACAAGTGCTTTAAGGATTAATTTTATAAACAGAATTCTGTACTATACAGTAAATAGCAAAAAAAAAACAAAACCCAAAAACAACCAACCAACCAACCAAACCCAAAAAACCCCAAGCAAACAAACTTAAAGCAAAGACATCATTGAAAAGAAGCATATAATTGTGGTAAGAACTTTGTTCTATTAAGAGCTCATAAAATATCTTAAAACCATGTCTCCAGTCCTGAAGTCCTGATAGGCACCTGAAATACTTAATGCTTACAGTAAACACTTGATTTTGCAATATCTTCTCTCATACCTAAAAAGCTGTACCTAAAAAGCTTTTATACAATTGGTCCAGAAATACCAGATGTAAAAACATCTTAATTCAGCAAAATTGAGGATTCCTTCAATGATCAAGAGTCAAATTACTTACTCTAAGAGGTACAGCTTCTAGAAGTAATCTTTTGCATAGACCCAATTCTGCATACTATAGGAAATTCCTAAGCTTTTTGCTTATGTATTTGTAATGGTTTTGAAAGCAAAACCAATGAGAGACCCCAAGTCAGAAATACAATTTAATAGGAAAAAAAAAAAAAAGAGAGAGAGAGAGAGAAATAAAATACATGCAATAGTACAAAAGAAAAACCACTGACAGTCAGAATACAGCCTGACACCCATCAGTCAGGGTGTTAGTAGCAGTTCAGTTAAATGGTGGCTGCAGTCCCCCTGGAGTGACAGATGTGCTTCTGTTGAAGCAGTGTACCTGTAGATGGTGCAGTTTTCCTCCAGAGATCCAGTGATGATGTGGAAAGGTCCAGCTTTCCTCTGGAATCCAGTGGAAAAGGCTACCTTGGTGTTCCAAATCTCAGATTTTATCTAGGTAGGAAAGGCTTGGCTCCTTCCCCTTGCTGGAGCATCTCCCAATGGGTTGATGTAATTTTATCAATCATGCACTGGGACTCAATGGCCCATTAACAGCCAATACCTTCCTGGAGGAAGGATGGATTGTGGAAAAGATAAAAATGACTGCCCCACCTGTTTTTTAACACATGGCCCATTAGCAGAGAATATTTCCCATGGAGATAAGGATCACTACCCCACCTGGTTTCAGCAGATAGTGAGAGAACACATACTTTTGGTCACATCCTGTATTGCAACCTAAGACAGTATTTAAAACCTATAGAACAATTATCAGTTAAATATAATTCACCCCAACATTGGGATTTCTGTCTGTATTTGATCTCCAGAACCCAGTCTACATGTTTGAACTAGGAGGTATCTCCTATTGCCCCGTGTCAGCGACAGCAGAAGGAAGCAGATGCATCACCAAAGGCTTGAATCTCCTCTCTTGGCTGACTTCTCTGCCCATTCTACTAATCCAAAGCACAAGCCAGCCTGCTTGACCCACAGGAAGAGCATGAGAGAGCAGGCAGAACATGAATCCTGGCAACAGCTGAGGGCAAGGCTGAACAACATCTCACTTGTCAGTCAGTCCATCAACTCATAAATAAGCATTGAACACTGAAGAAAAGAGCATCAAAATAAGTTGCATAGAGGACATAGCAGTAAAATCCTACAGCCTGAAACCATTAAATACAACTAGTTAGACCTAGAATATGTGTTTACAACAAAAACCCTCCCCAAAAATTCATACGCACGCCACAAAGCTTTGACATTTATTACAGGAATGAAGGGGAGAGGAGAGGTAGGAGGGAGAAAAAAACTCCCCACAAAATAAAAAAGTTCAGTCACTTTTCACAGGATGAAAGGTTCCTCCCACATCCATTCAGTAGTAGTTGGTTGCAGGTTTGTCATATTCCCTGGCTCACTATCTGCTACATCATTGCTGAGACATCCTACACATTCCTCTAACACTTGGCAGCAAAGCCAGAGAGAAATAATAATGACCATCCACAATGTTCATCTGTCCATACTGTCCAGGGCTAGTGGTAGAAAGGAAATAAGCCATATGAAATATTACTTGTATAAGGAAATGGAGAAGTGTAAGGCTCAGATTTATGTTAGCAAAGAGTATTTATTCACTCCTGCTTTAATAAAAATGAAACTAAAATGTTTGATGCAGAAAATACTCAGTGCATTCTTATAGGAAAAAGAAAACTGATGGAAAGACATTAATCAGCTCAGGGGCAAAAATATTTTCATTTATACATCCAGAGATCATAGAATTCAAAGAATATAAGTTCCAGGTTTAGAGTGGAATATGAGACTTCACATTTCAAGACTGTATAAACATAAAATCAATCAAATCCCTAAAATTGAGTGCCATAGTTGTGGTAATGGTCATGCAGTGCTGTACCCAAACCAACACACAAGGTCATGAAAGCAGTATAAGCAATTGTCAGAGCTGTCAAAAACATGAGTAAGAGACACTAAAACCCTCACATATCCCCACAAGCTTGAAAACATTCTTGTATTTAGCCCTGACATCAGTGAGTCATTACTTGGCTTCTAATTATTAAGAAATTAGGAGGGCTTGGATGTGTTGTAGATACCCACTAAAAGACCTTCATGCAGCACTTTGTGAACATGGCTGCTTTTTCCCTGTCCTTAGAAACCCAGATATACTGTGTTTCACTGAAAAAATGCTTACTGTATTTTTAGTTATTTATGTTTGAAGATCATTTTACATTGGGGAATGAAAAAAAAACGAAGGAACATGACAAATCAACTTCCAGTGCTGTATTTGTCAGATGTCTGAAAAAGTACAATCTCGCCCCAAACCAGAAACTGAATTTAGATGCTGCTTTGACCTTATTTCTCTTATGTACAATTGCATGTAAACTATGCTATTATTTCCTAGTACCTTATCATCCATTCTGGATCCAACTGTGTCCACAGAGAGGAGCTGCATTTTGATTTTAAATTTTGGAGCAAAAGGTCAATCTGCATCCGCATCAGCAAGAGAGAAAATTAGAAGAGGGCTGAGATTTAATGGGATCCCATTTGTTTGGAAAGCAAATACACAGCTATACAAGAACTGTCTTTTAATTTTATTTCTGTAAAGCAGTAGCATGAAATGCAAATCTGTTTTCTCACAATAAAATCATTTCAGTGATGCTTTTTCTCATGCTTAGAATAATGCCTCGTAATTCTTTATTCCATCTTTAAGATTAATTCAGGGAAATCAGGGGCATGTCTCTCATCAGTGGTATGCAGTCATGTGGTTAACATTTGTTTCATATTACCCTGCTTAGTTAGGATTTACATCACCTTCATCCACAATCATGTTGTGTTTGCTTACAATCTCAAGAAGAAAATATTTCAAATAACTACAGTTACTAAAATAAAAGTTCTTCCAGTGGAGAAGAATTTCTTCCCCTGTGAGTTTTAGGATTCCAGAAGCTATTTCAGGTGTTCTCAACTGTGGCATCAGTAAGGTTGTTTCACTAATTTCACAGAAAGTAATTGTAAGCTTAGAAGGGACCAATAATTTCCTAGTAGATCTCAGAGCTGAAAAAGTGCAAGTGCTCAGAATAAATCTGGCCAACCATTTAAACTGCAGAAAAACAGAAGCAAAAACCTTCAGCAGGGCTCCCCCTAGACACTGAAACTATTGCAAGGGATGTAGTTACTTTTTTAGGATTGCACAGCTACATTCACAGTTCTGGTCACCCAGGACAGCTCATCTAAATCAATAACGTGCTTTTTCTAACAGCCTGTCCTGTTCATGTTTTCTTCAATTACCTGAGTGAAGAAATATTTATCAATGAATTCTATTCACACTTATACTGAATACCAAATGGTTATATTTTTTTGATTATTGGAAAGCATTTTGTCTTTTCTGCTGACAGCAATAAAGGCTTATAACTAGTTATCTTCAGGTATGTCATTACCTTTGAGAATGCCTTTTTTTTTTTATAGATAGTCCTTCATATATGTTTAAAATCATTTTAGTGATTAAAATATCTCAGCCAAGAAGTTTTCTGTTACAAAGTTAATGAAAAACAGAAACCAGAGATGCAGTCACTAGTGCAAGGATTTACTCAGGAAAGATAGCTCAGTGCCCTTCATGCTCAAAGCTGCTCAGAATTCACTTAAGAAAATCTTTGGGTATTAATTCAGTATGTCTGTTTTGGGGCAAGTAAGATCACTGCACTACTGATAAACTCCAAGAAGAAGATCTTTATTGAATTTCATAATCACTCACTGAACTAAGTTTTTCTCAGGACTTAAGAATTACTGAGAATCATTAAAATCTTTCTTAAGGCAGGCCTCTTTTTAGAGAGTCCTTTGGGCTAAATTAGTATGGGTTTATCATTTTCCACAGAATTACCATAACTAACAAAGTGGTTAAATTCTTCTTTCCTATTTACCCACCTCCTGTTCTTGTTTGGCTTAAGGCTTTGACTGCAAGGCTTGGAGATGTACACCACAATTACTGAGGAGTGGATTATTTTTAACAGTTCCGTCCCTTTCATTTCCAAGGATACATTGCTTCCTATTACTTGACAGACATTTCCTAGTATAATTTATGAGAGCAATTGGGGGGAAAACAGCATGTTTCTTTCCTAAACCAAAATAATAACAGTAATCTAGGCCACTTCTAGACAGTCTGATGTAACAGGAGGGTGGAGCATGTGAGTCTGTGGTACTGGAAGTGGAGGATATTAGACAAGCCTGAAAATGCCATATAAAAGCTAATGCAGATAATTTCAAAGCAAGAAAGATCATGATAGTCCTGGAAACTTGCTCTGAATTGATGAGAAAGGTCTACAGGGTTCTCTATCATTCATCTTGAAAACTACATGCAACATTATACTCTAAGTGTAGGCTATTGGTAACCTACAGAACAGTCAGCAACACTTTCCCTGTGTTCTAATTACAAGCAATTAATTCTGGGGCAATTTACTGCATTTCCTTATGCTGCAAAAAAGTAACAGAATGTGCATCAAACTGTGGGCATTAATTTGCTAATGCAGTCTACATCTGCTTCAACTTCATGTCCCCTTGTTGCCTGGATCATTTTCCTAGATGCAACTTCCATTCCTATATAAAAATTTGCTTAAAGAGAGAACTTGATTGACCTAAAGATCTGTGCCTCATACCTCTGGGTCTACTTTTGTTTGACTTAACTTACTGCCCAGCTCCACACGCATCTTCTCATACTCTTGAAAGCTGGATTCTGAAAGATCAAAATTTGCTATCATAAACTTCACTATGAGAACATGACATTGCACCTAGGTTTTGAACCCAGTGTGTACAGCCCTGATACAGGCAGAATTTAATCAGCTGCACTGCCAAGCACAGGTTTCAGATATCAAACTGATTGAGCCTTCAAGGGAATGACTTAAAAGCAAAGTATGCAGCCCTTTTTATTTTAGAATGGCCTCAGGACCATGGGCAGTAATTGCAGCTACACAATATCAGTATCAAAGGCTTCTAGACTCTCTTACAAACTAAATTTATGATCACTGAGAAAGGTGTCAAGTTAGATTTAACTTTGAAAGAGACATTGAAGGGAAGCTCATAAAAGCAGCTGGATATACTGCACAAGACATTTCCAATGATCTTACATATATGCAGAAAAAATATGGTAAAGAATACTTTTTCTCATTTTATTCTCAAAAACAGAGAGTGAGAGAGAGAGAAATGTAGTCCTTCGTGTTATTTCCTATCCCTTAGTTTCCCCTTTCTTAAGAGTCAGGTTTCCACAACTATTACATTAGTGAAACTGAGCTCTGCAAATGGGGGTTTGTATTTTTGTTGTTTGGTATTAGCTGCTACAATTTAGCTCATTGATAACTCATTGTGGCTGGTGTCTTTTTGTCCTCTTCCAGAGACAGGGTGGGAGAATAATTCTAGCACAAAATAGGCAAAAGAGGAAGGTGACCAGAAATGCAGCACCAGGGCAACTGCAGCAGATATAATTATGCTGAAGTACTTCCCCCTTCCTAATACAGGCAGGGTTTAGATCTTTTAATATTGACCTTTGACTAAAAGCCAGGAAGAAGTTGTCTTTAAAATGCAAACTCATCATTTGTGAGTCTATGCAAAGTGCCAGTTGATATTTCCACTTGGAGCACGTATTGGAGTCCATATTGACTGTGTGTTTGTTATGTAAAGACACCTTATTTTAACCCATGAGTTTCAAAATTCTCCTTCAAAATAAAATTTACATACCAAAATAAAAGCACAGAATGCTCCTCATCCAAAACCAAAACAAACAGACAAACAACAAATCCCCTCAAACCAAACCAAACCAAACCAACAACAAAAAAAAAAAAAAAAAAACAAAAACAAAAAAACAAAAACAAAAACAAAAACAAAAACAAAAACACCCATAAAAACCAAAACAGCAACACAAAAACAAAGGCATTTACAAGACTCTACAGGCTCATAGATGACCGACTTTTGTCTTCATAAATATTTTGGCATCTCAAAGGTATAAGTTAAGAACCTTCTTTCCTCTGACAAGCCCTAATATCCAACCAGGCTGAAGTCCTACTGGAGGGTAGGCAGACTTAGTTGTTTATCTTCTGCTATGCTTTGAAAACTAACTTATCACCTAAATTCCTATCACCTGACTATTTTTAAAATTTGATGTAATAAGATGTTGTGATTTAAACCCAGTCAGCAGCTTAATACCACAGAGCCACTCACTCCCCTGCCCTCAGTGGGACTGGGAGGGGAACCAAAAAATGTAAACCTCATGGGCTGAGACAAGAACACTTTAACAACTGAAATAAAGAAAAATATAATGATGATGATGATGATGAAAAGGAGACTGAGAGACAGAAATAAAACCCAAGAAATACTAGTGAAGCACAACACAGCTGCTCAGCCCAGCCCTGAGCAGGAATTGGTGGCCTCTGAGCAACTCCCCAGTTTACAAACTGGGCAGGCCTTCTGTGGTGTGGCAAATACTTTGGCCAGTTTGGGCCAGCTGCCCTGGCCATGCTCCCTCCTGGCTCCCTGAGCCCCTGCTCCCTGCAGGTGACACTGAGGAGTCCTTGACTGAGTGAGCACTACTGAGCAACAGCTAAAGCATCAGTGTGTTATCAACATAATTCTCACATTAAATTCAAAACATATTACAGTACCAGCTACTGAAAAGAAAATTAACACTATCCCAGCTGAAACCAGGACTTAAAGCTAAATCAGAAGATAAAAATCAGTGTGAAAGTAGTTTGTGGTATTAGTTATTAACATTCAGGCAGAGAGGAAGTTACATTTCTAGTATTTCTTAAATTATCACCTCCAACTTTTACAGTCTTGTTGAGAATTTCAAAGCTGAGATCAAGCCATACAGACACTTCTCTAATTTCCTTGTCTTTGAGCTGAAGCTTTGATTGAGGGTGACAACTCTTGCAAGGACAATTTAAAACTGACCCTTGGGCCAGCAATTGCCAATCATCCCTTCCTATGTGCTAGTCATGCATTCTGCAGAGCTGTAGGGTTTTGACTTAACCTTATTTCCCTTCTGACAATCTTTACAGAGGAATTATTTGCAGTTGATACAATGTGTGATGGGTTTGAACTTAGGTCAGGGAGATTAAATTAAAGCAGAGGGCATCCTCATGATGAAATCATACCAACTTTTCCAAATAAAATTACTTATCCACACACACCAAAGAATTGAATAATGTAAGGTGTCCTTTTGTGATGGGGATTTTCTTCTCATGAGAACAGGTTATGCTCTGCTGTCAAAAATATTTAAAGGTCAGGGGCATCACAACCTACAACAATTCATTTCAATCTGTGAAAAACGGTTTACATCTCCCCCCACTAAACTAATTTGGCAGCTTGATTTCAGCAGCTAGATTTCCAGCTCAGCCACTCACCTCTCAGACTATCTGTGTTCTGTGGTGCACCCCATGGTGTTGCATTATACAACTCTAGGGTAATTTCCATACTGTTGGGTCATGAATACAAAGTTCAGATGGCCACTGTTTGCTGAAGGTTTGCATTTAACATGCTGCTCCACTGCTACCCTGTACACACACAGTGATGCATCATTGGCACTAGAGCAACTCTGCTTCTTTATGAAGGGAACTGGCTGCTGTAAAAAGAAACATCAAAACAAACTATATCCTATCAGATAAGCATTATAAAGTTAGCAGAGTTCAATCTCAGTAGGAATGGGGGTGTCATAGTCCATAATTGATGAAGGCAATGGAGACACAACCCACAATGAGATACTGTCATCAGCCCTGACACCAAAAGTAAGGCACACTGGAAACCTCATTTAAGAGGGTGCAAGGCAGCAGACCTGTTCCCTGCTTTGAGCTGGTGATCATATCTGAAAAGAGCAGATCTGAATAGTGGAACTGCTGCATCTGAGACTGCCCCCACTGCCCTCTGACCTGCCAAGGACTGCCCCTGATACATAACCACACCTATGGATGTGTGGAACTCACGGGACTTCCCTCCAGAGGTGCTGGATAGGGCTTCTTTTCTGCCTCAGCACAGCCTGTGCTCTCCTCTTTCACTACCTGTCCTTGACAAAAAGTTCTAAGCACAGTTCAGAGCCCCAGATAACCCTGCAGATCTGGTGTCACTCTCTGCCACCCTGTCACAAACAGAGGCCACAAACACTTGATCCTACAGCACTAATAACATATCATTTCCCCCCATTACACTTTTCTATCTTGTAAGGGCATAGATGTTTAACACAGAGATGCCACTCTAACGTGAAGCCAAAGTTACAAAAATAATCCAAGCTTTTTATTAAAGGCAAACAACCCCTTCAATCCAGCCACAAGTACTACAATTTTATAACAGACTATAAGGACAGCTGTGGAGGCCCTTGAGCCTATCAGGGGAAATTCTAGGGGAATTCCCTGGAAAAGTCTGGCACAGGCTTTGAGAATGCCTCACTATCTGAAATGAGACAAAAAGGTTTTCCTCATGGTACCCTGCAGATCTATATTGATCTACCTCTATTCCCTATAGGTCACTGCCCTTTGCCCTGCCCTTGTGCCACCCCTGACCCTATACTTAACCCCAGACACTGCAGTGATTTTGTCTTTTGTCCCTGGACTCCTTCAGCGTGACCCTGCAATAAACTTCACTGAAACTCTATAAGAAGACTCTTTCCATCTTTCTTTGCTGAATTATCTGTGGTGTGTGTAACTGTGAATTCAGTGACTGTACCTATCCGAGCAGCTTTCCCAGAAGATGCTAGGAGGGGTAGCAGCATTCAGCATCCAGTTCCACTCTGCTACAGACAGCAAAATACTGACTTCAATAACTTCACTTGCAATGTGCAGGGCAGCATTGAAACAAATAAAACAACCGTTATTGGATTTCTTCTTTGAAGCCACTATGTGTATTATTTCTTTAAAACTCTAACACAGATTCGCAGAGTGGCAGGAAAAAAAAAATTGGAATCTCAAGTGGAGCAGAGGATATGACTTCAAAATGTAACCATGTGCCTTTTTGGTGTAAGCTGCTTGGTGTTACACCAAAATGAGTCATTCCTTAGTACTGTCACACACAAAGTGGGACAAGGATTTCAGCCACCTATCCTACACAAAACAGACTTAGTAAAAACATTTTGCCTTTAATTCACAGCCTGAATAAAGAATGTCATTGTCAATGTGACTTTGGAAAAAAAAACAAAAAACTTCACATTCACTGCATTACTCAGATTTGTTCTCTTCATGTGCTCAAAGTTAAACAAACATTTCTGCATTTCACTCCTGTTATCTCAAAGTCACAGGAGGGAAATCTGAATTCCTCTTCCATAAGCAATACAGGCTCAGGTCTTTATTGCACTCACCTAACAATGAGGAACTTTACTAATTTCCAATAATGTGCAAACAAGAGGGGCCCAGCACTCAGTTTATCTGCCTGCCAGTCTTCTTATTTTCCAAAATTAGGATATATTTATTTGCAACCAAGTTTTTTATTAGACAACTACACAAATTAAATATAGAAATATGATTTCACCTCATGCATTTTGCAAATAAGTATTCCAAATTGTAAAGAAGCCACTTAATCTAATTAAGTGTTAAAAGGGATTGTTCCTCTTTAGCTTGCAGAAATTACTAACTCACATTTTCTCATGAATAACAGAAATACCATCTTACACAGACCAGTTCCAGCTCAACTCTAAAAGGCACAATTTCTTCCTGGTATAAAAAAATCTCACAAAGGAATTCAGTTTTTTAAAATGTCCTTATGCATGTCACTAAAGGATTTATCATTTTTTTCCCCCACAGCTGGCACAGATTTCTCTCTCTCAAGGTTTATTTCTAGCATTCTATATAATTAAAGTCAGGGGATTGGTCTGTGGGTTGTTTGAATTTTTAAACACTAAAGCAGTTTCTTGTAGTAATGTCAGCCTCGAGTGCAGACAAGAATGAATAAAACCCCAAATACTGCATTTTAATGGGAATCAGATTAGACTGGTCTTATCCTAGGTGGCACTTGTCAACATTACACACAGAATGCCCACTGGATGTGTTGGCAATTTACCTTTTTTTCCTTCCTCTGTCCACAAGGAAAGGTCTTTCTAAATCCCCTGACAAAGCAGGGAAGCTCTGTCTGCCCAGGAAAAAAATTGTGGACAAGTTTTCTACTCCTGTCATTGACTGACAAGTGTTTTACCTGTCATTATGTAAAACTGTTAAAACATGTTTCCATGCTACTTATAAATGCAGATATATATACAGACTAATTAACATAACTTATAATAAGCTTCATTAATCCATCAACTAAGAACAGGTTGACATTTAAAGCTGTCAAGGAAACTTAATATCTGAAAAGCATTCATCTGCAGAAGGCCAAACCTTTTCAGTTGCTTAGGATCATAACAGAAAGCTATAAAATGGAAACAAAGGCTTGGGAAGCCTTGTCTCAGCTGAAGTCAGTAACAGAACTACAAAACCTTCAGAGGAGCTATGAGTTCATTCCTGGTACTTAGGGCTATGCCTGGAGCCAGTGTGCAGAAGTTCACAATCCTCTGCTCTCTGCCCTTCTCTCACCTGCTGACTTCACTGCTTCACAGCAGCCTAAGCCACATGCATACACTGAGATATTCTCACAGTCTCATGACTTCCAGGGGCCATTTACCTTTTAACTACAGCAGGCACATATGTATTTTGCTCACTTGAGGACTTCTGTCCCCTCAAACCCACATCTCACCATACATTCACACAATATCCCACTGAGACCATGAAAACTCTCACAAGGGCCAGTAACAAATGGCACACAAAAAATACCAGCCTGGTTTCCCTTCCCTGCAAAGTCCTTCAGTGCAAGGATTGCCTTTGAATTGTGTGTGCATAATACCCTGAGCCAAGCCTCTACATGATGCTACAATAGAAATAATTTAAATATTGATGCAAAGCTAATTAGTACAGTGTTGTTATTCCCAGCAAGTAGAGCTAACCTTGTGTGATCCAAGAACACCCCAACTTCTCACATTTTTTTCACATGTGGGGTTTCCCCACTCTCCTCCTACCTGCCCTCCCATCCCCTGTCACTTGATCTATTTCTGGAAAGCAGTTCTCTCCATACACAGATCACAGAGAAATTTGACTTCCCAGTTAACCCTACAACACTGTAAGAAGCTTCCTCTATTTTTTTAGAAGTAAAATGAAGCTCCTTGGTACGACCGTGCTGCACATGGCCTTAGATTAATGTCTTTTCTACTTTTTCACTGATGAAGGAGTTGTCAAATAAACGTGCCCTTTAGCTAGCTGTCAGGGAAAAATCAAGCCTCCTGTGGCATTCAGGAAAAATAGCACAGAGCAGAAAGCAGGATTTTGTACCCCAAAGTGGATATATAAGCTGAAAGCTGACTTCCACTTGAAACAAAAAAACAAAAAAAGCAGTTCCCCACTGAAAACCTCAAATCTTTTGCAAATGCATTGTTATTCACAGAAGATCCCCCTACCCAACAGCACAAACCCTCATTTTTCTGCTCCCTTCAGATGTTTTACAACTCCTGTACCCTCTGCAAGACACAGCCCAGCCTCCAACACAGAGTGGGAGGTATTTTCATGCTGAGTGGCACCACTGAAGAACGATGGGCTCTGTGCTCCCTTCACTGAGCACGGAGCAGAACTGGCAGAGGGAGCAGTGCTGGCTCCTCAGCAGCTCAGCTGCTCTGGATCCTCATCAGGTACAAGGAGCCCCAGGTGCACAGCCAAGGATTCCCAAGATGCACACCAGTGCCACCAGTGATGACACCCAACTGAGTTGTTCTGAATTTATATTTCATACCAAAGAGAAGCAGCAGAATTTGTCTTTTGCTGCTCAATGAAGTTTAGGAGAAGCCACAGTGCAGAACCTGCAAGCTCTGCAGGAGCTTACTAAGAATGATAAATTTTGGGAAAGGGAGTCCATAGCACAGGGGAGCATTACCCCATGGGTACCCTGTTCCTTCAGGCCCGGGCCTCAACCACTACACAGCCATTCCTCTGTAAAATTTCCATATCCTGACCTATCTATGTGACACTGCAATCTTCCCCCTCAGTTTTCTTTGAAGATGAGAACAGCAGGAGAGCCAAGGAGTTTGCTCCTGCAAATGCAGCCTGATCCAGCCACACTAGAGATCCCTAATGCTGCAGAAACAGACTGCTCACCCAGGAAAGCAGAACTTTACAAGGAAGGAACAAATGAGTTACAAACCCCTGTGGGCTGCCATCAGGATGTACACAGTCAGACATTTCACACTGGTTCTAACAATCAATAAAATTTGATTATTATTTTTTACAACTGTCAACTGAAAATAATTTTGCTAATATCCAGCTTGCACCACCTACTCCTAATTAAAAAGCAATCCAGGTAACTGCAAAAGTAGGAGCAACATTTTTTGTGGTGTGAATTCCCCAGTGAACATAAAAATTAACAGATGTTTCCACAGTACTAGTTATTTATCTGCAGCACTACTTCATTGCTGGGGGACATTCAGTAACAATCTGGGCTTTTACCAGATGTCTGCAAAGTAGTAACTACTCCTTGATCCACTTGACTTCTTTAATGCCCAAGGATATGTTCAGCATATATTTGGTGAGATGCATTTGTATTGGTTCTATGCTTTATGTGCATCATCATCATGCCTGTTGTCATAAATAATAGGGTATTCCAAAAGAGATATGATTCTGGGTAACAGGACCAAGCAACTGGAAAAAATTCTCCCTAGAATAGGTTTCCAGATTTAAACAGAGATATTGGTTAGACTGTATGTATTTGAAAACCTATTTCTTTAGGCAAAGATTAGAAAGGCAAGGAGAATCACAAAGTCAATTTTAACTGTGAATATGCACTGAAAAAGCACATGAAATTGTATCTTTGTCTGTGGCTCATGCATTTCTCCTGTGCCTTCAAACAAGCTCAATAAGACTGAAATCTGGATGAATTACTTTAAAACTTAAAAGAAGATTTTAACAGTAGGCAGTTTGCAGCGAAGTTGTTCTCATGTGCACTTGCACATTTGAGAGGGAGGGAGGGAGGGAGAGATGGACTAAAAACTCTGCCTTTAACATTGTATCTTGAGCTCTGAACAAAAATATAGTCTAAACAGCACAAATGTGACACTACAGGCTTCTCCCCTGAACTCTGCCCATTTCCAATGCAAAAACACTCGAGAGCTTCAGCTGAAAGCATGCTATGATAAAGCCTGAGGAAAAAAATGCAAATGGATTGAAATCTCCCAGGGTAACTAAACAATTTTCTGAGACAGACCAGTCAAGGGAGTTTCCGCTAATTGGGAAAAAAAATAATAAAGATAATAATAATAATAATTTTTAAAAAAGAGAGAGAGAGAGATATATGCAGATTTTGAATAACACTGGAAAGTCTGGCTACTTCTTTTTCTTTTCAGACTCAGAAACTGAAAGCAGCATCTGATGACAGCTGTGGAGCTCTGTCCCAGCCAACATCTGGCCTTGGGGTCTGGGTAGTGCTCCCAAGCCAGCAGCCCTGGGGTACCAGGAGCACCAGAGCACACAGGGGTGAGAGGGGACACAGCAGACATGGATTCATCAAGAGCTTCATTTCACTGAGCACCCTGGAAGGCACTGGTCAGTTGTTTCTTACCTCTCCCAGAGAAAGGAGAGGGTAAAAGATCAACCCAAAACCCAGAGGAAAGAACCAGAATAGCTGGTTGTTTGGGTAACTCATCCATCAGCCTTTATTTTTATTTTCCAGAGGGGTGAGGAGGCTGTGGACAGAGGTGAGTACATTGAGAGGCCGTTCCTTTGTGCAGATGCACATTTGAATTGCTGGGACAGGCCTCAAAATGACAGATGGATGCCTGCAGCTATTTGATTTATTCACTGAATGAATAATAAATAAAAAGGCAATGCAGTGGCATTTAAAGCACCTCGAACTCCACCATCTCCCAGACAAGCAGGCTACCCAACTTCAGATATTGCTCAATAGGAAGCTTTACAATTCTCAAGGCCTTGTTTTACTGCTTGGAGTGGGCAAAAATCAATGAAGCAGAATTTCAGTTTCTGCTGCTGAGAAAAAGTACTTTTTCCACTGTTTTATCCTCACCAGAGCTCTCACAGGCTTTATAAGCCTACCAGGAATTGCTACTGCTCTGGCTGTAATTAACCCTTGGCTTCACCAAAAGCCTCATCCACTGCAAGCAGGGGAAGAACTTGAATTAGATTCTTAATACATACAGGTACTTTTCCACATGGTGTAGAAGGATAAAGCAACAACAATAAATACAGGCATTAAATGGGCTCCTTTCTATTACTAGAGGGACAAACTTATATCAGCAAGTTGGATCTATTTAATATACATCATACCAACTGTAATAGAGCCTGGTAAATCTTAGCCAAATACAAGCTCATTGTTCTCCTCCACTTTCCATTCCCTTAATATCAGAGCAAATATCCTCCCAAAGAAGCTGCAGCACTACTCCTGATATGGTTCAGAAAAACTCATAACAGCCTGCAACTGTAAACACAAATATGGCACTTAGTTTTGCTACTGATTTACCCCAATCCCTTTCCCAAGACATTTGCTGTGATAAACACGCTACTGGTAGTAAAATAACAGCACAAGAAAAAATACAGATGTGAATTAAAAATTTGATTAAAAAACAAACAAACAAACAAAGAACAAACCATATTGATACCTGATTTCTTTTTAAGCTATTAAAATGAAATGTTATTAATGAGACCTTATTTAATCTACATTATTTTGATCACTAAATTGCTGCTAGCTAAGCTTGGGGTAACAGCTGTGGCACACCACCATATTCATGTTGCCTCAGTAAAATGCAGTTTCAGTTAAACTCTATTTTTATCAGAATTATGTAGTACCTTGTAAACCTAGCTAATGTAGAGCCAGAACATAATCATTTGCCTTTGCAGGTGTTGGACATTGCCTGGTCCCTACCTGCTCTTCATTCTGTGACAGAGGACAGGACATAGCAGCTGCTCCTTTGACTTGTGTCACTCTCCCTTCCCTGTGCTTTACACATCAGGAGAAAGCTACTCTGAAGTGTGGCCCACTGCTCTCTCTGGGGAAGGACAGCTCTGAGCATTGCCACAAGAGATGCCAAGACTCACAGGTGACAGCTCTCCACAGCCAGCAGGTATCTGCACCTCAGGGGTGTGGTGGCAGCATCCATGAAGGAATCACAGGATCTCTATCACAGGAAACTGGCAGCCAAAGAGGAGATTTACAGAAGCCAAATCAGATTTTATTCTCAGAAAAGTCAGTTAAACAACTATTTTTGCTTTCCAAGGGAGGAATGGGTACAGCAGTCTACCCTGACTACACTGTCACAGTGAATAGATGGTATATTTGCAATAAGGGGAAACATGTAATGTTTCCTTTACCAAATCTGCTCCCAACAGGCATTTCCACTAACAAACAACAACATCTTTCTTCAAGAGTTTAAAGATCCCCTTATTTTCTGCCAGAAATAGCTCTCTTGCTTACCTGAAAAGTAAAAGGTTATTAAGGCTATAGAGCATTGTAACTCTGACAGGCTTCCTCCCAAACACAAAGTGAACACAAGTTCATGGACACTGCACAGGGAGCTGGAGCCAAAGCAGGTCTGTCTGTAGGTACCACTCACTGCACAGAACCACACACCTCAGCCTACCCTGCCAGCACCACTTTTCACTCCAAAATGTCTGAGACATGAAGTTCATAACATGCAGTTTGCAGTACACTCTTGTCCCCAGAGACTTCCACCCTGGAAGCCAAGAGCTCTATATGGTGTAAGGTAAGGTGTCACAAACCTTTTTGAAGGAGCCAACCTCTTCAACATATAACCCCACATGACTCCATTTTTCTACAGGGAGAGAGGGGTTTGCCCATGGATTTCTCTCTTTAAGAGATATCATATACAAATCACTTTCTTTTTGCAGAAGTGTATCTGCAAATCTATTTCTCCTTTCTTGAGAAAGTCCCAAAAGGTCAGACTAGCACTAGGAGCTGGGCAGGCAGTTAGCTGGAAAGGACCTTATTGGGCCTTCTGCCACAAGTACTTCAGGTCACAAATTGGATCAAGGGCTTCTGCCACTGCTTCCAGCCCAAAAACCCTGAAAAAACACCATTCGAAATGAAAAAGGAAGTCAACCTCTCTACAGAAGTTCTTAGGAAAGTTCCAGCAATGAAGCAGAACTCCAAGTGCTTGCCTGCCTCTCTGTGTCTTCTCTCCTAAGAAAATGAATCACGTTTAGATCTAACCAAGTCTGTATTTAACAGAAATAATTTCAATAACTCTTAACGTAAAACTTTAGATTTTTCTAATCCAGGGTACCAGATCAGATGAAAGTGATGAATGTGCAGAAATCCCAAAGACTCAGACATGCAAATGTATCCCAGTTCTGGTGAAGGGCAGGCCAGGACAGAAATCTCTGCAGAGCTGGGGACTGTGAAGCAGTGAAATCAGGCTAGAAGCAATCTCAGCTCTGACACAGCTCCTGGTGACAGCCCTGACTTGTCTGGTCCTGGGACTGAGATCCCTGTGCTGGCCACACACGTAGCTGGATCCTGCCAACTGCTCCAAATTCACAGTCATAGGTGACAGAAACAATCACACTTGTGTATGACATATCTACAACTGCATGTACATATAATGCATGTTTTGCTAATTCAACAAGTGTGTTACAAGCTTTCTGTGGTTTCTGTCTTTGCTTCCTTAAGTACAAAATCTACCTCTAAGGAACTAAAGCCCCTTTAACCAAAAATGTACAGCAGCACCTTAGGAAGCATTGCAAAAGATTGACAGAAATCTTTAAATGTCACTATCCAACACCAAAAACTCTGCTTTGATAGAGTGCTGTTTGTTTCACTGCTAAATTAATAATCATCTCCTAGTTTCAGAGGTACAATGTCACAAGACCCCCACCAGCTTTTCACTACTGGGAGGATATAATGGAGATCACAGAATGAGCTAGGCTGGAAAAAACCTTTAAGATCACCTAGTCATGGATAGCCCAACACACACTGAGACTCTCCCATCCAAACCCTGTCTCCAGGACTGAAGGCAGCAAACCCCTACTGGGAATATGGACTGGTGACAAAAATCTCAGTAGAGGGCCCCTCACTTTGCACCATGGTCTGGGACACATCCCAAAGCTGGTTCACCTCCAGGGCACAGCACAAAGCTCATCCCTCTGCTCAGGCTGCTGGAGGAAGGTGAGGGGATGGCTGTATCTGTTCAGAGCAGAATGTCAGTTTGGCTGTGCTTAAGTTACTCCTTAAAGCACTGAATTAAATGTAGTATTTTTTTGTACCTAACAGTTGTTTCCAAATTATTTTAAAAAGACAATCATCTTGAATCTTTTAATATGAGCCTCGAGTCTAGAAATTTGAGCCTATAGACAACAAATTCAGTTTTATGTGTAGTATGAAATAATTAATAAAGTTCTTATTCAAGTTTATTTCAGTGATGTACTTATTTCTATGGATCTAGAATCCCTAAAAAGTTTCACAAATCCAGTCCTTTCATTCAAGTGTTATAGTCAAAGATCTTTGATTCAAATATCAGATACAGAAGCAGAATTTTTACATTAAGTCACAGAATTTTCCTGAAGTATACCAGTTTTAACTTAAATATTGAAAAAGTTTCCTATAATTTATACTTTTAAATACTCTACAACGCAGTTTTTAAAATACAGAATAGAGTCATCTGGCATTTCAGGTGGCCCCAGGATTTCTGTGGATTGTAGTGAATGGCTGCTGCTGTGTTTTCCTCAGAAAAACAATGTTTGTGATATTTAATCTCCAGATGTTTAGCCTTTATCCCCTTGGAATGCAGTCATCATCGTTGGTTACTGTATTATCCACGCCAGAAAGTTTTGTTACTTTACAACTAAGATCCTCAGCACTGTTGCCAAAAGTCACCAAACACACTTCACCATTTTTTTCCTGTAAGCACCAGGATTAGCAGTGTTTTCACACTATGACCCAGTGCCCAAATACCCCTTTGGCCACAGGTAAAACAAGAGTCAGATCTCCAACCTCAGCCTCCTAAAGCCTTCAGGGAAGGATTGCAGTCTTGCAGCAGCTAAGTATATTTAGCATTGCTGGGTTTTAATTTTGCTGGGTTTAACTCTTGGCTACAGTCAAAGCTTTGCAGGTCACAGTGACCAAAACTCTGCATTTCATTTCACCCCTCTTAAAGAGCAGCAATAACTGTTTAGTTGCAAAGTTTCCACAATAAGATCATTAGTTTTCTAACTGCTCTAATTACAATAGTCAAGACTCAGAGGAGGATTAGGTTGGATATCAGGAAGATTCCTCTGCTAGAGAGTGGTTGGGAACTGGAACAGGGCAGTGGTCCCAGCACCAAGCCTGACAGAGATCAAGGAGTGTTGGGACAACACTGTCAGGCACATGATGGTGGGATTCCTGGGGTTGTCCTTTTCAGGGCCAGGAGCTGGACTTCAATGATCCTTGTGCATCCCTTCCAATTCAGAATATTCCATGATCTTATCGTTATAAAAGTCCCACTACTGCAAAATTCAGTACTGAAATTATTCAAACTCCTACACAAATTGAAAATACGAAAATCCATTCTGGGATAAAAATGTTGTCATAATATAAAAATACTTTATAGTCGTATTTTTGTTTTTTTTGGTTCAGGTTCTTTTGTTCTGATTTGGGGTTTTTTGGTTTTTGGTTTTTTGGGTTTTTTTGTTTTTTGTTTTTTGTTTTTCTTCTTTTTTCTTAAGCATAGTAATATCATGTAAAAATTAAGCATTTATAATTTTCACATCCAAATTGGTTACTCTTGCATATCTCCATAGAATGCATGACTAAGTGGAGAAACATTCATAACAATTTCCAAACTCATCTGTGCACAAGAGTGAGTTAAGTGAATATCAGTTACATTCAGATGTACCAACACTCACATGCTACTTCAGCTGAAGCTGCTCCTAAGGAAATGAAGTAGGCTGGTTTGTTTTGAAGTCATTCCATAGTAGAGTTAAAAAGAAAGCAGTTTCAGATCAAAACCAAGCCAAAATTAAAAATTGAAAATCTTATCAGAAAATCTGCAGCATTTTGCACAATTTAAGCTTTTGATGGAGGAAAAAATGCTTACTCTTGCAGAAAAAATATTTTTAGTAGAAGTGGCATTTTTTTTCAGCAGAGTTTCTGCAAGGAAGGGTCCCAGCCATTGCTTCCTTCCTGACATCCAGTCTATGCTTCTGCAGCTGCAATAAGTTTTAAAACTGTGACTCCCAGGGACTAGCAAGGGTACTGCATCTTCTTGTTCTCATTACAAAATCAAAATAAAGAATAAGAAAAGGTGATTTTAAATTCACAGCCATTTTAAAGGTCACAGAAAGTATTACTATTACAAGATTAGCTAATTATATTATTTATGGAACACATTTGTTCTAGGAACAGAGATTAGGCATGACTACAATTGGATATGTCTGTGACAAATCTAGAAATTAAACAAAGCTCCCCTAAAGTCAAAACCAAGGGATTTTTTTGTACCATAAAACCACTTTGTACATGCTGTCCTGGTAGGAAAACCTCCTTTCCATTATTTATTACACTGTAAACTGCTACTGGTAATGCTAATAGCTCTCAGCATTGTGCCCATAGCTGGTGGATGCTGGGATTTCAGCAGAGTCTCTGTCCATTCTGCCACAATGGAGAAAGTTCAGCAGCTCTTGAGACTCCATCCCAGAGAGCTCAGCTCAACCTGACACTGCCCTGAGGGGAGAAAAGTTGCTCTCCCCCTCTGATCTCATTCTGCAGAAGGAAGAAAGTCAGAACAGATGCTCCTCCCCTCCATGTGCAGCAAGGCTTTAACCAAACTTTAGCTCTCACAGTAAAGTTTAAGTTTAAAAATTACCCTAACAAAAGCTGGCCACCTTAAAATATTCCTAAGTAAGCTGGGAAAAAACAGTATTTTCAATGAGTTAATGTGTGCAACCTTGGGCATGGCCTGCTCCCTCTGTGCCACTCCAGTGGTCCATAACCCATAGGAGTAAATTTTTTCAGCTGGGAGACAGAAGGATGCTGACCTATGGGTAAAAGATGGTGCTGGGAGTAAGCAATGCTTACCTGGACTTGAGTGCAGACCCAGGCACAAAGAATCCAGCATTCTAACCCCCATGTTTCTCCCCAAGCTCCATTTCAATATCCATAATTGTATAGTGTAAAACATTTGGGGCCTGCTTGTAATACACTTTCTTTACATCAAGAGGACCTGTGTCATCTGCCTCCTCCTCCTCCTCCTCCTCCCTCCTGTGTACAATGCATACATTTTCTTTATTGTTTCCATTCTGAGCCAGAACAGTTAAGGTCTGAGCATGTTGCTTAGCAATACAGGACTAGGATAAGCTATGCTTAGTCTTCTTATCTGCTAGATGTCCTGTAGTGGCCATTACTAGAGGAAAAATTGACTTTTTCATTATCTGCTTATTGTGTCCAGGAGAGTTTCTCCCCTGTTTCCACTGCATTTTGCTTAGGATTCCCCCTCCTCCCAATGTTCTCACATTAAATTTTTCTTAGACACAGCAACTACTCTCACCTTACTCATATATCTAATACATTTCTCAGCTGTAGGCTCTGTGGTAGGAATTTTCCACCTATTTTTTAGATAAGTGAATTCATTACAGATTTAAGAAAACAAATCTGGAATGTTACAGGACAATACCTGCAGGAAAAATAACCTCTCTGAGTAAGTAAAATACTTCATTTGTCTCTTTCAGGCAACATTTGGTTGACTTCGTTGTGAAAAATGCCAAACAAAAAGAAAAATAAAAGGTGCCTGAATAACATTTTTGCAGATCAGAATCCAAAAGAGCTTTCTTTCTGAGCAAAATCTCTGGCTCTTAATTCCAAAGATATACAAAAATGAAAGCTGTATTGCACTGTCTCTCCATTTTGGTGCCTGATATTCAAATGACGTTCACAACAAAATGAAGAGTGAACATGGGAGTCCCTCAGACTTATCTTTCCCATGCAGCATCAGCTTCCTGAGACTCTCTGAGGAAGGGGGTCAATCTTTCAGGCCCATTTCTTGAGGAAAGCTGTGCCATATCATGTCTGTTGAGGTCCTGTTTTGTTGCTTCTGAGAGAGGCTACAATAACTTGCATGACTGGTGGTGAGGTTAGGTACCAGGTGTAGGTACAGAAACAAATCCATACCTTAGCTGCAGGTAAACCTCATAATGCATCCATGAGCTAGTGCTCACTCCATCATCATAAAACAGACCCAAGGCTTTGTTTATGCATTCAGGCTGCAAGCCTTCCTCAACTTTCTGTTGTGGTGTTTATTAGATTTTCAGTGCCAATAATCATGTTAGCACAAATGTTTAAGGGACAGTCTCCCCAAGAAAGATCACTGCTCAGGAGGGAATTATCCCTATCTAATTACAGTTCATGCTGCTGCTGGACATTGCCCTTGCTCTTGCTGTCTGACTGCTGCTGTCTCATTTTAAAGAGCACTGACTGTGCTTCAGACATGAGATTGGCTATTTGGAAATCAAAGCCCATTGCAAAGTGTGACAGCTCATAGTGAAAGCATGCTGCAGACCAACCCTGGAGACAACAGGCTGTGAACACACTCTTAGGGAAAGCTGGTGTTACCCGAGGGCTGTGTGACAGCCCCCTGTTCCCTCCCTTGGAACAGGGCTCACCCCTGCAGCCCTTTGTCCTTTCCCTGCCCTGGCTTTGTCCTGCAATGAGCTGCAGCCCAGCAGAAAGCACAGCCTGCACAGAGCCTGCTTCCAGCAGGCCAGTGCTGCAGGAGCAGGGAGTGCAGCCCTGGCCATGCTGAGTGCACACAGATGCTCTGCACAGCCAGGGAGCAGCCCTGCAATGCAGCACAGCTGCCCCAGCAGCACTGGGCTGAGTCTCACAGGGACAGTAAAGAAATGCAGCTCCCAGAGGCCTCAGCCTCCCAGTCCATCTGAAGAACACAGTGTGCTAGACCAAAATCCTTCTGTGCAGGCTCCTGCATCAGCTTTAATTTAAAGCAATTGCTTTAAATTTCTAAGTTGCCTGGAGATTTGAAGTCCCACTCATTAATATTTTGGCACAGTCTCCCAGTCCTGGGCTACTTCCAAAACACTCCCATCTCTGGCACAAACAGGTTCTTTGCCTGTCTCTAACCAAGAAAAGAATTATATGTGACGTCCTTTTTTATATTGCAGGCATGATGCATCTGAACAATGTGCTGTTTGCAATATATTTTCATAAATACATCAATCATTCAAAGATTTTTGCCCAAGGAGTTTTCAGGAAATTAGAATGAGCATTAAAGATCACTCTATTCAACAGATACAATTTCAATATTAAAGTCTTATAAATCCTTGAATGAGTAGTGTTGCCTAAATTGAAATCAAAGCCCAGATAAAAAAATGTATTCACTTATTTATTTCAGAAGACAATGTGGAGAGCTGCCTCTTTTTTAAACCAATGGTTATCTGAGAACAAACACATCTGAGCTCCAAGACCCTGCGTCACACAAAGCTACAGCACCTTCGTGTACTTGGGCTCAGCACACCTGAGCCACCTACCTAATGAAACAGAACAAATAGTACAGGAACTCCTGGCTGCTCCATCTGTAATCCCACCAGGTACACTGCCTGAGGGGCACTCTTATTAGGTCAGAGTCAGAAGCACATCTTTTCTTTTACCTATTTTAAAAACCTCTCCTTTTGTTCTTATGTCTTCAGATGCTTTTTATTTACTTCCCTGCAGCTCTTCCAATCATTGCTGTTGCAAATTTTACTTGTGAAGTCTTCATTGGTAATTTTCCTCCACCCATTAAGTAGCTTCTATGTCTCAAACTCAACATTAAAATTGCATGGTCAGTGTTTTTCAACAGAAAAGATTGGTCAACAGGAGAGATGGGTCACTATCCATAATAAATGCTCTGGCACCAGTGTAATTTATGCATCTATTTAATCAGAGAAGACAACCTTTAACATGGAAGATGGGGAAGGATAAAATATAACAGAAAGGTATTTTAATTAAGCTACCAAAAGCTTGCTGCCTGGTCTCTCTCTGAGAGGCCAGGCAGGTGTGGCTGAGGGACAGCCCTGTTGGGTCTGTAATTCCAGCTGCAAGCACTGGGAATATCAGGAGCAGGAAACAGTTGCCCCAAGGCAAATAATACTACATTTTACCTCATTTTCAAAGAACTCTTTTTTTGCAGCTACACAGGAGTATCACCATAATTAGATTGTAGGGGTAAATACAAGGCCAGCAGTCTCCTAACACCTGGAATTTACCTTAGATATCAGTTTCTCCTTTTTCTCAAAATTTTATTGGTTTATTTTTTTTTTTGCTTGTCTGTTTTCTTAAGGACAACAGAGGCCATGTGAAAGTGAACTGAAAAGTTGATGCAGAATTTTATCTAACTGCAGAAAAAATTGAAGATTTAGATGCCCTCTCTATATGTAAAGAGAAACCACTGCTGAAATTTTGCTAATATCACTAGATCCAGAATAAAATGTTATGTATCCCTATGGTATTTCAGAGGAATGAAAGGATAAAATGAACAGTTTGCAAGCTAATTCTCCATACATAACAGAGTATTTGTCCAGATTTAGATTATGATCTTCAGGGAGGCAAGGGAGGGATGGGTTCCCAAATCCCATTGACAAGCAATGAAAATTCACCTTTTAAAATAATTCAGATTAAATTTTTTCCTTCTACATTTAATCTTGTTAGCCCCTACCTTACATAAAATTAGTGAAATTATCTAAAAAGATGTTTCAATCAAACAATTAGAATTTCAATGGTGTATTCAAAAGAAGTAAGCCATCACAAATACCATCTATCTTAAAGGGAAGTATGAAAATAACCACAAAAATCTGGACTTTCTATGTGTAAAATGAAAGGACACTAAACTAGATATTAACATTTTACTAATTGTAAAACAATAGTGTTATATACTACAAGTTAAAGGAATAAACTAAGGGTGGATAATAGGTTAATTGCAATACAACAGAATTTTTAAATATAGGAGGAAAAGAGAATTCTAGATGAGGGCAAAATCCATTACTTGCATTAGATCTTTTTTTCCTCAATCAATGTGCAAAGGTTGAGCAGATATTTAATTTGTATTTTATGGATAAATTGTGAATGAAAAGAAAAATTTTCCTGTAGACACCAAGAACCAGCATAAGCTACTGCTCTTTCCAAATTAACCACCCCCAATACTGAGCAGAGAGCCAAAGATCTCTTTGAAGCACTGAGGTTTAACTTTTAGCATGTCTCAAAAAGAAGGAAATTTTTAAAGGGAGGTAGGACTGCCAGCTTAGTTTGTGTATTTAAAGGGCAAAGGCAATGCAGAAAGGGCAGCAGTAACTAGGCACCTTGCAGATGAACAGATGGTATAAACCTGATATATACTGCCAGTTGACTACAGTTAAGTAAAATACATTTTAATACATTGCTTTATCATGTAATAAACTTGGAGACAAGTCATAATGTTAATTCAAAAACAGAATAACAGGGAAAAGCTTAGGGACCATCACAGGTAATTGCCTCAAAATGATTTCCCAATAGTGTTCCGTGGCAGAAAAGACTAATACTACCCCTGAGTGATTAAAAGGAAGATAACTGAAGAAGAACAAAGTCAGTATCACCTCTAAACCCAGCTTCAGTGAAGCTCTCATTAGGCTATTGCTCCCAGTCTAATTCAAGGAAGATGTGAAAAAGCAATGAGCAATTTAAAGTAGAGCCACTAATGTGGTTCCCCAGCTGGGAAACAAACCTTACAATGCAGGGCTTAAGGCATTAAATATACTCAGCTTTCAAGAAAAGCTTCAGCTGTGGCTTGATCACTGTACACCCAGGTGAAAGACAGAGCTGTGGTGGCAGCTTTTCAAGGGTGCTGTAAAAGAAAAACAAGAGCCAACAGATGGGAGCTGAAGTCACACAAATTCAGTCTGGAATAAGAAATAATTTACCATCACAAAGGCTAATTAAACACTGGAACAGTTTTTCACTGAAGGTGATCAACTTCTTTCAATGTAAGCTTTTAAAAGTGGATGAAACACTTTTTAAAAGATGTTCTTTAACCATATATCATTTGAAGTGCTGCACAAATCTCACTGCCAATATCCTGGAGGAGCTGCATCACCCCTGCACTGACTTCAGTTTCTGCAGCTTTCCATGAGGGTGTCTCACCTATTTAATTATAAGGCCAATGCACACTCTCTGCAAACTACAAGGATTATTTCTCTTCTTCTTGCCCCTAACAGTCCTATAGGGAATCAGTCAGATTCTGATTGATTTATTTTTCATTCCATGTTCTGAAATTTCAAACACCATCCAGAGCCAGAGCAAAGACTGCCTGTGAAGTTAGTGCTCTAACATGGTGCCCCAGTCTTTCTCCTTCAAGGTTAAAGTTCTCAGCAGTGCTGAAGTCAGACATTTAGCCTCAGCAGAGACAAATTTTACCTCATTATTTTACCTCAGCACCTGCTTTGGGTTTGTTATGGGGGGCATTTTTGCCTATTCTGCAACTTTGGCTTCTAGAATTATTTAGACAAATTTCTCCCAATCAAGTCCTTACCAGTGAACAGAATTTGTGTTCTGGGGACAACTCTCTCTAATTTCTTCTTTCAGTACACAAGCTGAAACACAAAATCCTCAAATTAACCAAGGTCAATCCAAGCATACTTTGGTGAAATGTAAGGAAACTGTGACATTTAAAGGAAGAAAAAAGGGGAGAGGAGGGTAAAAAAAAAAACCTTTCTGCTCTGAAACTGCAAAAAAAGGATGCCCACAGACAGCACTGAAGGTTTATACACAGATATGAAAATGCATCTTTACCAGTAACAGGGAAAAACCCCTCATCCTTTGACCCAGCAGCACTGTGAACCTTACTAGAAATGCCAGGAGCATTCCCTCAGCACCACCACTGAAATGCTCTAATGATGCTCTTTCAGCAAATTACTGTATTCTGATGAAATCTAAGTTGATGGCTCCAAGGACATTTCTACCACTCAAAATAGTTACTAAAATAATCTTGTGTAACACAGATCACTAGGAATTACATTCCATGAACTGACTTCTCAAACAAGCTTAGGATGATCTTTTACCCTCTCCTTTCATCAAATTAAAAAGGAAAGAGAAGACACAGTGCAGTGGGTCACTGAGATGTGTGCAGTATTTGACAACCTGGACCAAAATCTATTTTAGTTTACATGGCTAAATAAGTGCAGTAATCCTTACTCCAAATCTCAGATGACTTCCCTGAAGCCACTGCAACCTTAAAGATTAACAACTGAAGATGTATCTTCCTAACTCAAGCAGAACAAAAGGAGAGAAACAGAAAATTTCATGGATGGGAACTGCATATGTTTTAAAAATACTCAGGGAATCCTATTCACAAAATCCACTTCAGATTCTACTCTCTATGTTTAAATATTCTATGATGGGAGAAAGCCAATACCATGCTGCTTTCCTCATTCTTATTTATAATAGGTTATTACATTTTAATTCATGCAACTGCTCTTCTGGATTTCCAGGCAAATTGTGCTAAAAGCCCATGTAAGCAAAAATATTTTATTAATGTAGTGGAATCCACCATCATGGAAGTGAGCATTTGATTTATCCATTTTTAACATCCTGATTCCCTACTACCCTTGGTTTCTAAATGGTAGCTTTATTTCTAGATTTTCTGTTTTCAGCCACCTTTCTTGCTTATTAGTAATAATTACGCTAAATTACCTGCAATCACCACTAGAAATTGTGATTTTCTCCAATAACCACTCCTTCCAGTGACAGGCAATACAACTCACTACAAATGAAAATCATGAAAAGTAATGAGAGAAAGTGGAACAAGCACAAACAAGTCAGAGGCATCAAATCTTCACTTAACATAATGAAGGAAAACCACATGAAAAATGACAGGATCTAAGCTGAAGTGCACTGAAATCATCATATCTCTTTCAACCTGCTTTGAGGTCAGATGTTGTCACACCAGTTCGAACCCCAGTCCAGGCATGAACAGAATTCCCAGTTCAAACACACTGCATTACTGCAGAGGTAGCACAGGGTACCCATCTGTCAACACCACACACCCATCCTGTCTCTGCCCTGTGCTTCTGCATGGTTTGTACACATGACAATAACCAAGGGCTGGAAACTTGAGCACACACCAGAGGGCAGGAATCTTAACTCCTACGTTTTCATAGGAAAGGGGAAGTAAATATACTTCTCTAGTAAGAACATAAATATTAATCTACAGCAAACTATAGGGGAAAATCCCAGGAGTAATGCTTTGATGGCTCCCAAGTACCCCTCTAGGTAACTGTGCTATAACCATGTAATGTGTGCTTGAAAAAACCCACAGAACTCATTTACAAACATATAATACAAGAAGGTCTGCTGTGGACCTAAAAACTACAATCTATTCTTGATGGATAGTATGTTTTTCATTATGTGCTCTATTAGCATCAGCTTCCTTTTTAAAATTCAATGCTCTTCTTTCTCACTGCCAAAATTCCAAATACCCAGGATTGTATCTCTGTTTAGTGACCTGCCATACAATTGTTTTATTAAGCTTAAATAGTTAGTAGTTTGTTCAGTTCCATATAAATTCTAGACAGCAGTTATAAGACTGTTGTGAAAGCTGGAATTTGCTGGCTAATACCAAATTTCTGCAAGAGTTGCTACATATGCAAAAGAGCTTCTGCTCTCCAGTCCCAGATCTGTGGTTGTCACAGTGATTAAAACTCCATGTTTCCTAAACAATTAACTAACATAGTCTATTAAATCTCATTTTATTGCTTTGAATGGATTGAGATGGTACAATAATCCAGCTCAGAAGCAAGACAGAATTTGCATATCTCTTTCAGAAAATGGATGAGACATAAAATTAACGACATGGTGGATAAAACCAAATCCTAGTGTGTTCTCAGTCTGCTTTGCATTTGATTTTCTCTGCTCTACCATAAACAAGTTTTAGCAGTGATAGACTAGAATATATAGAAATCAAAGATAGAGAAAGCTCTCAGAGGCTACAAAAACAATTCTTTTTAAACAGAACAAGCACATCACTCAGTATATTTTGACAAATCTGAATGTGAAATCATCCAAAATGTTTGTTTTCTTTGACTAATACTGCTGGAGACAGCACTGCACATTGTGTATCCCATGCTGCAACTTAAATTCAATTTTGTAATTCAGAAAGTTTTTCCTTTAGTGCTTCAAATGGAATATATGACCTGCAATTCATTTATATTTCCTATGCAATTAGTAGCTGGCAAGTAAAACAAATTAGGTGCTTGATAAACACAGACAATTATATTTTCAAAGCAGTTGTATTTATGCTTGGAAGGAAGGACAGTTTTATGAATATGTAATCAAGGATGTAAAATTGGAAAGAAGACAAAATAGAGCATAGTTAATTTGGTGGTGGTGACAAATTAACACTGAGCCAAGCCCCCTGCACATGCACTGCCCTGATAAACTTGTTATTAGCAAAGGTTCACTAAGAGGAGCTTGGTAATCCTTCTTCTGTGTTTGCTCTTCTCTATTAGCC